>JAODLC010000049.1:15502050-15513293 GCA_026781145.1 Hippopotamyrus pictus
GGCTATTTTTCTTCCCCCCCCCCCCAAAAAAAACAAACGGCGTACCTGTTTCTCAGCCGAGTTAGCGCGTCTGCCCGAAAGTGAGAGCGACGGGGAATTCTCAATTCACCACGGTTTCTCTAACTATCAAATTGCAAACGGGTAAAGTTTACATAATTAATATATGTTGCGGCTGTCCTAGAACATGCAGTGCCTTTTTACATAAAAACAAATAGTTTAAAGGGTGAATATAGGCTGTTGTCGAATATCTCAATGAAGCGAACATCCCGAAGACGTCATAGGGTCTGAACCGGCTGGGAGTCGGGACGCCTCTCCGGTGCGGCTCGAGCGGTGCCGCCCTGTAGTGAACCAGGTGGACGGCCAGCATATTGCGTGTTTTTAAAGAGTGCCGTCTGGCCGCTTCGGGGCTGCGAAGGAAGGAGCGGCGCAGTTGCGGGATTTGGAGCCGTGCTGAGTAGTTACTAATGTGAAACTCGCCGCCGCACGCATTCGCTGTCTGCCCATTCCGTGTTATTTAATTTTTTTTTTCGCGGAGGTTTTTGGGCCGTCGCGGAAATTCGCGTCGATGGACGGTGGTTATTTAAAGCACCGACGAAGACGTCCGTCGGCGAGGTGCTTAGTTGCTGGTGTAGGTGCGATCTACTTCCCGCAACCATTGCACAACTCATCTGATGCGCTGTTATTAATCCGGCATATGGCGCTGTAATCTCTCCCATGTCCTGTGCCGGATGTTATAGTGTGCGCTGTTAGTATGGAAAACCTGAAAAATTTCCCCCTAAGAACACACTGCAAATAATTAATGATCTCCTTATGCATGCATCTCCGTGGCTGTAGAGCTGTTAACACTGCATACCAGTCTCACACATTTACCTGTGTCCCGTCAGGTAATTTACTATTTTTAAGCAAATATGCATTGATTAACACTTTGTCTCCGATTTTATTTCATAGGTTACTGTGCCTTAAACTGCAGTTGGTGCACCCAGAACTCTGCATTTTTGGAACAGTCCCATTTCCAGTTTAGCCTGTACAAATCAGTTAGCGTTTCCTAGCCTGAAAAGACTTGGTCTGCAAAGTTACATTTTCCACTTGAATGGAATAACACCATTCAAGGACTGGACTAAAACCATTCTTTATGTACCACTGGTAGGTTTACTTCTTATTGTGGTTTTTTTTTAGCTTTAGCGTTTCTATGTAAAAGAACATGTGATGAGCTGAAGGAGAAAAGAACTATGGGTGGGGGGAAAAAAAACTTGGGAAACCGGCCCCTTTTGTATGCGTCACGTGATTCTTTGACTTTCCCATTCAAGGAGGGAGAGAAAGAGCTGGTGGCCATGGAGACCGATGTCTGTGATGAAGAGGAGGAGGAAGATAAGGAGGAAAAGGCTGAGCCTAGGAGAGACAGCACTGTGCTTCCAGGGGAACAGGACATGAGGCTCACTGAGCATGGGGAGAATGACAGGCACTCGGTGACCATGGCTGTCCCCCCACCCGCAGACTGCGTGTCCCCTGACCCCTCCATCCGAGAGTCAGTGACGGATGAAACGGCAGACGTCTCTCATCAGAGCGTCCTGTTGAATGGATCCTGCTTGCCCGGTGGCGTCACAAGTCCCGAGGGGATGCCTGCTCCGCCCCCTACTGGCCACACTACTGTCAAGCAGGAAGAGTGCGAGCCTGAGAGGTGTCCCTCAGTGTCCTGCCCGGAAACTTGCCCTGAACCAAAGCAGGAAGCAGGTACATAAATCAGGGAACCTGCACTCTGCATGAATGTGCAGCTGCCGTTTGGAGCTGTCAGCTGATGTGAGGTTACCTTGGAAGGGTACTGAGGTTCTTTTGGAGAGACAATGAAGATGAATGACATGGAGTACACAACCTTTTTGAGTCCTATTTATATAGAGAACCCTCTTGAAGTTTTTAAGAAAGAATCCCTTATTTAGGATTGCTTTCCCAGAGTGTTAATTTTATGTTTTTATGTAAATAAAATTATAGTAAATATTATTTATAATTATTTCTTTCTATTACGTCTAGCCAATAAGTTCCTTTTCCATTTTCTGTATTGGTTTTCTACCTGCTTCATCTTGTCGTTATTATACCTTAACTGTTTTTTTTTTTACAGTTCATTTTTTTTTCACTTAGTGGTGCATTAGATGTGAGAATGGCACATTTATTATCATTATTTTTATCATTATTATTATTAATAAAAATTATATTTAACTGCCACTTTTGTCTTCCCCAGGGGACCCGGATTCAGAGCTGCAGCCCCAAGTCACGTGTCCCTCCATCAAGAGGGAGGTGGCGGAGGAGGAGCCGATAGCACAGGAGTGTGCCATAACACCCGATCAGCTGATCTCTGATGCTGTAGGAGTACAGGTAACCCCGCCTGAACGGAAACCGTAGCTGGCCACCTGGACCCCGCCCTGAGAGTCGAATCTGAGCCCAGTGCCTGGGCATTGGAGTGGTTCAAGCACCACGCGCCCGATTTTACCTCCGAGTAGGACGCAGGAACCCTTCGTGCGGATTGACACCCTCTGCCTCTCCGCCACAGTTCAGGGAGTCTCTGTGCCCTAAGCTGAAAGTAGACCTGACGTTTCAGCTGTCCCTTAAAAAATGCAACAATGATAGGAATGAACTACAATGCACCCCCCCCCCTACACACACACACACACACAGCTACAACCACCACCTCCCACACAGCCCTTACTGGGTGTCTTTCCCTGACTTCTCTCTCTCTCGGTTTTCAGGATCAGGTGATGAGTTCTGAAGAAGCTGGAAAGACACCCTTCATTTCTGCTGATGCCTGTGAGTTTGTCACTGGTTCGTTTTTTTTTTTTTGTGGTTGTGTGTGTGTCATTTTTTTTGACTACTTCTGCACCACTGAAAGTTTTTCCCATTAACATTTTTGGAATTTCTCTCTACAAATAAATTCAGACCCCCCCCCCCCCCCCCCCCCCCCCCCCCCCCACCCCCCCCCCCCCTCCCCCCCTTACTGTCACAAGCAGGGATCCTCGTCCATTCCAACCACAAAGCCCTAATTTAGATATGTGGCCCACAAGTGACCTGCAGTGGTTGGGAAATCCTGGTCTAAGGTGCTACCACTGTGGACAATAATTAGAAATCCAGTGGAGGTCGGGGCTGGGAAGGAAGGAAAAGGAAATATTGTAATAGGCTGTAGGCATAAAATCCCAGTGGAAGCAATTTTTCTACAGTTCAGCATGTTATTTTGTTTGATATTTGTGATTGTTTTATGAATACCTAGCTATTCTAATTAGGGAAGTGTGAAAATGTCTAAATTGGCCTTCGAATGTATGGGGGGAGGGGCAAGCATAGGAACTGACTCACTGACTCCTGACTTGCTTGCTCAGATCCAGGGTGCAAAGCTGATGTGAGTGCAACTTCCTGTCTGCTGACTCCAACTGACTCTCCCAGGGGTCTGGGCATGGCTGAGGAGGCACACAGGATGAGCAAAGGAGTGTAAGTGTGTATATGGAACAGAGTCCTTTACATTTTTTTTTCTGTAAAAAAATTGCTTTAACTTACTGTCTTCTCTCCCCTTTTCAGCATAATATCTCACATTTTGCTCTGTTTGATTCCAGTTTCAGTTATCTGAAGATGAGGCAGGATCCAGTCCAGTGGAGCGTGGAAGATGTGGCCAGTTACTTCTCAGCAGCCGGCTTCCCGGAGCAGGCGGCAGCCTTCCGGACGCAGGTTGGCCCACACTTCCTTTGGGCTGCCACATGGGGGCAGCACCTCCACACTGAGTGCTGGCATACTCCCTCAGAGAAGTGCACTTGTGTGCAGTTTGCTCAGCTTGTGGAATTAATCAAAATGATTATTTATCGACTGTAGAGTAGTTTACAATGATTGCATTATGATAATGGAAACTAAACTCGGAGAGAATTATTTAGTCAGTAAAGTTTTCTTCCTTAAGACGCCAGTGTCGAAAGAGACCAAGCAATTCCATGGAATATTCAGTGGTACAGATGAGAAAAATGACCTTGCTCAGCAGGCATGACAAAACCTGGGCAGAAGTCTTATAGCTTACGTTCATATAAAAATGTTTTTGTATTAGATTGAATGATGTATCTGCCTAGTATTCTTTCTAGTTAGACATAGTGGACTGTGTTCGTCACAATTAAAGCTTAACTATCTAATGCTAACAGTTGACCAGTCTGCCATTATTTCCTTTCATGTCTGTACTGATTGCTATTTTTACCCCTACCAATAGGAAATCGACGGAAAGGCACTGCTTCTGATGCAACGCAGCGATGTGCTAACTGGACTGTCAATCAGACTTGGCCCCGCCCTCAAAATTTATGAGTTTCACGTGAAGGTGCTGCAAAACACCCACTTTGAAGATGATAGTGGCCTGTGCTGATTGCCACTCTACCTGGGCGCATTTCTGCTGATGGACCCAATCAGCCAAAGCAGCAAGTTGCGGTACTGAGAACAATAGGACCACTAGAGGGCGCCACTATAAAAAAAAATCAATTGGCGTCGATCCCTCATCTCTGGATCTTCTTCTCTCCCCATACAAAGTCAAGCAACATCTGGTTCCGTAGAAGGATCAGTTCAATATGTAGGGATATTTTTCCGTTATTTTAAACATTACAGAAAGTTGTTGCTGTGGTTGCCCAACACATGAAGTGCGTTTTTTTATAATGAGTTTAGTGCAGGGCAAGTCAGTCCTGTATGCAAATTCATTTGTGCTATTTATATTTTTAGCAGGTTACTATTAATTTATGACCTAGGGTGGTGCTTATGGTTATAAAGGCATTTCAAGGTACCTTGTTTGTATGGATGGCTCTGGTGTCTGACACTAATAGTATTTTACAGGCCCTCATATCATCATTTTAATCGAAACGGATGACCTGAAAAGCTGATGTTCCTTTGGTTTCTGGTCATTTAGCGAATAGCATTACTAACCTGGCAGGGCAAGGTTTTCTTTTTTTAAAAAAAAAAAAGCTTATGTCAGGTACATTCATTATATTGGACACATGGAGTTGTTTATTTCAGCGTGTCACATCAGCATTGGTGAAGGACTCATTTGCATGTAAATAATCCACCAGACGTTTACCCCCAGCAGCTTGTGGAGTAGGTGTGTGGTTCCTGTAGCTGAAAGGCACATCACCCCCCTCTGGATTTGCTTCGCCTACATCGTAAGATGCATATTCAGTACTCAATAAATTCTTTAATATTTGGGGGGGGGGGGGAAACAAAAAAACGACATGTATTGCTACTACCAGTTATTCTGGTGTTTTTTTTATTTAAGGGGGTGGGGTGTTTTAAATATGAATTAAAAAGTTCAGATGAACCACTTTGTCTTGTTTATTTTTCCTAGATATCTGACAACTGTGGGCATAACTTTGGATTGAGCTTGGGGGGGGGGGGTTTGAGGTCCCCGCCCATTTAAGTCCAGGGGGTTGTATTCGCTGTTTTTGATTAGTGCGGGGGGTTACAACCCTCCCATCTCCCCATAATTTATGCACATGCTGACATCATTTCAATCTTTAACCGTTTGGAATTATGTAATACATTTGTAATTCTTTATCTGATGCTATTAAGAAGGCAATGTGGGCCAAAAGATGGTAGCATAAGGGAACAATGTTACTGTGTCAGATCTCTATTGCAATTTTTGGATGTATGATCACATTCTAATTAATTGCGGAAATTGTATGGGGATTTAATATTCATAATTTATTCTTATGGACATCATTGATTGACTAGAAAACCTATCACTGTTATACAATGTTCTTCCCTTGTGCTATCGTTCTGTCTACGTATCCATCTGTAGTGAATTTTACATAATGTAACACTTTTTATTGATCTGTATACGATCTACCTGAGTACAGTAAGTAATAAAATAATTATAGCTGTCACTATTCAGGAATTCCATTGTATTCATAGTACTATCAATCAATTAATCTTTATTTATATAGCATTGTTTTAACCACAGGGTTTATAAAGACCTTTAAAAACATGTTAAATGAAGAAAAGGAAAGAAAAGCGCACAAGAAAAAAGTACCAAAAAATAAATAATAATTATTATTGATAATGATATAAAATACTGTCAAAACGTGGGACATTAACCACCTACATTCTGCACTTACTCCACATACTTATTGTCTTGTCAATTTCATAACAAATTAAAAGGCAAGGTTAATGAATTTCACTCCAAGCTTATTTTAAAGATAATGAGAGAATGTCGCCCGAATAGAAGATATTGGCGGAACTAAGTGCACAAAGTTTCATTTTCCACCGGGGATGAAATTAAACGAGGACCGTCTGCTTCTGGCACCGCTGCAAAGAATATCGTTGTTTCATTGGCTCCTGCCCATAACTCGAACGCTGATTGGATGGAATAGCGTATAGCCCGCCTCCCGACAGCGAGAGCAGGGCTTCGCGGTCATAGTAAAGGACGCTAAACTGTCTTTAGTTGGAGGACAGCAGTCACTGTGGAGGTGACTGTAATATTGTCCCCCGCAATTTATTTATGTATCTCTGAGTTATTTATACAAACTGGCAAATATTCCGAATATAAAAGGGATTGAGAGGTCAAATTTCATTGGTGCATAGGCAAGATGGGGTCTCATCTGGCCCGAACGTATATTACGGAAAGGGATACCGAACCGGATCCTTTAAAACCCTCCAGTTTCGACCCACAGTTTGGATTTGGCGAAAGAAAAGAGAGAGGTTTGTACTGTGTATGCAGCTTAACACCGATGTGTTAAAATGTACACAAAATCACACGAAGTATATGGGTGTATTTGGGTAGCTCGTTAACTATTAGCCTGCTAGCATGTAGCACCGGTGACCCACACTTACCATATAAAGGTATTATCACGGCTCTTCCCGAAAATATGGAACATACACGTTGGGGTGGCAGTTACAAACATTTCTCAGTAAAACTGCCGTTGATTTCAGAACATGCAAAATATACGTGGTATTATAACTTGTTTGCATGTGTGGGCCCTGAGCTGTCATATCGATTGTGATTGTGCGGCGACGAGTTGCTTTGGAATTAATACGAGGACCGACTCGACCCCCGTAATAAGAGTGTTAGTGAAATGAAGGCCGTTCTTACATATCCGCAGCGGGGAGTTGATGCGCTCCTCCGATGTGATGTTTAATGCATTTTCAGATTTAGCTGAACCTAGCGATCCTGCACAGCGTCAAACTCTATAAGGTGTCTGGTCTGTTAATGGAGATAACGGCATGAAGGAGTTGTGGAGTTTTTAAGTAGCAAATTGCATCTCATCTGCTTAAAATTGGACACTGTTAACCAAACTACCAATTTATTATCATCGTTTTCCGTAAAATATAGAACAGAATTATCATACTTTATTAATCCCAGTGGGGAAATTCTCTACCGCCTACCCCATCTTGCTCTCCATGAGACATATACACAGGTGAAAGCACGCTTGGGGGGGTGCGGTCACAGAGCAGGGCCAGCCAGTATGCAGCACTCCTGGAGCTGGGGTGAAAGGCCTTGCTTAGGGGTCTAACGGCAGCATCAATCTTCCGGCCCCGGAATCAAACCAACAACCTAGTACTTACCTGCTGAGCTGCAGACCACCCTCCTGGGTGGTTTAATTCTGTAATATGGATCAACTGGATTTAGAAAGTTATTTAAAAAGCTCTTCTCCTAATATGCACGTTTTATATCATTATGTATGAATGTGTCTCCTGGCTGCGGTGATGTAGTGTAGCTATTCTTAAATGAGTCTTCGACCTCCTTTCCGATCCATTCTATATCTTTATCCTATCAGGGGTGCTGTTGACTGGGTTAGCATATAGTTGTGTCCGGTAAAGGTGTCTGGCGTGTGACCGCCCCCTGTCGCCGGCAGAGATGGTGGCCACGCAGGAGCAGATGAACCTGGCCCAGCTACCGGTCGTCCAGCGTGATTACTGTGCTCACCACCTCATTAAGCTCATGAAGTGCAAGAGGGACAACTGGCCAAACTTCCTGGCCTGCCAGCACGAACGGCACGACTGGGACTACTGTGAGCATCAAGAGTGAGTACGCCCATGGTCGTTGGTGACTGTAGTCATGGTTATCGCCGGTTACAAGAGTGCTGCTGTACCTTGATTTCATTGCTTTGACACTCATTATTTAAAATATTTCCCGGAGGTGCTTGCTGGTACCTTGAGGTCCTAGTTGCGTTGATTGTTTTGCTGGTCACTGACTGGCTGCTCCATCGTGACCGCGCTGACCCCCTGACTAGGAAGTGATAAAAAATAACTGGAAGGATAAGCTGGGTGCTGCATGGGAAATAGGCACTAACGATGGCCGCCCATGTGACTCTCCCAGCTACGTGATGCGGATGAAGGAGTACGAACGAGAGCACAGGCTGCTGAAGCGGAAGAAGAGGCTGGAGGAGGCTCAGGCCGCGTGACCCTCCCCAGGTCCCATCGCCACACCTCTGTACATTTAAATAAAGTCTTCATTTCCACAGGACCACCGTCCCACCTGTCTTACTCTCAAAGAACATACTTGATTTGGCTAGAAGGGGTGGACCTGGCTTGGGGATTGAGGTTTTGTACATTAAGGCACGTTTTCATCCTTTTCACGCTACTTAAAATTTTCCGCTTCCGTCCCTAACAGATCTTTGCTCATATTTTGTTCTCTACTGTTAATTCACACTAAGACCTGTCAAGAGTAACGAGGCACTCGTAAAGAGAACATTCTCTTTTTTGATAAAATGTAAAATAATCCTTTGTCAAATTACATGTTTTCTATAGGGGTATATGTCATCCACTCTCAAATGCAAGCTGTGACTTTGATGGAGGCGTCGTAAGAGGTGTGCAGTTTTTCGTCACTCTTACTGAATGTGAAGGTGCTATTTGTCCTAAAAACCCTTTTGATGTGATGTGTCAGTGCCCCCCCCCCCCAGTGCACTGTTGATTACTCATTTGTGGGAGGAGATTCCTTTATTCTCAAACGAAGACGACAAGCTGTCTTGCTGGTTACAGTTGTACAAAATGCCACTGTTTAATCCACAGAAGTGCTATTTTAACAGCAAGCTATCTGCCTGCATTTTCGAATTTACTGACAGTAACATAAATGCGGAAAACATGGCTAATTCACGTGGTACCCGAACACTGGAAACACTGAAACTGGTTCAATAAATTTCAATATGATCATTTAGAATATATGTGGTAAACATTAAAAATAACACGTAAATTATATTCTGTTGTTAAAAACCCACTTATGTTAGGACCACAAGTGCCTGGGTGGGGCTATGACTAGCTTGATTAGTTTTTTAAAACTGCAGATGTACTGTTGAGAAGTTGGAGGAAGGGAATTCGGGGGCCGGCGATACAGCTAGGTTTCAGGATCTGTCCCTAGAGGAGGAATGGCAGTATCGGCGAGCGGATGCTGGGGTAATCGCGGAACTCCTTCAGGTAGCTGCGGTGCTTCCCCCTGGCCCACACGGTCATCTGGATGAAGCCGACGGCAGTGAAGAAGGCCACGGGCAGGCACTGGGTCATCACGGTGAAGCCCATCCAGGCGCCAACCTGCAGGGGAGAGGGCAGGCCGTCTACCAGCCTGAAGTCCAGCCGCCTCTGCAGAGCTGTGCTATTTTAGCCCTTTAAACCAGGGCACTACCATCACTTGGTCACCAGGGGGAGTGCAGAATTTCAGAATCTGTTCTAAAGTAACTGAGGCAAAAGTCTAGCACCTTATTACCGTAAGCTGCTGGATTAATGTTAACTCAAAGGTCGTTCATTTTTGAGAGTCTGTCCATAATTTTGAGGTGAGGCCGCCATTTATTTGTTTAAATACAGCTGACCTGTTAAGGACCCCTGTGTATGGAGATGAGGGGCAGAGACATAGCAAGGGGGGGATTAGTTGATCAGTAGATTGTGGGTCCCCTCCCGGCCAGGGTGACCTTTGACCCCAGGGTGACCTCTGACCCTGCTTACCTCATAAGTGTAGTTGGGGCAGGAGACCAGCAGAAAAATCCACGTAAAGGGGTTCCTTGTTGGATAAGGGATCTTCCTGGTCTTAGAGCCTGAAAAGGAAGTGAGCAGGAGTAATGCTATGCTTGCAGAATCTTCTGATGAAGACAGGTATGTATGTGTGTGTCGTACTTGAGACTGAACAGCAGGGATGGGAACAAGTCATTCCTTGGCGAGTCCGAGCCAAGTCTCAAGTTAAAACATTGCAGCCCGAGTAATGTCTTGAGTCATTTGTGTAAATGAGTCATTTGTGTACTCAGGTGTAAGTCAAGTCTAAGTCTTTCCATAATTTTTGCTGTCAAGTCACAAGTCATCAAATTTGTCGCTTGAGTCCAAGTTGAATCGCAAATCAGTGCCTCGAGTCCCTACCTCTGGTGAACAGATACAGTTGGGGCAAGGGGAGTATGGGAGACATGAATGCTGTGAAACAGCTGAGTGGTGTGTGGCAGGGGCTCACCGGGGGGTCGGAGGTTACGCAGGGCCACGTGGATGGAGAAGTTGCCGATCTGACAGAGCTGCAGAGGCAAGCACAGGTCAAGGTGTGTAGCAGAGAGCTGAGGAGAAACCCAGCATGGTTTCTACATGTGTTTACCACACAACATGAGCGAGAAAGAGACGGGGACACACCAGGAAAATCACCAGGGCCGTTTTCACCTGCTGCTCACCGTAGACTGAAAAGACAAGCAGTCCATTAGTAAACACCAGGCATTTACACTGATATTAACACCAAAACACACCACGGGGGCCTAGCCCACAACCAGACAGAACTTGATGTCAGCAATACCAACACAGTATTTGCTCCTCTGCAAATCTGGAAATAGGCCGGACTTACTGGGAGGAGTATAGAGGGGGTGGTTGATGTAGTAGGCCATCCATGCCGCAAAGCCCCAGTAATAGGTACAATTCTGTAAAAAAAAAATAAATGGAGCTATCATATCTACATAGTACCAGGGTGAGATGTTAGTGGTGCGGTTATCGTTCTTGGGTCTGTGTGCCATTCCTGGTCATATTTAGCCTTGAGAAGCTAAAGGGTTGTTTGTGGTGCTTGCAGTCATCTGGTGTTTCATTAAACTCGAATGGGAGCACCTCGCAGACGACGGAGGCCACAGATAGGCACGAGTGGGTTGATGATATTTTAAAGGAACGAGGGCCTCAGAGTCAGGGTAAGGTAATAGGACGTATGAGAGAACATGAGAAATTTACAAACGCGAGGAGGCCGTTCGGCCCATCAAGCTCGTTTGGGGAGAACTTAACTAATAGCTCAGAGTTGTTAAAATCTTATCTAG
>JAODLC010000049.1:15514448-15531103 GCA_026781145.1 Hippopotamyrus pictus
TGATATACACACACGGTGTGTATATATATATATATATATATATATATATATATATATTGCTGGACCTGAACTATCCCCCTCTGGTAGTAATAAGTGTGTGTGTGTGTGTGTGTGTGTGTGTGTCTATATATATATATATATATATAGACACACACACACAGTTATTACTACCAGAGGGGGATAGTTCAGGTCCAGCAAGTAAAAATCCAGACCAAGATTTTGTGTCAACCAGCCAGTTGAGTATCTGGATTTTTACTATCTGGACATGAATGTTCCACCTTTGATTAATACAATTATATATCCTTCCTTCCCATACCATGTTTGTTCTTCCGGATACATCCACATCTCAATTTCCATATTTATATTTCCATATTTATATTTATTTATTTTACCTAAGTGCTGTCCTATGTCTTGTTACCCTGGGTTGAATTACCCAGTCTGCCGGAAACACACACGTAAGCATCTCATTGTTCACAGTACATGATTCGTGTTTATTGGTTATTTGCTTGAAAGCCGGTCAGATGGGATACTCACTGCACGACCCAGTGCTTGCTGGTGGTGAAGTCGTACTTGGGGGCATATATGAAGGGGACCCGGAAGTAGAACATGAGGTAGATGAGCAGAGGCCCGACGTACTCGGTGAGGAACACCTGGGGAGGGACACGGGGGGGGGGGTAGGATGACATCACCGGGCATCAGAGAGAGGGGGGAATCCGAGGTCTCGGAGTGTGTTGAGGTATGGCCTGGGACAGCAGCCCCTCGAATTCAGGGGGGCTCATTAAGCCTTGCCGGAATAACCCTTTGTATTTTAAATGCACAAACGCCGGAGGTATGGTCACGTTAATTTCTCATGCAGAATTTCGTAGCAGAGATAAAGTGTTCTGCCAGGACATGAGTGCGTTCCAGCAACCAGCTGGCAGAACATGCAATTCATCACCAGTACAGACCCCCGTTTCAACACCTTTGCTGGAGATTTGCTTTGTTCCACCTCCCGGTACAGTGCCGCTGATACTGTCCATGCCCCGCCCCCTCCACATGCCCCACCAGCACCTTTCACTGCTTTTATATGCTCTCATTGCCCATTTCCATTGGCTCTCCTCTCCACCTTTCTCTCCCAATCACATTTCCATTAATCCATACATGCCCAGCTCTGCTGTATCTCGCAGCCTGACACTTAAATCCTGAAGCAGGCAGTGTTTGTTAAGTGCACAATCTGAAGGTTGCTAGTTCAAGTCCTGGATAAATGCTTATCTAATACACTTGTGCAGTAAATGCAAATTAAATTGTCAGTTTACATCCTACCTGAGCTCTGTTCCAATAACCTTGAGGATTTAAATTTCAAGGAAAGTTTTCTCTAAAAATCTTAATCAAGAATAAAAAGTAGAATACTTCAGTTTGATTGGTTGGTTCAACTGCTTTTTTCCATTTGGGGGATTATGGGTAACAAGTAAAATCACAAATGGAAGTTACTTACTGTAACCCAGGTGATCTGGGCTCCCAGGTCCCGGAAGTAGAAGGTGGCAGTTGTCCCGACAGGGAGTTGCTGCAGGATGTCCTCGTCTTTCAGGCATTTCCCCTCTGTGGGGGACAATTGGCCAGGGTCAGATCAATCCAAAATAAAAAATGCAGGCCAGTCACTGAAACTCCCTGTATAGTCTCCTGGGTCAGTCAGACAAATTCTCCAGATAACTTTGTTGTGAGTCACAGGAACTTTCCACACTGGTTCTGGATCAGCAGTGACACAGCCTTGGCCTCAGATTTATTCACAGCTCTGAAGTGCAACACTTTTTTTCATCAGTGCTTCCAACCTAGAATTAATCATCGCAATACTTATTCATGCAGTAATAATTTTTATTAGAGGTCATTTTCAGTGCTTCATGACATATAAAAGACAAACGGACTAGCAAAAATAATAATAATATTAGTGATGAATTCTGCTCTTAGATTCATTCCAGTCAAACCAGTGAGCTGTTAGGATACATAACAGGTAATGTAAACGTCCAGTGTTTGTGGGTAAAGCGTGGTGACCCGACCACGTCAGTGCAATCTGGGAGAGAACATCCAGGTGTGAGGCTCTGAGGGGCGCTGACAGCATAGATGAGGGTGCAGATATACGTGTAACTGGATGACGTGGAACAGCTGTGGTCTGTCAAGGGTCCCACGGTGCGGAATGGTATGAATGTGGACTACAAATGGAAAAATGGATCAACATGCAGACAGGAGGCTCACTAGGGTCCAAGCGTAAGGATTGTCGAGCTGGATACCACTGCGGATCTGAAATAAAGACACAGCATGTCATTAGTTTTAAAGACTTTGATCCTCACAGGGCGTAATTCTCTATAAATTTAATCCATTTGTTCAGGTTAAATATTTAGGGTATGAGAGCTCATTGGATTTGTACCATGTGGCGTGTAGCTCTGTGGGTTACAAAATTGTATCCAGAAGGTTATCTGTTCAAATCTCATGGTTGACTATGTGTCATTCCACCATTGGGTCCCAGAGCCACGCCCTTAACCCCAACTGCTCTAGAGATGCTGGCTGACCTTGCTGTCTTACAAATTCATTTCATTACAAATTTAATGAAAATCCAGCTTTAGGACTGATTTTCTGTATGACTGTCTATCTGTCTCTTATCCTCTGTGTCTGACACTTACGGGACTTATGGAACATGGACTTGATTTCGGCGATGGTGGCGTTGGGCTCCACCTACGGGACAGGCGGAGAGATGGTCACGGGTGGTGGTAGTCACAGATGTGATGGTGCTGCTGTTACGTTTACAAAACACAAGGGTACGGCTGTTCGAATATTACTGTCCAGTCAACTTTTGCAATACAAACACAATCAACCATAAACACAATATGTGTTTCTTGTTTTAAGGTACATGATGCAAGCAAGACTACCATCTCAATGTACCATCCCACATCTCCTTCTTTCCCTCTCCTTTCCTCCTCTCAAATCCCCCAACACCCGTGGACCAGGAGTTGGGAATCCCTACGTTAGGCAACATAGGTGGTCGCCTAGGTTACCAACTTCTGAGGGAGCGCCAACTCAGCCAATTTCTCTTTGTCTCAGACAGCGGGACGCATGTCTCCACCTGGGCTTTGACTGCCATTGGACTGAGGCATTGTTTACCTATCAATAGCAAAGCTCCATATTAAGCACCGTGCATCTTTACAGAATCAACAGCGTTCTTAATCAGGATGGCACGATGCGCTTGCCATGTGTTGACTGGCATGCGACGAGCCCACGCCTCCCGTCAGTCCATCTTGGGTGGCTTGTTGGAGCTGCGGGCTGCAACATGAGCCCAGCGGAGTGGCCCTGATGATGACCGACAGTCAGCTCATCTGTGATTAGCGTTAGTAAAATTAGCTATCTGAGTCCGTTCCCACAAGCTCAAGCCATCGATGCCTTAGTTGGTGTCAAGTGACTCAGCACTTCTGCTGATCCACAAACATCATAAAAATGCCCTGATGTGTTTTTTCCCAACTACTTTTCCAAAAAGGTTTGGATAGCAAAAGATGCAAAGAATATTTAATGCCCTGATGTATACTGCACATTTTCTATGCATTGTACTGGACGGTCCATTTCTGGAGCAGCAAGGGATGATGTCCAAACTTGAATTAGCTATCCCTGATCACAAATCGGTCGGGTCGGGTGGCACAGCTGCTTCTTACATTAACGGCTCATCATTGCCGCCATCGTTATCGCCGAAGCCGTTAAAATTACACAACAGGCTGATATTCTGTCAGCTGCACTGGACACGGGTCACCGGCGGCTGCAAAGTTGCAGGTTCCTACACCCAAAAAAGACTGCAAAGCCACGATGTCAGCCCTTAAACGCAGAGAGCCACATATAGCCGCATTCGGCACACACAGACGCACATGCTGAGACGAACACAAATGCAATATAGTGCCTTTCGCACCTTGTCCAGCAACAGCAGCTTCTCCTTCGTCTTACCATCCAGGATCTCCACCTCAAAGAAAACAGCTTTCTTGGCCTTTTTGGCAGGTTTCGGCTTCCTGGCGGGGGTCACCGGTCCAGCGACGGCATCACTTTTGGCACCCTTAGCCTCTAATGCCAGGGTATCCATGACCTTTGACCTCAGTTACCTCCTAGGCTTAGAGAGAGATATCCAGCAGGGATTCAACCAGACGTTACGTGCACTCACAGGTCCAGGCTCAAAACACACGCTCCCTTCCAACACCTCCTTTTCACACCGTTTCCTTGTCGTCCACTTCCCTTTCTTCGCTCTTTCTTTCTCCCTTCTTTTCCTTTTTCCCCTCCCCCTTTTCGTTCTCTCTCTACCCTACGAAAAAGTTACCGAGCCCTCAAAGCCGGGATGGCAAAAGCATCAGAGATAAGAAGGAGGTCCATCCATATTTCTGTGTCAGGACATGTATCCGTGCAAGAAAATCGCTGATGAGATGAACACGAGAGAGCGGGCTGGCGGTGGTGGTGGTGGGGGGGGAGCTGGCTGTAGCCACCTCCTTCTCTTCCCATGGCAGCACCTGAGGAACAGACTGCCCCCTCTCCACCAAAAGATGAAATCCGATAGGCAGGATACTCAGATTCACTGCTCCGCTTGCTAAATTTAAAATGCCTACTGCTCCATGTGTTAGCAGCTGGCTCCGGCCCCCTCTGCTGTAACTCCTCCCACTCAGTGCTGTTCTACAAGCTGGAGCATGTAAAGGAAATGTCAGTCAGTAGTCAACACAGATCCACTGTGTCTGACTCATGGCTGTGGCAAAAAAAAAAAAAAAAAAAAAAAAAAAATTGGTGAAAATCTCTTTATCACATACACCCACAAGTGGGCGGGAAGTGGGAGGTACTCCAAGAGAAGAGCATTGTGGGGCAGTTCTTATTTCAGCCCCTGAACCGCTTGCATGGCTGGGATCGCTGGGGTTTCTGAAATGATGAGAAATAGCCAGCCCGCGCCCCCCATGTCTGACAGGAAGGGAGCCCCCTTCTGGGCCAGGGGGAGATGAGCAGGAGGCGAACAGTCAACAAGCTCAGTATTTGAAAACAGGCATTTCAGAATGATTTCTGATGATGTTAAGGCTGCATGAGCAAACCTTATTCTGGTATACATTCTCCGTGCAGTGTCCACGTGTGACCTAGTGCACCTAACTACGTCCATATATTACTGGACGTGCAGAAGCCGGAATGAGGGGTGAGTTAAATTTAAGGTTCAAATGAAACATCTAGAGAAATCAGACCTCGAGCGGTGTTTCTAATAAATGTTTAAAATGGTACCAATTACCGTTATCCATGGGGTCTTTAAAGCACAAACTAATTATCGTTGTCATTATTATTGTTGTTATTGTTATTAGTGACGTGTATTGTTTACATGTATGTGCGGCGGAGCGAGCCCTGTGACGACACCTAGAGATAGCCGGCACGCGGAAGTGCCGTCAGGAGTGTCGCGTGTCTAGCGGCGCGTTCTGGAAGTTTCTCCGCGATTCGCGAGCAGCCTGAGCGGAGACGGCGGTCGTGTTTCTGCTGTCCGAAGGAGTCGGAGATTTGCTTGGAAAATATCAAAACGGCCGTTTTGTGAATGTTGGTCGGCCGATGAAAGAACGGCGAGAGGCGGACGAGCGGAATGAAGCGACGTGACCGGGCTTGGTCGGGATTAATGCCTCTTTTAAAAAGTTAATATCGCAGTTAAATATCGGTCGCCATGGGTAAAGATTATTACCGACTGCTGGGCGTGCAGAAGGACGCCTCGGATGAGGAGATCAAAAAAGCATATCGCAGACAAGCCTTGCGGTACCACCCGGACAAGAACAAGTCACCCGGAGCCGAGGAGAAATTTAAAGAGATTGCAGAAGCTTATGATGTCCTGAGCGACAAGAAGAAGCGGGACCTTTACGACTTACACGGAGAGGAAGGTAGATCAGCCGAGTCCTTTAACCCCTGTGCGGATACCTTTAACTTCTCAAGAGGGTATAACTCGTCAGCTTATAAAAATGGGTCGATTTCGGGTTATAACCGCATTTTGTTGTAGCAATGACCCTGTCACCGTCCTACATCCTATTTTCAGATAGTTTTCCTGATTCTAATAGGAGTGTGATTTTCTGCATGGGTGCAATGGTGGGTCAGTGGGCAGCGTTATGGCTGCTCGCCTTAAGGGGCTGTCGGTCTGAATACCGATCTTATTGTGTGTGTGTGTGTGTGTGTGTGTGTGTGTGTGTGTGTGTGTGTGTGTGTTTGTGTGCAATTTGTAATTTGGTTGTTCGCAGATTTTTATTTTATTTTTTTTGCCACAGCCTTTTCACGTGTCATTTACGTCGCATTTAGCGCTAATTAATTAGATTTATAAATTTTGTTTTGCTTATATCTGCCTCTGTGTTCTCGGTGATGGACTGGTACCTTGCACTAATATTCCCTGTGCCCTGTGCCTCCTGAGATAGGCTCCTGGTTCTCCAAGACCTGCACTGGGGAAGTGTTTATGGAAGATAGATGGATGTATGGATGGATGAATGGATGGAAGACCTGATATCCTGAATCATACTCCTTGGGAGCCTGTTGCTGATATTAACCATAAAAAAGGCATATTGATTTAGTTTCATCACAGTATAAAGTCCTTAAATTTAAAAGGCACTGTAGATTAATTTGTTTCTTCTGACATAAATGCCACTGGTTCTGTTAAGCAGCATTGAGTTACTCATTTCCTCTCTTGGTGCATCTCCGCAGGTTTAAAAGGATCTCCTAGGGGTGGTGATTCAGGTGCTTCTGATTTCACCTATACGTTCCACGGTGACCCGCACGCCATGTTTGCCGAGTTCTTCGGAGGACATAATCCCTTCGACCACTTTTTTGGGAAAAGTGGGATGGATGGGGATATGGACATCAATGACCCCTTTGCTGGTTTTGGGATGGGCGGCATGCCTGGCTTCCAGCAGGCCTTTAGGGTGCGGCCAGGGGGCACCCCCGGGACCCGAAAGAAAAAGGACGCCCCCTTGGTGCACAACCTGCAGGTGAGCCTGGAGGAGGTGTTCTCCGGCTGCACCAAGAAGATGAAGATCTCCCACCGGCGGCTGAACGCCGACGGCCGGACGACGCACCACGAGGACAAGATCCTGACCGTGGAGATCCGCCGGGGATGGAAGGAGGGGACCAGGATCACCTTCCCCCGGGAAGGTGACGAGACGCCCTCCAACATCCCCGCTGACGTGGTGTTTGTGGTCAAGGACAAGCCACACCCTGTTTTCTGCAGGGAGGGCTCTGACATCATCTACCTCACGAGGATCCCCCTGAGAGATGTGAGTGCGCAGGTTCTCTGGTCAGTGTGTTAGTATGGTAGATAGAGAGACAGCCGGCATTGCTGTTGTGCCTTTGAGTCCCCTGGCTGAAACTGATGCAGTAATATATCCTTATAAATGCGTAAAGCTCTTATAGAGGAATCTCTGCCGCAACAAAAAGGAAACTATGTTTGTTGCTATTTTTAATTTCGCAGTCACCATGAATTACCGTGTACCACTATGATTATTATTGTAGCAGAAATGTTTTCATTCGTTTGCTATTTGAACGTATGGCATCAGCTGGGCTGTTTTCAAGAAATATACTTTTATTCTATTGGCTGTGGGATGTAATAGAACTACAGGATGCCTTTTCTTTCCCTGTCTGTGCTCGCTGATCCTCTCGATGCCCCCACCCCCCCCAGGCACTCTGCGGCTGCACTGTCACGGTCCCCACGCTAGATGGCCGGACTATCACCGTGACGATCCGGGATGTGGTCAAGCCTGGGACAAAGAAGCGCATCACTGGAGAGGGCCTGCCCCTGTCCAAGTGCCCCGAGAAGAGGGGTGACCTGGTGCTCCAGTTCGAGGTGGCGTTCCCCGAACGGCTGAGCCAAGGGACCCGTGAGACTCTCAGCCAGGTGCTCCCACCCTGAGTCACCGATGGACGTAGCCTGGCGACAGGGTCCCACCACCCACGCTTCTCACTGGGACTCACCCTGCCATATTCTCAAGCACGTCTTCCTGGAACTGCAGACTACAGAAAATATTTTAATTAACTTATTTGTTTAACAAAGCTTACTGATTAATACGGAACATATTTTTAATCGTCTTAATCTGTTGTTACCTCTGTCAGAGCATTAAAAGCAGAAGAGTGGCCTGATTGCCAGGAAGCATATGCTAATCTACTTAGCATGTTTGTCGTCTTTTGGAATTTGAGAACTTTATTTATGTTTGGCAGATATTCGAAAGAACAGGATCATAGAGTAGCGTTTTAGGTTAGAAGAAGGTGAATGAGGGGGAAACTGCTGGATCAATATCATGAGTGAAATGTTATAATACGGCTCGTCAGAAGTCCATCCTGTCATCACAATGTTTTTGACTGACTGCAGATGAGTACAGTTCCACTGGGAGGGTGCTATTACCTGGTGTGGTTCAGCGTTTATGACCTTGATTCATGAATATGTGCGTGATGTATGCATGAGTCGCAATGAAAAAACTAGATGTTCCTAAAGTGTAGAGTTTTCTTCAAACATGGATAACTTTCCTCCCCTTTGTTATGAACCGGGTTGGTTTTCCCTCACCGAGTCAATTTTCTTCTCTTCTTTCGTTGTCATGTGACACCAGAAAAGTCCTAAATCCTGTAGGGTCTGACTACGTCTAAGTTCTTAATTCAACAGAACTTCAGTACTTCATTGTGATTTCCCAAATTTGGCCGACGCCTCTAGGTACTAAAATTTCTACTTCCTTGAAAAGAGAAACCTCCTTCTGCGGATGCAGGATTGTGCATTATGGATTGTGGAGCAGTTCAGGTTTTAGTTTCCCTCTTTCATTAATGCCAACATCCAAACAGTCCCAGGCATGAGGCCTGATTGATGCAATTAGAAGTAAATAATACACTATATCTTATTTATGATATGCCATTCTACAAAATCTCAGAAGTGAAATTGAGTCCTTGATAAGCATTACATTACAGAAATAACTGCATTTGTATATATTATTTGGGGCGGGGGGATAACTAAGATCAAAGATAACTAAACTAAGATAACTAAAATCCTTTCAATAGAGTCTGAGCCTGTTGTTCTGATTCATTTTTGTGTTCACTGCATGCTCGGGTAACATCAAACCAGTCCCGGTTTGGGCTGGATGTGTCTGTTGTGTTGTTAAGAAACACCTCACTGGTTGGCAGTCCCAGTCGTAGAGGTAATTCGGGTGTGTTGGATTCTGTTCTACCTCAGCTATCTCTTAATTGCTTAATTGATGATGTTATATGGACAGGAAGTCATTTCAGTTGCCGTTTCTGGTGAGGGTCGGTTGGTAAATGTGGACTAATTATTAATTTACTTATGTATATTTATTAGCAAATGTAAAAATGTCAATCGGAGAGTGAGCATTCAGTGTTAGAGAATGTATGCTTTGTATCTAAAACCCATACAATTTTCTTTTTCTCACTCTTTTAAATAGTAGTGGAAATTGTCAGTGTTGGATGTATGAGTGTAACTCAGCTCTGAGACTTCTACTGATACCTGCCTCATTATTAATGATTTTGCCTGATTCTGCTTTGATCATTTGAAGCTGATCACGGAACGCCTGGGTGTGAAGCTACTTAGTGAAATCTGTGTGGCTCGATGTCGAACACTAATCATTACAGATCTCGGCTATCGGATGCAGGGAAAATACTTCCCAGAAGCCATCTTAGACAGATTGATGCATCACCTGCTTATTTCATTTTAAATGCCTTGGACCAGAGATTATGCAAATTTGTTAACTGTGGTCCTCTAGACTCTGGAAGCAGTGTATATTCCATGTGTGCATATTTAAATACAACAATAAATACTTTCCAAAAAGCTTACTGTAAATCAGTGCTAACCAATATACCTTTATATATATTATATATAATATGCTTTATAATCTGAACCACACGATTGACTATCCCCCCACACCCCATTGGTAAATTTGATCATCCACAGCACGATTTGCAAACGTTATCGTAACACCAGGGGCCATCCCAACAGACATTATTTTCAGACACAATGGACTCTGACTTTGTGTTACTGGTGGAATTTGGCCCTTGGAGTAAAAAATAGGTGGGGATCCCTGCTGTGAATCAGTTCAGTTTTCAAGTTCAATTTTATTTGTATAGCGCATTTTCACAACATTAAATTGTCTCAAAGCGCTTTACATCACCCCCGCCCAAAGCCCCTAGTGAGCGAGCCAGAGGTGACAGTGGCAAGGAAAAACTCCATAGAAGGAAGAGGAACCAGACTCAAAGGGGAGCACATCCTCCAGGGGCCGGCAGAGGAAGTCAAATGAGCAAGATGGCAAAGTCCCAATTTTAACATTTGAGTCTCAAAGCGGGGGGCAGGCAGGTGCTGCTTCTGATGGCAGGACAAACAGTGGTACGGCAGCAGGGCGTACAGGGAAGACGTCACGGGCAGAAGGACGAGCAGGCCGGAAAGACGCCACAGGTAGTGGAGATACCCCTAAAATTTTATTAGAAAAAAGTAGTTTAAAGCGAAAATTACACAGTTTGATCCCTGTAATCAAATTCGGTACAAAAATCATCAGTTGGAAACTACTTAGAAACACAGCTTCAAATTGGAAACCCGTATTAGAATTTCTACATCATTTGGGAATATTGGTTGTGACACAACGGACACGATCTGCAATTAAGGACACTACTTACGAATTATATGCCCTAATTACGATATACAATCACCAGTAATTTTAGGAACAAATATAACTAAATAACTGAGATTCCTAAGACATACGTGTAGATAGTTAATTGTGTAAAAAGTGAAGCATGGCAAACGTATAAAATATTCAAATATCAGAAATGATCTAAGAGGTTTTTTTGGGGTCTACTTGAAAAGAAATAATTATAGAGAAAACGTGCCTGATAAAATTATTATTATTTTTTTGCTTATTTTAAAACGGGGTGTTTAATTTTAAATGCAATTACATTCAAATCACCGAAAATATCTCCTTCCTTAATGGTTGCATAACTCATCATTAAGTGGTCATATTCGGGAGAAGCGCATGCGGTTAATGTTTCAAACCCTAATTTACACACCAGTTTGGAGCTCCCTGTCCTATTTAAAACCATATGAAAATTCAGAAACGATTCCACATATAATGGGTGAGTACAATGTTTACACCACTTCTGACAGATGGCCAGACGTGCTCTGAACCGGCCCCCATCAAGGACTATTCCAAACTTTGTCGTTTTCTACGTTTTTCGTACTTATCAAATAGTTCGATAGTTTATGAGTGGATAAACTGCCGTGCAATAATTCAGTAACGTGTTTACAGGACAACCCAACAAATCCCGGTCCCTGTTCTGGAAAGATGGGGATGATGATGCTGATGATGATTGGGTGTAGGGTGCGCTTCGATTGGCTGTGGAGTTCTAAGTCCCGCCCTATTGTGGTGACGTACCTCCGCTCTTCCTCTTGTCGGCTGCTGAACTGGGGCTGGAACTGAACTCCTTGCGCTGGTTCCTGCGCAGGGGGACCGGGGACCGAGAAAAGCATATGATTCGGTAAGTATCCCCTAAACACGCGTCATTTCGGCTGGCCATCAAACGAAATATATGATACCATTGTCTTTTTTAAATGAAAAGGTAAGTTTGATCACCAAGTTAGGTTTTATATGGCTACATCGGGGTACGTTAGACAATTCATCCATATGAACATTGTTTTAAACTAGTGAAAAAACTGAGAACAATGTTCGCTCACTAACTAGTCAGCTGATTTTCCTGCGCAACAGCAAGATGCGATCGGCGCTAGCAGCCAGGGAGTCGACTGCTAACCAGTCAGCTAACGGTATTGCGAAAAGTCCGCTTCACCCACAGCCGCTTCAGTCGGCTTCCTTAGCCAAGAGCCGAGCTGCTAATGGCGAGTGAAATGCATCGTACTTCCGACACCCCCACCCGTCCCCAAAAGTGGGAATACAGGCAGTCGGACCGGGAATTGGTCACAGATTTTGGGGGAAGGGGGCCCGCGATGAAGGGTGACACGTGACTGTTTTGTTGCTCGGATCGGAACACTGGTCCCGACTGGTTCCGCTAAGCAGCTTCGTGCAGAGCTCCAGTAAACACGGGCTTCACCATAACTGCACACCGCATTCGTGCTGAAGTACTAAATACAGATGCAGTCATTTCTAAGCGCCATAACAACTTACAAGCGTCACTCCAGGAGGGCTGCGAGAGGAGGCCCTCTATATGAATCCAGCTCGTTGTAAAATGGATGTTAAGGCAAACCGATTGGTGTGGTACTCAGACCAATTCATCAGGCTGTTTATACGACCTGTGGTGTGATTATTATTTCATGATGTTATATTAGACACTCGTTCTGTTTTCCAGGGCGTAGATCCAAGTAAGGGCTAGTATACCATCAGGCGCTGAATGTGTCTCAGACTCCTGGGGAACTTGAAACGCTAACGCTCACGCCTCCTGCTGGTGGAGCCGTGGGAGGCGCGGGCAGGCATCCAGTCCCCAGCGACAGCACCGGCGCTCAGTGGCATGCCCAGGCCTGCGCCGAGGGGGGCTTGAGAAGCAACGGACGAAGGCTTGGCTCCGGAGGAGCGGACGCGGACGGCCGAGCGATGCCACTGGGTCTGGGTCGGAGGAAGAAGGCACCGCCGCTTGTGGAGAACGAGGAGGCGGAGCCGATTCGGGCGGGCCTTGACGTGGCGGGGCTGGACAGCGTGGGGGCCGGTGGTGCCCGGGAAGGGGCCTCCCTGGGGACGGTCACCCCAGGCCTCCCCCCTCCTCCCGCCAGCCTCAGGCCACGGCTGGTCTTCCACACGCAGCTGGCCCACGGGAGTCCGACCGGGCGCATCGAAGGCTTCAGCAACGTGCGGGAGCTCTACGCCAAGATCGGGGAAGCCTTCGGGATCCCGCCAGCTGATGTGGGTGGCGCGGGAAGCCAGTAATATCGCCATAATAACAGGGGGAAGTAAATCCAATAAGCTGTGGGCACATTACAGATTGTAGGCTTGTTTTTAGTAGGAAATATCACCAAGTAGGTGACTCTTGTGGACGACCTGATCATGTATTATTTTGTATAAATAATGTCATGATGTATCACCTCACAACTCAAAAAGGGTACAAAGGTGCTATATAAAAATAAATTGAATTGAATTTTAGTTGTACACCCCCTTGTTCCAGGTGATGTTCTGCACACTGAACACCCACAAGGTGGACATGGAGAAGCTGCTGGGTGGCCAAATCGGGCTGGAGGACTTCATCTTCGCCCATGTGAAGGGCCAGAGGAAGGAGGTGGATGTGTTTAAGGGCGAGGACGCCCTGGGGCTCACCATCACGGACAACGGGGCCGGATATGCTTTCATCAAGGTGGGTGGGGAGGGCAGTCGAGGACTGGAAGCGGATCGCTGGGCGGGGAGGAAGTGAGGAAATATCCCTTCCGACTGGCTGCAGAATATGTCGTTTTATTGTAATTAGTCATTGACGACAAGACGAAAAATCTTATCTGCTATTAGATATTGTTCAGTTACTTATTAATTGCCGTAAAACTTACAGGGCTGCATTTTCAGGAACAAGGCTGACTGGCTTTCTGAGTGGGGGGGGGGGCATCTTTGCTAACATGCTTTTTTTTTTAAAAGAAAAAAAAACCTGCGTATTTCAGAGAATTAGAGAAGGAAGCATCGTTCACCAAATGCAGCTCGTCAACGTCGGGGACATGATCGAATCCATCAACGGGAAGAGTCTGATTGGCTGCCGACACTACGAAGTCGCCAAGATGCTGAAGGACCTGCCCAGGGGGCGAAAGTTCTGCCTCAAACTGGTGGAGCCCCTGAAGGCCTTTGGTGGGTCGGAGTGTCTATAATGAGTCGCGGCGAATCAGTTTGACCTTACAGGGAATTGTGAATTTATGTCACCCGCTAATAATTTTTTAATTTTTTTTTATACACGAATGGCTATATTGACAGTAAGAGGGGAGATGTTTTCTGTTTTTGTAATTTGTTTTATGTTTATGTTTACAGATATGATCAGCCAGCGGTCTGGGGGGGCCCGAGCTGGATCCGGGGGGGGGCAGTTGGGGACGGGGCGAGGGACGCTGCGTCTGAGGTCCAAAGGGCCCGCTACTGTGGAGGAATTGGTACGTTTGCTGGTGTAGTAAACCCTCCATCACCCCTACCTGCCCTGTCTTCCTGGATGAAGAGAGCAGTCAACAGAGTATATGGTGTCTGAGAAAACAATAGCCCGTCCCGCCCTCCTGGCAGTGGTTTGAGTGTAACCCCTCTCTGTCTCTTTCACCTCACTGTCGCTCAGCCATCTGCTTTTGAAGAGAAGGCCATTGAAAAGGTTGATGACCTCCTGGAGAGCTACATGGGAATCAGAGACAGCGAGCTCGGTAGGGGAGTCGCTCGCGTTACGCCGTGTGTGTGTGTATGAGGGTGCGGCCGTCATGGTTACTCATCCATGCGTGTCTGTGACGCACAGCGGCCACCATGGTGGAAGTGGGCAAGGACAAACGTAACCCTGACGAGTTCGCCGAGGCCCTGGACGAGACCCTGGGCGACTTCGCCTTCCCTGACGAGTTCGTGTTCGACGTCTGGGGGGCCATCGGCGACGCCAAGGTGGGCCGGCTGTAACCGCGGGGACCGGAGGTGATGTCCCGGCGTGTTTCCCGACCACCGACTCGCCGAACCAGCATCACGCCTTCGCTTTGTTTTCCGAACAGTGAACTTCATGTAGGACGTTGTGGGGCCGTCGGTCCAGGCTACTTTGCCCTTTAACCTTTGACCTTTCGCCCTACGTGCCGTTTTCCTGTGGCATCGGTTAGAGAAATGAGGGACTGCCGTTCTTGGACCACAGAGGACCACCGTTCCTCTACCCGTACACACTACAAGCTCTGGGTTAGTCGTAATTTAAAAGCAAAGCAATGTAGTTTACTGTAACCCAGTACACACTGTTACTGACCCTGACTGAGACCTCATTACACACATAAGCCTGATTTTAACCTTCTTTCCAGTAAGGCTTTCCTTTTTGCTGTTTTTTTTAAATTTTTTTTTTTTTTTACCTGAAATGAAGGAGGGAGACCCCCCCCCAAATGAACTTGGCCAAACGGGGGTATTTGCCTATACTGTCAGCAGTGTGTTTTTTTTTTTTTTTCCTTTTACCCATGAATAAGCACTGCACTGCTCGTTAACCGAAAACCTTGGTATCGCAATAGTATTTGTGGGCCTGGTGACTGAGTTACCCCGTACTGCCTGTAGGGGGCTCAGTGTTCAGCACCGCATCCTCTCGTCTCTAGGGCTGGGGATTCAAATCCCGTCCCTGTCTTTGACCATGTGTAGCTGGCATTCTCCCTTTATTCAGGCAGTTAGGTGAGTTTCCGTCTCGCCGTGTGAGTGTCCCCCGGCCCGTGCCCCTTGCATCCTGGAATGGACACTGATTCACTATTACCCTGTTCTGGAGATGTGGTATGCAACATAGGTAGATGTACTACAGTATAAATACTATAGCATATTTCAGCTTTTGTATGAATAGCACCCGACCACTGGAAAACATGTACTATAACTCTACACATAAGAAGCTGAACATGGTCATGTGATGCAGGAACTGATTTGATCACATGGTGAAGTTCTGTGACAAGTCATATGATGAAGGATTTGAAGTTGCCAAAATAACTACATAAGTTTCCTAGTGCTGATGCATGCCTGTATATTTTTCTATATAAATGATGCAGGAAATGTATGAAGGAAAGGATGTGGCAGCATATAAAGCTTTTTAAAGCAAAGAAATAAAATGAGGGGAATTGAGACTTTAAACCCCATGGTGGGCGGAGTTACGGTGCCGTGTCAGTCACTGACTGGTTTGATCCACCACATACCGGTGCTATTTAGGGTGCAGCCAGGCAGTAAATGACACCACGTGACAATCACACTCGCTGTGCATTTTCAAAACTTCAGTTTCCTCCATTGATCTAGGATAAAACCGTAATAGGAAGAGTGCATACAAAAGCAGATATACTGATAAAATGATACGAGACTTTCAGTAGTGGACACTTTGGCAGGGAGCATTTATATAGTAATAATGTAAAGGTTTGATGTTTCAGTTCAGAAAAATTGAAAGTCTGGGTAAGCGATCATGGACCACTGGATGAAAGACAGACAGATTTTTTTTTTTTTCTTTTAACCGATGGGGGTGGCTGGAACAATCCGGAGGGGTTCTGATGGTTTTATTTTTTTCTCTGATAAGCATAAAGGGCGTGAGTGCTGCTGACAGCCCATGACATGTGTACTTTTGAGCCCTTTTGGGAGGAAAATCCTGCTCTAAGGACCATCTGTCACCACGGGAACACTGTCTGAGTTTGATGTGGGTTCTGGTGATTTGCCCCAGCCTGCACCTGTTTTTGTAACGACTAATCCATGTTTTGTGTGCCCCATGTGAGAAAGCCTAGTCATATACTGCAGTTTATTGTTATATATGCTTTTGTAGTGGTATGTTTTGAGAGAATTTCACACTAACGCTGTTTAACAGTATTATTACTGAATCGCTATGTGGAAGAGGACTGATTAAATGTTACTAAACTCGCACTGAAAAAAGTCACCTGCTGTTTTCTGTGACATTAACATTCTTAATAATAAGTGTCATATTTACAGTGTAAATTCATGTTGTATTTGATTTTGGTTTCTTCTCCCCTTAGGGGGTGGGTTGGGGAGGGGAGG
>JAODLC010000049.1:15589353-15607672 GCA_026781145.1 Hippopotamyrus pictus
GGGACCACCGTGCCACCCACAGTTTTCTGAAAAACCGAGATGCGACGTTGGCTGTCCAGCACAGCTCACATTGGGAGCATCATAGCGGTGCTATTCTGTTCCGTGAAGAACGGCATGCTGGGTACGTATTGCCGGCTGACAATTTCACAAACCACCACGTAGCGGGGCTGCCCAAACGCAATGTTGGTGGGTGGTGTCAGCTTTCAGCCAGCGATGCTCTTAATTGCTTTGCCAAAGTAATTATCTGCATTGTAAGTCACTTCACCTGGTGTTCTGCGTGTCGGCCAGGTGTTAATTAATATGAATATTAATTCCGCCAGCGGCAGGATCCCGGCCCACAAGGCCGCGCTCCAGATTCACCTGCTGTTCAGCCTTCCCACCTTTATTGACGTCGTAATCACAGGTTGCCTGTCGTTTCGGGCGATTTTAACAGCATCGCCGGAGCTACCCGTCGAAAAAAGCAGCCTAGCAACAAATAGGCACTTATCTTTTCGTGCACCTTGCGAAGTTATCACTTGATCGGTAAGTGGACTAATCACTCCCATTTATCCATCGTCTTCTAACACCCCGATCAGGCTTGCGGGCCGAAAACAATCCCGCTCTTAAAAAAAAAATATCGTTACGTATTTTTCAGATGTGCTAAAGTGCTAACTTTTATTAGCGCCCTTGGTTGCAGTAAAGGGTAAGTCTTTTGACAGTTTCCCCAGACTGACACAGATGACATCATCCCGCAAGGTCTCACCATCAATACTGTTCCATTCTCTACCTTAATATACTGGGCTAACACAGCAGAGGGTTTTAGTATCTTTCTTCCTTCCAAACATCCACTCACAAGACTTTAATGATCTTGACATCAGAACCACATATTTATCCATCAAGGATTGTCCTTTAGATGCATTTATTTAATACTTTTAGCCAAATTAACTTAAAGTAAAGTGTTAAGATTTAGGTGCAGCCCATGGGATTTGAACCCTTATCTTTGAGGCTAGGGGGATGCTGATCTTCTTGTTCAGCTACCAACAAACTCGACGCTCATCCCGTGTAGACCTTCCTTCATTTATTTACATTTTCCTCCCTTTCCAACCACCAGAGCCTGGAAAAAAAAATGTGCTGGTTCCACCAAACGTCAGCCATGTACCCAACTGTGAGAGGAGACGCTGTCTGGGTCTGCAGGTGAGAGACGGCAGTACTCATATTGTAACAGGGAACCCACTGCAAAATCACAGAGGTTCAATTTTCACTGGCCCAAGAGAGCCCATCGGACAGAACAGCAGGAGGAATATTGTTTCAACCAGGAGATGTGGAAAAAAAGAATTGTTGCATCCCTACAGTTTCCTCGCATCCTAAGTGTAATATTACATATTTTTTTTACTGATAAGCCCAATATCGGTGTGGCCAGGAAAGCAGCCTCGATGGGAGCTAACTGGGACTTTGCCTTGCTGGGCGTGACCCTCCCCCTCCCCCAAACGCTGGGTGACAAGCACAAATTGAGCAGTTTCCTCCCAAAAAACGGCATTAATATGATGGCAGAGGTCATTTGCGTTGTACTGTATGATAGTATGAAACCGCTCACTATCCCTCTCGCGACATCAGCTTCAATAACACTTTATTGCCTAGTTTTACGGTCCCACCCTTATTTGGATACTTGGAGCACACATGTAATAGCATTTTTAATAATGGGTGGGAGAAAGAAAAAGAAAACTAAGCTTATACAATTTACATCAGGAGCAAAAGTCTCGCCTGCGTTGAGATTTGGAGCGATGGAGCAGTTAGCCAGAGTGATATAACGCGACGTATCACGTCATCATACATGATTTATCAGAAGAATACGAATCCATAATTACGGTTGCAAATTATTCAAATCTCGAGGTAAAAGTTATTAATCTTTTCGGCAGTGAATTCGCTGTTAAACTTGCACACCTACAAAAGTCTCTTACGCGTATACCTTCCTTGTACTGTACGTACGGCTGTGTTTTCCAGGCTCTCTGCCGTAAACCTGTTGAAACCTCGGCATGTGACAGAAGATCACAAATGCACTGTGGCTGCATTCAAGGATTCTTTGTAAACATGCACAGGCTAATAAAGCTGATACAATTTAAAAAACAACTTTTATCACAGTCGACATAATAACGGTAAGCGTAACGTGTTTCGATTTATGACATGTAGATGCGGGGATGCATCAATCTCATCCGAAATGAGAGATATTGCTCTCGATCCGCTGTACAAGTTTACACTTGTCTCCTACCTGTCGTCCGCTTGCCAGTCCCCCAGCAAGAGATCTCGGAACCGGTACCTCGGCGGCAGCGGCAGAACCTCCTTCTCAAGCTCCACCATGTCAGCTCTGAACACAGTGAGGTGGGTACGAAATAAAGTGGGAAAGGAAAACCCGTTACCGATCTCACGCCCCCCCCGTCCTCGTTTTACCAGCTGATCGCACGTTTCAGGCGAGCATCCCCATGATCTGCTCAGGGATTGCCCGGCACCCGGCTGCGATCACGGATTAAAGCTCCTCTCCGTTCTCAGGCGTTTCAAGCGCAACTGGTTGCTTTTCAGGCACCTCCAGACTGACCGAAGTCATCGGATTGTACCATAAGCACCATGCACTGTCTCCACCGGGTGGTCGAGAGTAAGAACCGGCATCTCCAGCATCATCATTTAAATGCCCGTGTCGACGCGCATATTTCCTACGGATTCTTCAAATACGTTCATTTACTTTATATTGCGTGGTGCTCGCTTCATGTATGACACATAGTGAAGTTCCGTACGTATTTTACACCAGAGGAGGATGTAAGCGAAGTCCTAATTTTGCAAACATCTGAACTAATGTCTGAGCGCCCTTTGAGGCTTATTAAGCAATGATGCTGAGTGACGGAACAAATCTGCAGTTTCACCTGGGGCGCCCGAAAGAGTCTTCGTGTCATTTCACGCTTTTCTAATTTGTCACCGGTTTAATGCGAGGTGACACCGCAAAGCCCCCCCCCCCCCAGAGACGCTGCTTTTCCAGATAAGCCAGTGGCATAACCAACGCGGCCGTAAAGGAGTCAACCTGCCTACACCAATTTCGGCTCAATTAAAAGGACGAAATTTCAATTTAAAAGGGCCGTTTTGTTGTCGCTGGAAAAAGGAAGAGGGTAAAGATTGCAATAAAGACCCCAGATAACCTTCCATTGGCCTGTTGCAAAGAAGACAGCTTCTTTACGTCAGCCGTCGGCACAATTTGTTTAAATGAGTGGTGAAATCTAGGTGCTTGGAAACACCAGCGCCGGGTTGAAATCCTATTTCCACCTATTTACACATAGTGTAAATGTGCAAGCCCACATAAACAATTTCTCCAAAACCCTAACTCATTTTCCTTAAGGGGACTAAAATAACGATTAATTTACACGGTTTTAAAAGATTAAAGAAGACAAAGTACTTGGTGCTGCAATTAGGCCTATACAATAAGGTTGTGTTGATATTGACTTGCGGTTGTCGGTAAAAGGAGTCACGATGCCAAGTGGCTGCGCTCGCAATTAAACTTTTATGACAAAAGTGGTGCCGAGGAGTGAGAATTTCCTCTTGGACGTGACTGAATGATCGCTGGGGGTACCAATCGATCTTGGGCACCCCTACCGTTGAAAGCCACAGCTCTGCCACACACACCATGGCCCCCACTGCCCCGGATTTGCGCCCTCTGGTGGTCACACACTGACATAGCTGCACCGCGGGCCTATAAAACGTTGGCAGAAAATGGGTCCGGACTGGGACGCTATTCTGCATCTGTCAGCTGATTTACCCTCGGGACACCAAAAGAGCTTCTTACACGAAGTATAAATCATCAGGAAATAATTATGCGCGTTGTTGTAAGTAAAAAGTATACCGCACATATCATCGTGCATCAAAATTTCGTTATTTAATCGAAACCCTTAATTTATCACAAATCTTTGCGCTTAAGAGGAGCTGTAAACGCGATTATGGTTCATTTTATTACTGAATCCGTTTTTAATCCTTCAGAACCAGCGTCGTCCTCTTGGTATTTCAGGGAACAGCAGCTGGTGGAGATGGACATGCAAAGGAGCGCATGTTCTCAAACGCGTCGGCAGCGCGGGTCGCCATGGCAACAGCGCCACTCGGCTCAATCGCCCTACGTCCACACCAAACCCGCCGATCTTTAAATCTCTATAAACAAATCTGTACAAATTTATCAAACCAACTGGTAAAAAACGTGATAATTTATAAAGAATGAATAGGCGTATTTTCATATAACTATGTGTGTGAAAAGTGGTGCTTTGGAGTTTTATACTGATCGTTGTCTAAACCTTTCCATTGGTTGTAGACCCAACCACCATGGAGACATTTAAAATATCATGGATTAAAAACATTAAAAAGTTTAAATATACAGTCTTGCGTAAACAGTGGTAACCAGGTTTCCAGCACCCATGTGCTGTTTTGGTCCCTGGGGGAGTCCAATACTGTCCACTTCACTCAGTTTCTCTCATCCTTGCTCACGCAGTCCAGGGTGATGTTGACTGAGGCCAGCGCCTCCACAGCCCAGCTGGGGTACTGCTCCGGCGAGGGAAACATACGCCTCATGAACGTCTGTACAAACTGGGGGAACTGGCCTCCCACGATGCTCTCCCTCACGGCACTCATGAGTGACAGCTGAGGGGGGGACACGTCACCACAGATCAGACTCTGCACTCTCAGGCACGGTTACATAATCCCGCGCTGGATTACACACCAAAGTGCACTTAAACTTGTTCGAGGCGGTTTCCTTTGTCCAGAAGCAGACGCACAATAGCGCCCCTCTCGTCCACAAGCACTCACTCACCGTGAAAATGCACACTCGCGATCACGCCGATACACTTCACACAATCTTACCCCAGGCCACCAGGAACGCCTCTGATGCACTGATCTTGTCGGATTCAGGTGACGAGCCCGTCTACACACGTACACCCATGCACGCAAACACAAACAGCCCGTCGACACACACCTGGTAGGCCACGTTGTGGATGGAGATGTGATGCAAAGCTGCAGTGTCGCACTTGAAAAGGGCGTGGAGATACGCCCGGCTGTGCCTGGGGAGGAGAGGCAGGGACAAAACAGATTTAAAACACACACACACACACACACGGACAGAACAACAGGTACAGTTAACTTCCAAGTAGCCTGTCTCTAGATCTTAGCTTGTTATTTGTTAAACCTCAGCAAGGTTACGATGCTCTTGGAATACAATGCAACACCCAGCAATGCAGTGTAATACCCAGGCCCCCCACACTAAGTCACAAAAGAAATAGGAAAGGGTTATGCTGCAGTTCCACTTGCCTCCTACAGGTGGCGCAAGAGCAGTCGGGGTCTATGGGCTGGAAGTCTTTTGCGTACTGCTTTTGTTTGAGCTGCAGTGACCCCCAGGGGACCAAGGCTGAGCCGAACCTCTAGGAAATAACGCACACGACGTCTCCGTCAAGTCGCACAGGATTATTGCTCTTTCACAGAGAGTTCTCACATTTTCCCCACATTTGGTATGAGATCAGAAAGCTCACCGCTGTGCGGGTGGGGAAGACGCAGTCAAACATGTCGCACCCTAAAGCCACGCAGACGACCAGATCCACCGCGTAGCTGGAACACAGATTACGACAGAAAGACGGAAACACACGGCGTTACAATTAAATCATACAACACAGAACCAGTGACTTTCATACAACACAGGGCAAATGATATTTGAGTAAAATGTCTTCATCCTCGTCAGTGGTGGCATTTACTACCAATCACGCCTCACATTTGTGTGGGCCCCCTGTTGGCCACAAACAGCCGCTACAATAGGGTTTGGGGCTGAAGTAACATTTCGAGTAACACAAGAACCCGCTGCTGATTCTGACGTATTGCTAATTCGTCAGCCACCTTGATCTACTAGGAAAAGAATGTCCTGCGGTACATGACAGATGATCTGTTCTAGAACTTTCGGCATACTGATCCCCACCTGTGCAATAAAAGTAAATGTTGAAAAGTGAATCTCGAGGTCTCTTTATGCCATGGTCAGCAGAGGTGCCAAGGACTGATCTAATGAGGAAAGCCACGATGCCAGGCTACATACCCGACTCCCATGAGGTAGCGGGGTTTGTGCCGGGGAAGGTGGTCAGTACTCAGGGTCACCATCTTCCAGAAGTCATCCTTCTCCTCCCCTCCGCTCAGCCCGCCGATGGCGAACCCAGGAACATCCCGCTTCGTCATCTCTGTTGGGGAGCCGGGAAAGCAGGGAGAAGGCGGTCAGCAACAAGCCTTTTCTGGGTCCAAACTCCAAGACTCTCTCATTCAACCATGATTGAGGTTTTCACAAGATTTGTGGTTTAAAACCTTAATGGTTGATCTCTGCACACAAATGCATTCTTCAAACTTCAAGAATAAAATCCACACTATTTATTCCCCAACTTCTAAGGCTGCCTTTAAACTCTGTCTATTAAAGAGTACATTTAAATACTTAAGTATTTGTATGATGCCCAGACGATATCCCAGCAGCATAATAGTTTATTACACCGTTTCAGTGTGATCAAGGGGAGCAATAGGCGGGTTTTAGGCTGCAGTCAAGATTTCTTGCAGTCGAGTTTGAGGAAAATTGGATGCATGATGGTTTTGGGGATGGTGTGTGACCCAGCGGGCAGAGCCTCTGTGCCTGTGATTGGAAGGTTGTCGGTTTGAACTCATGTGTGTCACAGAGAGCAGGATGGGGGAGGCGTAAAGAGAATTTCCCCAAGGGGATCAATAAAATATCATTCTCCTTCATAACAATAAAGCTTGGCTAGAAGTAGGTTTGGGCGGTGTTTGATTTTTCATACTGTCATGCCTTCCAGGCATCACACCACAGTATATGGCATTTTGATGGCGTTTTCAAAACGCTATTGCGGTATTTTGAAATTAGTGCCATAAAATTGCCACCACGATTAAATTGAGCATGCAGGGTGTGGGGATCCCACCATACATTTCACCCAAACGGTGGGTGTAGAATTTATTAACACATACAATAATATGCATATCTGGAGATACAGGAGGATTCTGGGATTGGTGCTAGGATCTAAGACGGAGTGCTGCCCTACCCTCCAGACAGGCTTTGCGCAGGTCAGCGTTCAGCCCCCCCTGGATGATGGCGAACAGGTTCTGCCGGTGCGGATTCTTGTTGGCAGCGATGCAGCGGTCCAGCCAGCGGATGGAGCGCCACATGGCCTCCTCCACCCGCGGGCCAGTGATGGTGCTGCTCACCACGTCATCCAGCTGCATGATGATGTCAGAGCCTGAGGGGCAGTCATATTCATTTCCTCTTTCAGTCATTAGTTGTTAGTTATGTCTGTGGCGATCTGTGTTATAATCGGTGATCTCTTTTATCTTGCACTTTTTTTGTGCGAGTAGGAGTATATGAGGGGAAGGTGTGAGTATGTGTTGAATTGAAAATGTACTTTATTAGGAAACTGCAAATTTCCATGTACAGAAATGCTCAATGACCACTGAAGGTATTCTATTCCATTCCATCAGTGGTAGGGTCCCCCTAGTTCTGGGTTATTTTCATTTGGGGGTCCCTGGTTTAAAAATACTCAACTCCCCTGCCTTAACTGAACTTCACATACATTTTGAAAAAACATTTAATGCTGGATCATTTTGATCAGTAAATGAAATGAAAAACAACATTTTACATGTTATTAGCTTTGTTGGAGTCTTAGATCTGATTAGATTTTAGGTCAAATTCTTGAAGAAATTCAGAAAACTCTACAGGCTTCACAAACTTTCAGACACATTGGAAGTCTTACCTAGGCTGTTTTGGATGGCTATGGATTGCTCTGGTGTGAGCAGAATCTCCTGGCCATCATAAGGTGACTTAAACTTAACACCTTCCTCTGTCACCTCTGATAGCTCGACCAGGGACACCATCTGGAATCCCCCACTATCCTGCTCACATGAAGGTAGAAAATACGGATCTTTGTTGGACACGTACAGTATTTGTACACACTGAAATAGCACTCGCAACTCAGTTCCTCCAAGTGTTTTGTTAAAATGACGACCAACAGCTCTCCACGCGCACTTCAGTTCAGTTTCCCGGGAATCACTTTAGCGCTCACCGTTAGCAGATTTCCTTTCCAGTTCATGAAGCCGTGCAACCCGTTTGCTTTTTCAATGAGCTCTGGTCCCTGTGAAAATTCACAGAACTAGTAAATAAATCACCACCACTACGCTCGACATCTTCAATCCGCTTTTCTGCTTCATAACATTCATGCTCATATTTAGAACCACTCAAGTATTTCAGTACCTGAGCTGCATAAATATGTAGGAAAAGTGGAAACGAGGATCCGAGCGTTAAGCACCTACCGGTCTCATCCCCAGGTGATAAGTGTTCCCCAAAAATATCTGACATCCGAGCTCTTCAAGCTGATCCACCGTTATTCCCTTCAGAGTTCCCTGCGTCCCCACGGGCATAAACACCGGCGTGTTGACCGTGGAGTGAGGAAGGGCGAGATCACATGCCCGAGCTTTGCTCACTGGACACTCCGCCACTATCCGCAGTGCCAGAGGTGGGAGAGCTGATACAGCTCGCTTAGCAGACAAGGCAAAGTTTGCGACATTCATCTCGGCATCATGGACTGTGGAAGCAGCCATATTGGGAACGATATATACGTAAGAACAACGTGACCGGAAGTATGTTGGCAAATGCGCTTCGCTACTTGCTCGACTGGTTGATAGCTAATTTTTGTCCTACCATGCCTGTGTTATGAACTAAAAAAAGTCTGTTTTGTTAATATTTTTAACGCAATACGTTTCATGCATTGGCATATTTGTGACAATGTTTTTCATACCCAGACACGCCTAATATTTTCTGCAAAGTGTTTTCTTTTAGTTTGGAGTGCTGTATAACACATATCTCTCATTGTCTCTCTTTAACTTGGATTGGTTACAATGAATGATCGAGCGGAAGTTTTTTGCATGGAGAGTAAATGAAGCTGAAATCGCTCTAAATTGTATTTTTGAGAGGCAGCGACGCCTAGTGACCAGTGAATTTTAGTTTCCGAAACCGTATTTATTACTGGAGTTATTGCCTTTTACTAGATTGTATCTGCAGAAACGGGACAGGTGGGAACAGTATTTTGATATTCTGTTTTTAAATACATCGGTTCAGCACAAACCTTCAGGCCTAAATAAATTGTGGGTGGCTAACGATTGTAAAATCGTTGCCAGTAATATGGTTTAAAGAGCACTTTGGCTTGGTGTAATATACGCGGGTGGGTCTGGTTTTGTCTGAATCTTTAGCAGTTTAGTAAATCTGCTACAATGGCCGTACACAGCCAAATGTAATCAACTTCAGCTGCCATTCAAAAACCAGAAAACGCGTATTAACTTGAACTTGTAGTTATATAAACTTCAGGTATAATACCAGCTTGTAAATGTGGTTTCGTCTATTTTCTGTCGAAGCTATCACTCCCCGTCTTACTGGGCGGTGCATGAAGTAAGGATCCTGATTGAAACTGGAAGCCACTCATTTTAAATTCTGTCAGTAGTCGTGTTGACATGTAATCATTATTAAGTGATGTCTAGCTATCATTTGTTATTTACTTTTGATGTCAACTTCGTAACTCCCTAATAAACGTTACAGAATATGTAATACAGAGCGAAGTTCAGTGAGAATATAGGGCACCTTTATCTAGACTTGAATGGATGTGGGAGGGCGTTGTAGGGTCCGAGACCATGATTGACATAATGAATTCCCACTGAGATTACTTTCCGAAGTTCCGCCGCTCAAGTCTCACGTCCACGCCTTTTCACGTTGAACGACAGAACAAGAAACGACCAATAACAGGACAGGCTATGTTGACGAGCAGTTGAATTAGCCAATGGCTGTGGCGAATTTGGTTGACAGAGGGTGGAGTTTCAGTCACCAACGGAGGTTGGTGTCGTCTGACCGGATGATAGAAGTTTTGTTTAGTGAGTTTTTTTTATTATCCGTTTGATTGAGTGATCGGTCTTGTTTAGCGCTACCGGTAACGACTTGTTAAACCCTTATTTTTATCTCAAGTAACTCTTTCCGTTGACTGCATCTGTCTTTTTTTAGAATAAAGAAGTCAAATAGTTAGTAGGGCGAAACTCAAGCCTTCAAAGTAACACGAGTACTTAGCTTGCTAGCCGGTTTGCTACGCGACAGACAAGGCGAGCCCAGCGCAGCAATGGGGAACCGGGGGATGGAGGATTTGATTCCCCTCGTAAATAAACTTCAGGACGCCTTCAGCTCCATCGGCCAGAGCTGTAACCTGGACTTGCCGCAGATCGCCGTGGTCGGCGGTCAAAGTGCCGGAAAGAGCTCGGTTTTGGAGAATTTCGTCGGCAGGTGAGTTTGACTGATTAAGCGCGTATTGCTAATTAACGGGCGCGATGACAACACGGCCCTCGCTGGCCGCCGCGCGGAGCCCGCGCGGTGGCGGGTCTCGTGCGCGCCCCGGTCACGCTCCTCCGCCCGTGTTTTGGCGGCTCCTCCGCCGTTTCCTCCTTCTCGCCCCGCTTGTTTCCCGTAAACCCGCTTGTCATGCACGAAAACAAGTTACGCACTTAACGCATGTTGAACAGCGGCCGGGAACGAGGAAATGAAAGAGGAGGGGGGGTGGAGATAAAGGAGCGGGGCGGTCGGTGCCGCTCGCTGTGGGAAGTCTACCCGGTAGGGTACCGTACCCGTTGGGTTTCCGAACGGGTGGAGGGAAAGTGAAAGGGGTAACTTTCTAAGGGCTGCTTGCGCAGCCGTCATGTCAGACGTAGCCCTTGGTTGATCGGCTCCTGCAGTTGTATCGCGGTCATTGTGTTTTATTTGTTTGAAAACCCATTGCCGTTGCATGCATTATTATTATTTTTTTTTTTTACACAATTACAGCCAAGCCAGAATCAAAAGTTAACCCAGATCTTTCTCGATCTAGGTTACCGTCCGACAATTCGCGGTTGTTGTCGGCTGCCGCGAACTGGCGGGTACGGCAGGTGTTGCTCGGGCTTTCCACACCAGCTGGGCAGATGTTTGCACTGGGTACGATTAAAAGCCCATTAAAACGTGATGCTACAGGGATGAGTCCGGGAGGGGAGGACTATAGTAGCACGGCACGGTCACGGTCCACTCCGACTGGCGTTTGTTTTCCTAAGCTGTAGCCTTTACCCGTGGGTTGCAACGGCAGGCGGTGCGGTTCACCCCTAACACCATTGTTAAGAATCAGCTGATGGGCTGACAGTTGGGGTCCCCGCTATGTATCCGAAACCGCGGTTGGCCAGCTCTGGATCTAGAGGTCTGTGGGATAGAGCTCTTAATTGCCTACCTGAAGCATGTATTTGAAAAGCAGGATATCCCAGGTTGTTTTTATACTGTCAGTAAAGATAAGTGCATTCCTTAAAACCTGTTGGACGACCGCTTTTTAGGACCTGACTGGGGCACCTGAAACCCAAACAAACCCTTCACTAACCTTATTCATTGTGGTTGCTTTTAATTGCACGGTTATTAATATGTTACATTAATTACAGCGGGAATAGCTCCTGAATTTTTGCAGCCTCCACGTAGGGAAAACCCTGATTTGTTCACAGCAGTCTTTTATATAATTAAATATTTTTGTTGTTTTTTTTGTTTTTTTTAATCTTTTAAAAAAAAATCTTTTTTAAGGTCATTCTGTTGGTCCACGGTCATGTCTATGTGGTTTCCCCCCTCATACAGAAGGAAACGTTGTTGCATGGTAATGATCACCTGCGACTCACGGGCACTCAGGCCTGCGCGCACACACACTGTCATGTGACTCGCTGGGGAATGGGCGATCTGCCCTCTGTTGTTGATTTCAGAGGAAGCGCGAGCAGGTTTGCACATAGCCCCTGGGTGTAATTAGCGCCATGGCTGCCTCCACCCATCTTTTGTTTTGTTTTTTTTCTTTTTCTTTCCCCAAGGCCCACATCCCTCTCTTTTTGCCCAAACAGAGGCCACCTTGGCTATGTTCATCTTATAGCCGGGTCCTGAGTTCTCTTTGCTTAAGAAAAGGTCTCGTCCCAGATAAAGTGACAGCCAGCAATCTCGGACTCGGTCTTGCTCGACCGGTTACTCCATTTTGCACAGTGGAACGTCCCGTCTCCTGTTTGGGCCTGTGTCCTCACTGGAGATGGGGGCGGGACACAACACATTGCCCCCTAATGCTACCAATGGCTGTGCTACCAATGGTAATTGTTTTTCCAGCAGCCAATCCACCTCATGCTCACAGTTGAGAAGGCGGGGTTGAATACAGCACTTAATTGCCTTCGCCAGCTTCCTGTTTTCCATCATTTGGGTGGTGGGTGACTCGCCGGTGATAGGCTGATTCATTCCGTCCTGTTTGTGAATGTCTTCATTTCTTGGAATTCAAGCCTAATGCTATTCTCCCCTAATTGATTTAACTCAGTGATGTAGATTATTATTTCGGGAAGAGCACACAGGACATTTGAAGGGTGTAATTTCACCAGCAGCCATCAGTGACTTATTGAAAGATAGTGATGGTGACCCAAGTTGCTATTCTCAAGACGGAGTCGACCCAACAAACCATTACTTTTATCAGCAACCTTTCCCGCATAAACCGAGAGACTGTGCAAGCTGTTGTGAACACCCAGAGATGATGTAATATCTCTTAAGAACAATGACAAGTTCTGGTCTTTCAGGAAATTCAAGCTGTGAGTGAATGGAGTAGCCATTTCAGAGATTCTCTCTCTCTCTCTCTCTCTCTCTCTCTCTCTCTGTCTCTGTCTCTGTCTCTCTGTCTCTGTCTCTCTGTCTCTGTCTCTCTGTCTCTGTCTCTGTCTCTCTCTCTGTCTCTCTCTCTCTCTGTCTCTGTCTCTGTCTCTCTCTCTCTGTCTCTGTCTCTTTCTCGCTCGCTCGCTCTCACAGTCGTTTGTCATAGACATGGTGCCGGGAAGTGTGGATGTTCCTTCTTGTTTGGGTTAGATTAAGTTTCCTTGGAGCACTTAGATTGTACGATATCTCTTGAATGGCACTTTACCCAGAAGCCCCAGTCCAAGGCGTCTCCAGATGTCAGTCGAACAGGCTCCTTAATCTAATCGATGGTAGCCATGGCGATGAACCCTTGGTCAATGTGCAGCCAAGCGTCATGTGTGCGTGTGTGGTGGCACTCCATCAGTCACAGGGTGGGCCTTATCTTGTGTCGGGCAGATGGGCGTGGATTGGGCAGGGTTGTAATCTGGCTCCCTGGCGTTTTGTGGTGAAGCCGGCACCTTGGAAGTTTGGGATACGGTGCTTCTCTTTAGAGCCCTTCGTCTTCCTGATCTTCTTGATCGTACAGAACGTGCTGGCTCAGTGGTGGAGCGCTGGCAGTGAATCGCGGAGTGACACATTGGGATCGCTGCCCCCTGCAGCTGTGATGCGCACACGTGTAGAACAGCACAAACTGAGAAAATCCGACACTGTGCGGCTGAAAATACACAAATGCTTGATTCAGTTGTTCTTTGCACAACACTGTTTCTTAGTTTTGCTGATTTGTCACACTTGTATTCATGCTTTATTAATCACGTTCTCTCCTGAAGGACATGACATCAAGGCTTGTCATCTTACTGTGTCTCGCATTTTAAATGCAGCGCAGCGCCTGGGAAGTGACTTTAATTCACACGGGCTAATGGACTGTGTTCCGCTGGCGTTTTTTGGTCTTGGTCTAGAAGGTGAGATTGTTGATCAATCGTGTGTGTGTGTTAGAGTTTAGTGATGCTCACAGAAGGTGAGTGATGGGACCCTGTCACTTAGTGATCCAGATGTCTTCGAGTGACACCTGCAGCAGTTTGTGTTCTTGGCTTTGTCTTTCCCCGCTCTTGCATCACTGCTTGACTGTGCATGGGGGTACGGGGCAGACACACACACACACACACACACACAGGCTCCCGCTCATTCCCCTTCAGTTGAGCGGTCCGCCTGCTTCCTGCCCTGTGCTTTCTGGTCGAGGAGATGTATAATAGATGGCAGCTTCGTCTATCATTTACAGCACATCAATAATTCAGCTGATTCCCTGCGGCCCTCTTCGCTGGAGCCCTGTGGTTGTGTGTGCGCGCGCCCATCTCTGTGTGCATCTCAACCTCGTTAGGAGACTGAGACGGCCCCCTGTTGATGACTAATGAACCTTCCCTCCTCTCGTTGCACTTAACGTGTTCTTACATCAGGGGCAAACGGCACACTCGACACGGCAGCGGCTGTGAACAGTGGCCTCTGTGCAGCATCGCATCTGTCTTTCTGGCTGCATTGTCCCAGGATTCCATCTGTCGTGCTGTGTCAGGCCCTCCTGGGTCACGTGACCGCTTTCCTCCTCTAGCTAATGGCTGCTCCCCACCTCTATCCCTCTCATTCGTTTTTTGCTCTTGATGCCCCTATGGCCATTTGTCCTCCCACATTCCTCCTCTTCATCCTCACATATACCCTGTTTCTCATGCCCCCCCCAGTCCCCGCCTCTGAGCTTTCCCCTCCATCAACCTTTGTCTGTGTCTTTGGCTGCCTGGGGAAGCTGGAATGTGTATTTCAGACCAGTTAGTTTGGTTTGGTTTGACGTGTATGTTAGGTGATGCTGTGTGCCTTGTGTCATTCCCAATTTCATATTGATTATGACGCATGTGTTGCCATCATAACTGCCTGTCCATTCAATTACTTTTTTTTTTGTGATTCGCCGTTCCAATATCTGACAGATCGGGTATCAGCCATACGTGATCGATCAGTCTCTACAAAGGCAGCTCCTATTTCGTGTTAAATCTATTAGTACAATTAATCGCGAGGCAGTTCTTTCCCCTTTTAGATGCGTGTGTTTTTTTTGCAGCATTCAAACTGAACACAATCACTGCCACGCAGTCCATTTGCTACTCTGTGGGTGTGATGTCATGCGCAAAAGAAGCATAAAAACAGCAGATGGGGGGGGGGGGATGATCTGGAAGTATTTTACACTTTTAAGAGCAACTTGTAGCAATATTTGAGAGGTGGGAGTAGCATTTAGTGGGACATCCCACTAAATGAAGTCCACGCAGTTGTGCGAGACGACGAGAGTGATCTGAAAAAAGCAATGGATGATTTGGCAGTCACTAGCTTGGGCCGTTTCGCGCACTCGCTACGGCTTGTGATACAGGAGGGGCTGCTATCGCGACACCGTTTCCAGTGGGAGACAAATTGTGGGGCATTTTAAGCATTCGGCACTTGCGTATACTCGCTTGGAAGATGTTCAGATTGAACTGCAAATACCTCAAATGCTTAAAACGAGATGTATTGTTCCACGTTATGTATGTTTCTAGATGCCTAATTAAAGACTTTTTGGCATTCGTTTTTTTCTGTATTTACTAGTTTAAAAATATTAACATATAAAGTATAAATATATTTTTTATTATACTAAAATATTAAAGTAATATTAGAGCTTGAGTACCATGTGTTTTTCTTGCACTAGAGATTGCTGCCTCATTTCGAATGCACACAAGTTGTCATTGTGTATTCGTGTATATTTGCTGGTCTTATGTAGAGTTGCACAAAAATACATTTCTGCAAGAGGAATCCACTCCCTGAACATTGCTGAAATGTCACTGAGGTGTGAGATCTTTTGTCACTGTGGCTGGCACTTTGCCACACCATCAGATCCGTCCATTTATTCGGGCACCTCCTGGACGCTGTTGTTATGTACACGCTGTTTGTTTTTAATGCAGGGTCACCGTATAGATTTCGCCGGGCATTTTAGCTAAAGGTCGGCACAGCAGGTCAGGGCGAGGTAGGCAAGTATTCGTGCCAGGTGGTTAGACGAACCTGTCTGGCATGCCCCTTCGGTTCATCTTGAAAGTTCACATGCATTACTCTGGCACAATAGCACAGCTCGATGACCCACCTGTGCCACGCCCAACGTTGGAATTGTCTCCTGAACTTTGACCCTGGCTGTAAACAGCAATGTCCACAATGTTGCCCGTACTGAGTTATTTTTGGAAACCATCAAGTTGCCTGTCTGCAAGTAGTTGTGACAGACAATTATGTTACGCACCGAAGCACCATTCTTATGAAATATGTTTTTAGTGTACTTCTGCTTATTGGATACAGTTCTGACGGGTGCACTTCCTGGACTTGGATCTGAAGTGTTTTCCCAGCATGCCTTGTTTGCGGTTCCCCTGGAGCTCATTTTGGCCACCGGCCTCCCTCTCCCTCCTTTTCCTTACTCTCCAGGGACTTCCTTCCTCGAGGTTCAGGCATCGTCACCCGCAGGCCCCTCATCCTCCAGCTGGTTAACAACAAAGCAGGTCTGTCCCGCTCTCCTCCCGTTTCCTCGGCGATCGATACCCCCGTGAGTGCATTTGGTGTGTCGAGCCTTACTGTGCTCTGACGCCCTGCTTTCACCCCCTGCAGAATATGCAGAGTTTCTGCACTGTAAAGGCCGCAAGTTTGTGGACTTCGATGAGGTTCGGCTGGAGATCGAGGCTGAGACGGACAGGATCACGGGCTCCAATAAGGGCATCTCCCCCATCCCCATCAACTTGAGGGTCTACTCCCCGCATGGTATGACTTGCGTGACATTTGTTCTCCAAGGCATCCACTGGTCATGCTGGGATCTCTTGTTTTCTCTTCTCCACCTCTAACCCCACCTGTATCCGCCTCCAGTGTTAAACCTCACGCTGATCGACCTGCCCGGCATGACTAAAGTGGCGGTTGGGGACCAGCCTCCAGATATTGAGCACCAGATCAGGGACATGCTGCTGCAGTTCATCACCAAGGAAAGCTGCTTGATCCTGGCTGTCACGCCGGCCAACACTGACCTCGCCAACTCCGACGCACTCAAAATCGCCAAGGAGGTCGACCCCCAGGGTAGGCATTGGATGAGGGCTTTTGGGACCGTCTGCTTAGACGCGAATGCTTGTTCATCTTTGGCACTCCCAAACCTTCCGATGATGCAGATGTGATACTGCCAAGCCCCGCCCCTATCCTTCCATGTCCAATCATAATGCCTCCAGTGTAGAGTGCCAGTTGAACGATGGGCAAAGTCTTCAAAACCCGGAGCTGAGCTGTTGCGAACGTCTTCTGCAGGGCTGCGCACCATCGGCGTCATCACCAAGCTGGACCTGATGGACGAAGGGACAGACGCCAAGGAGATCCTGGAGAACAAGCTGCTGCCTCTGCGCAGGGGTGAGGAGGACGCAGCTGTGTGCCGTAGGGGAACCCGAGCCATTGCAAGCAAGGAGAAAGTGATAAATGGTGCTCTCTGCTGCCCCCCGCAGGCTACATCGGAGTGGTGAACCGCAGCCAGAAAGACATCGACGGGAAAAAGGACATTCGGGCTGCTCTGGCGGCCGAGAGGAAGTTCTTTCTGTCGCACCCGGCTTACAGGCACATTGCGGAACGCATGGGCACCCCCTACCTACAGAAGACGCTCAACCAGGTGAGGGGGTTGGGGGGGGGGGTGTTAATTTATCCTGGCCTATTAAACGCAAAAGCAGAAATATAATATTTCTGGGAATGGGGAACGTGGCATTTCTGACTTTCGCACCCGTAACCTGCCCCCGGCACTTCTCCCTCGCCGTCTCCTCAGCAACTGACCAACCACATCCGCGACACGCTGCCGGGCCTGCGGAACAAGCTGCAGAGCCAGCTGCTCTCCCTGGAGAAGGAGGTGGAGGAGTACAAGAACTTCCGGCCAGATGACCCCACGCGCAAGACCAAGGCTCTGCTGCAGTGAGTGGGCCGGGCCGCCCTGCTTGGGGGGGGAGCACGCTCCTGTTAGCAGACGCACATCAGTCATCCGTTTCACTGAGGTTTTTCTGTGCTATAGTACAGGAATCAGTGTGTGCTGCAGTAAGGATTATGAATATTAGGGAGCTTATTACTTATTTTTACCTGTATTAGACCTGTTCTTTCTCACACACACACACACACACACTGAGCATCTCTGTCCATCCTGCCTTCCCCAGAATGGTGCAGCAGTTCGGAGTGGACTTCGAGAAGCGGATAGAAGGGTCTGGAAACCAGGTGGACACGGTGGAGCTGTCAGGCGGAGCCAGGATCAACCGCATCTTCCACGAGCGCTTCCCGTTTGAGCTGGTTAAGGTACCCGCTCACTCATCTCACTGCCGCAGAGCCTGAGAGCCTTTCTCCAAGATTGATGTTCTTGCACTTAATTTGAGTTTAGCAGTCACTTTTCACAGCAGAAATGATGAGGAACCACACATCTGAATACATAGGATCCCAGAGCAAGAACTACCTGCCTGGACTCCAGATGGACACAGACAGACAGACAGACAGACAGACAGACACAGACAGACAGACACAGACAGACAGACACAGACAGACAGACACAGACAGACAGACACAGACAGACAG
>JAODLC010000049.1:15617968-15643100 GCA_026781145.1 Hippopotamyrus pictus
GGCTCAGGTTACATTTCACTGTGTGTTGTACTTGTATGACTACACATGTGACAAATAAAGATCTTGAATCTTGAATCCTGAGATGCACTCAGTCACGCATCCCGTTCCCCCTTCAGCCGGACAGTGAGGAGGCCGTGGTCGACACCTTGTCCATGGACCCTCAGCTGGAGCGACAGGTGGAGACCATTCGCAACCTGGTGGACTCCTACAGCAACATTGTCAACAAGACCATCCGGGACCTCTTGCCGAAGACCATCATGCACACCATGATCAACAGCGTGAGTGTCGGGACCTGCCTGCGCTGAAGGGAGGGGCTGGTGGGGGAGCACAAAGGTCAACAAAGGTCAACAAAGGCCTAGGTAGACTTTCGGGACAGCTCACACTCTCATAGCCAGTCCCTTTACATGGCTGGTCCTCCTGCTCTGCCGCCACGTATCCGTCCCCCTCGGCTCGTTTCCTCTCTCCCTCTCACTCCGGATGCCCCCCCCCCCATCCCATGCAGGCGAAGGACTTCATCCATTCGGAGCTGCTGGCCTACCTGTACTCATCTGGCGACCAGAACACGCTGATGGAGGAGTCGGCGGACCAGGCGCAGAAGCGAGACGAAATGCTGCGCATGTACCACGCCCTGAAGGAGGCGCTGCAGATCATCGGGGACATCACCACCACCACAGTGTCCTCACCCTTGCCGCCGCCCGTCAACGACAACTGGATCCAGAGGGACCCCAGGTGGGGATGCCCGCTAGGCGTGAACACGCACACGTATACACGCGTGTTCATGTCTTATGCTCATGACTTCCCGTCTGTCTCTCTAGTCCTACCTTCCCGCGCAGAACGACGGCAGCGGCCCCCCCTCCCAGCCGGCCCCCTGCAGTGAGGGGCCCCACCCCAGGTCCTCCTCTGAACCCGTCTCCAGCATTCGGGGCACCCCCCATCCCCTCCCGCCCGGGGCAGCCCATCAATGCCATTGGCAACCAGGACCCATTCGGCGCCCCCCCTCTGGTCCCGTCCCGGCCTGCTCGCGTGCCCCCCAGCCTGCCCCCCGGCGTCCCCAGGTGAGTCCCGCCCCATACTGGTGTTCTGTCCTCTGATTGGGCGCTCAGCTTTTGAGCAATGGTGGACCTTGACGTTTTCCGGAATCGAGGCGTTTCTCTCTTCTCTCCACCTTCCTCCCATTTGATCACCTGCCCCCATCCCTCGCTCCGACCCCCCTGGTCTTGCCTGCTCATTGTCTCACTCTCTCTCCCCTGCAGCCGGAGACCGCCTGGCGCCCCCCTTCGGCCCACCATAATCCGCCCCTCCGAGCCGTCCTTACTAGACTAGGCCCCAGGGCCTGAGGGTGGGGCTGGGGTGCCGAGTGAGGGCCAGACGGGACGGCGGCTGTGAATGCGGGCGCGCGCACACGTGCCTGCACACAAACACGCACGCAAGCATGCAAACACAGTCGCTGTGCCGCGTGTCGTCTTCAGGGTTACGGACGACCTCCTTGTGCAGAAATGTACAGAATTACAGATTGTCTTTGCAGCATAACAGTTATGTCCCCCCCCCCATTTATTCCCACTTCTGTCTGATCTGTATAAAAAGATACATTAGCCATTATGCCCCCCCACTGATTTTTCTAACTCAAGTCATACTGGAAATCACTGTTATTGTGGATATTGTCTGTTTTCCCTCCTCCTTTTGTATTTCAGGAAGTATGTACTTTTACAATGTTGTATTTAGCTTTAAGGTCTAATAATTGCATTGTAAAACAGGGGAAGCTCACCCCTTGCCCCTCCCTTAATCACGCAACCGATAAGAACACAATACGACCAATCAGAGAGCAGGTGAGCCGGTGGTGCAGACCAGTCAGAAGCTCTGACTGAACTGCAGCCGAAAATGAGTCAAGTCATACTTGGCATATATCCTAAAGCAATTTATACAGTCAAGGCAAAAAAGACTAACATTTGTAGCACAGGAGTGACTAAAATAAATTATGTTGTTTCACCACAGTTTTGCAGTCATGTTCAGGGGTGATGTTATTGTTTTGGTGTATTAAGCAGCCCCCTGTACAAACAGAGTGTTCCCCTTGCAAACCTAACAGGCAATAGAAAGTTCCGGATTGTTTAGTGGCTGTGTCTGTGGAATCCGGAGCCTCATGGAGGAAGTGCGTGTGGATATAGACAGGCCTGTGAGTCTCTGAAGCATTAACATAACATGGGTTTATAAAAAACAAAAAAAAACTAACTCTTTTTGCGTGTTCTGGACACCTCATTGCACTGATAGGCAGGGGGTGTAAATCTTTTGAGATTGTCCAGGTGGGGGGGGGGGGGGGACACTTTGCTTCACGGGATGTCAGAGCCCTGACAGAAAGTGAAGTGACCAGGACCTTCAAAATTGAATCCAAGCCTGTTACCAGAAAGTGCCGGAAAGTTTGGGGGCGTGATTTTAAACAGAACATGGGGGGTGGGTGAGGATTAAATTTTGGGTGGGGCGGGAGTGGAAACCACTTGTGAAATGGCTGTGTCGCCCCGTTTTGGTCACGTTCCTGTGGAAATGCAGATTTTTTTGTAACCCTTTTGTGTTATTTATACCAAGGCTGATTTATTTTGTCAAAAGCGGTTTTTATCCTGAATTCTGAGAGCTCTGTCCAGGTCCTCCACCTTTGTGAAGGCTAGTCACAGAGGCCAACTGAGGCACCCCCCCCACACCACTACCACCCACCACCACCCTTGATTTAAAAACTCATCATATCGCCGTCATTCTTGGTATTGGGGTAATGGTCTCAGATCTCTTCCCCGTTATCCTGCACAAATTTCACAGAAAACCAAAAGCTTTATAAGCAGAAAGGGTCTGTCAGATGGGTCTTGGGTATGATCATCGAACATCTGTAACTCCTGATTTTACTTGTTCATTTGGGCTTTTTGGGAATGTGAGCATTCTGACAGACATTTTGAATGTTTTCCGTTTTGATTCGGTGGGTTGAACCTGTGGGTGGGGGAGACGACCAAGGTCGGAATGCTCTTTGGCTTGCTGTGCATGTCCTGCTTCGAGACTGTAAATACAGGTGCAGTCCTGTGGAATTAGTTAAGGATTTTCAAAGGGAGGTACTGGCAGAAAGCAACCCCCTCTCCGAGTGTGGGTGTGATTTTGTTGCATTTTTTACAGATGGGTGTGAGGAGTTTAGGTTTTGTGGGCCGATGAACTTCCTGTGAAGACACGCAGACTCTGAGAGCAGGATGACGGCCGGCCTCGGCCAGGGTATCGGGGATGTCGGCGTTACCGAGACAGCTGGCCGAAGGCTTTGTTTTTATATTTACGGTCGGTAATTTCCTGCAGAGGTTCATTCGAGAACCTTCCTGAAGGTAGAACGTGCAGATACGTGCAGATGGAGGTGGTGTGCGAGCTACCCAGCCTTCCCACTCGGAGAACCGGACACGCTTCCTGACTTAAGTGCCTCTCGTTCTGACTGGAACCGAATAACTGAGTACAAATAATGAATGAAATGAGCATTAATAAAAAGCTAATGTGTACAATAAATATAATGGCTTCTGGTGGTTGGTGTCTGCTCTGTGTGTCATTTCTCTCACTCTCCATCTTCCCCGGTGTCCTACCTCCTTTCTGGTATGTTAGTCTCCCTCTACTTAAGACACTCTGCACGCAGCCTTTGCTACCTGGTGTCCTGGCGACCATCCAGGCTTCAGATGACTTCTGATTGGTCTGATCACTTTCTCATTTCCACCGTTGTGACAGTGACTGGGTGGTTTGGATTTGCTGGAAATGGTGGTGAATATCTTAAATTCAGGGTGCCCTCATTTCTTGCTCTAGGGGGGTACGTTTCATGACACTCTCCCCCCCCCCCCCCCATTTAAGCGTCGCCAACCTCTTGTGATTATAGCAGTCTCTCCAACCAATCATGGGTCCTTCTATACTGTAATGGTGGGTGAGAAATGAAGGTTGATTACAGTATGACTTTCTGTGGGATAAAATCAGGAAGTGATTGACAGTGTGGGATAACATCCCCCCCTCCCCCATATAGGTTTTCTTGAAGCCACCTTTCTCCCACCTCTGCACATTCTGAGATCGATTACAGCGGCAATGTTGGTTCCTTTAAATAGGAGTTGTCGTACGAGATCGTCATGAATAACCAGGAGGGGCTGTTTGGTTTATATTCACCGTCCTTTGATATTTTGTTTGATGTACAAATATTGGGGCAAAAAAAATTGGAGATTAAATTGCGTGTCATTATGGATGACCAACATTGCATGCATAATGGTGTAATAAGCACAGAACCCAGAAATATTTGTTGCAACTTTTAGTACTGGAATGCTCTAAGACATGGTATATCACAGGTTAAACAAAAAGAGGTTGGACCACTACAGACAACACATTACAATCGGGGCCCAAAGTATAGCCCGTTCTTCAAGGGTGTCATTGGATCACGTGAGATTGAATGCTAGGGAGGTAAAAAGCAAGGCTGTCAGGTTAGTCTGATGAACCTTGCTCCCGCAGTGATCTCTGACCTAGACTGTGATGAATACAGAAGAGGTCTTTGGGTTTGCGTTAATGGAACCACTGAAGGCCTGTTCCCAAAACGTGTGGATCTAACCCTACCCCACTGTGCAGTGATTAAACACCCTCACGGGCCGCCTGCATCCATGACGTGCTGGGTTTGCATTTCAGTCTTTGTCCTTTCATCACTCTGAACAGGCGCCCAGGTCCTCGGAACCAGTGGTGAACAGACCGGCCCAGGATATTGGTGGGACACACCTCATAACACTGTTAGAGTTGTTAAATGAAGGCAACACGACCGGAACTCAGAGGTGCCACGACTACAGCAGCCAAAAACATGCAGAGATTTCTAGAGGAAGACAGATTTGGTTTCCTTCTATACCAGGATTCAAAAATACATCACTGGATGCACCAAACTGTGTTGAAGTGATAATCACTGGAATGCAAATTCTTGAAGTACTTTAAAAGAAATTTTTAAATAACTATGAAATGGCCCAAATTATGAATCAAGTTATATACAAATATGTATGATTTGTGTGTGTATATATATATATATATATATATATGAAAGTTAGATCTCTTAGTTGTCATCAATATATTGTCATATGGACTGGTGTAAAATTTATATTTCCAATAATCAAGGGCATTGCTCTGCATTTTGCACATTGAATGGCATGTAAATAGCACTGGCATCTTGGGGGAGTTGGGTCTGTTCTCATGTTTATCTGGAGTGGCGCTGGTTTGAAACAAATCGCTGGCACCTAAGGAGCGATTTTCTGTGCATCAATGTCTACTGATGATCGGAAGCTCAGGGGAGTTCTGCATCGACGCTGTTTCATAGCATCTGTACCATATGACCAAACCGCAAAAGAACTCTCTCAGACCCAGGTAACGTAAATCAGGTGTCTAATGAACAGAAGGCAATTCTGCTCAGAAGTAGTAGATTTGATAGTTATGTGTGTGCTGTGAAAATGAAACTCATGGGAATTATTAAAATGTTAATACTTTAAGCAATTTCAGTTTCCTGGTTTAAAAAAAAAAAACCCAACCACTATAATAAACTACTATAAAAAAATCAAACCACTAGCCCTGGGATTTACTTAGCAAAGGAAATATTAGCTGCCATTTATAATCTTGGTTAGTCGAAACGGTGTCCCCACTCAGGAAAATATTGCCCTTCAGGAGCAAATTTATCTGGGGAAAAAAAATTCAGTAGCTGTGAAGGAAATCTGATTCCTACCCTATACTCCCTTCAGGCCCAACCAAGAAATGCAGAATACAAACCTCTTTATGGTGACAATGAATTATTTTTTGATGGATGTAGATTTAGTAATATACCACTTTTAAAACTCATGGCCCCTGCTTTTCCAGCTGGCTTCCTACCCTTCTCCTGTACAAATTAAGTGCTGGGTCCTATATGACAAAGTCAAATAAGGACGTAAACTCAGCACGTACCCACCATTAACTGCCAGAAAACCCAGAAAACCAGCTCCCTGTGAGGCTTCATAAGCTACATACAAGTTAAAATAAACTTGAGGCTGAATTTATTTTTCTACTAAAACTTTATTAAATCATGAAAAGTCACATCTTTAGTACCACATACATCCATAACACACACACTTGTGCAGATAATCTTAAATCACAGAATTGGGTCCTTACATATAGTAAACACATGATTTAAAAAGTACCTCAGCTCCACATAAAATTTTGTAATACCTAAAAATAAAGGTGAAAGTTGAAACCTCTGTCTTCATTAGGGACAAGATCAGCTCCAAGGGACTTTAAAAAAAAAAAAAAAGGAAAAAATCTTCTAAGAATATGACAATGACCGCGGGCCTGAGGAGGCGGGAAATAGAACTGTCAACCAATGAGGGATCGCTGATGAAGGAAATGTAAACATGGTGATTATTCCCATTGGCTGGATATGTGTCCAGGGGCGGGATGATAAGAGGGATTTACAGAGAAGCAGACTGGGAAGATGCGCAGAGACTGGCCAGTGCAGACAGGTGCGACTGAGAGACCGGATGCTAGTCGCTAAACTATCACCGCAGTGTAGTAGCGAACATGGCGGCAAGGACAGTCACAGCTCCCGGGGATGTTTATGCCTCAGATTTAACTGGAAGGTCTCCACCAATGAGAGGAAAGAGAAGAGGCGGGTCTCATACCTCACTTCCTCCCTACTGCTCGCCCATCTTTCTGAATGACAGCTCCTGTCTCCTACCCAAAGTCCCGCTTCAGGGCGTTGGCTGTTGGGAAGGTGAGGGGGGCGGGGCTACGTGCGCACCCTCCTCTTGTCGTCGAAGAGGCGCCGTACCGTGTAGACCTGGGTGAAGGCCACGCCTAGGAGGACCAGCATGTTCACGCAGGACCAGAAGGAAACACGCCACAGGTTGTCCTCCAGTAGGTTGCGGTCACGTGCCTCAAACACACGCAGAGACATCTGCATCTGCCGGCTGCGCTCCAGGCGACGGTGAACCGAGTCTATCGAATCCTGGGGGGGGGGGGGGCGGCAGTATGAGATTAATCAGGAAGAGGGGTTAAGAGATTCAAAGTTGGTGGGGGCTTGGTGTCCTTCTCACCCTGATGTCCTCCAGCTTGTACTCCAGCAGACTCTCGGGTTCCGCTATGTCCGCCCAGTCGTCCTCCCCCCCTGCGTCCCCCCCCGGCCCCTCCAGGATCACCTCAAAGAACACCATCTTCTCCGAGAACCTGCTGAAGCTGTTGTCGAAGCAGATCCTATAGTCTCCCTCCTCTGTGGGCTCCACCCTGTGATAAGGTCACCATCAGAGAAGCATTGACAGAGAGGACAAGAAGAGAGGGTGAACGAGAGAGAGAGAGAGAGAGAGAGAGAGAGAGAGAGAGAGCACTTCATTAGCGAGAGAACTCCATTAGCAATAAGTGCTACTATAAACTAGTGAACCAATGAGAAGAGAGAGTAAATTACAGCTACACACCAGTCAACCAATTAGAAAAGACAGTAACAGAATTTAAAGGAAGACTAAAACACAGTCACTAAGATTCAAAATGGAGGATGGATCGAGGGGGACGGGAAACTGGCAGACAGTCATCCATGACCGGATAATATTCACCAGCCTTCTCATTAGATACATGGAGAACCACGTGCTGGAGATCGTGCTGGGGAGGAGCTCTCACTCACGTGTGGATCCCATCCGACTTGCGGAACTCTGAGGTCAGCTGGTACCCCATGGGGGAGATGATGGTGAAGTCAACATCCATACCTGCCCCTGCGATCACCTAGGCACCAAGGAACAGGTACATCCAGATGAAGAGGTCTCTCAGAGGGAGTAAAAACAGATAAATGCCAAAGACTATGATGTAATATAGAACGGTTATGGATTTTTAGGAAGGCAGCTGAAAAGTTTCTAGTTTTTTTTTTTTTTTTTACATGAAAAGTCTTTCACCCAAAGTTTCTCCTGACAGTTTTTACTTGAGGTTTTCAGGTATGCAAATGCCTGCCAGTAGTGCGAGTTTGAATATTCAAACTTTCAGGCATAATTTTATCATCATTGCTGAGAGCACGCCACACACACACAAGGCGCCACTCTCGCTCCCAGCCGCTAGGACACCTAACACGGTCAGCGTCTGTATAGAAGGGTAACAGACAGCGGCATACGGGTAGGATAGAGGGGATGGTGGGGGGGTCGTGTACGAGGAGTAAGCGGGACTAAATTAGAGCCTTACCTCACAGTCTCTGGGGCAGAATAGAGGGGCACCATCCCACCATTTCCACAAAGTGTGAAATCACAGCTCAGCTTTTCCCTCTGCCCCCATTTCTACTGGGGGGCAGCGAAGGGGGAGTGTTTACACTATAGGGGTAACATGACATGCCAGCAAAACATCAGGGCAGCAACGGAACACCAGGCTTCAACCTTATAAAGCAGAGTCACGACAGAGTCGGTACAGGAGACTCCTGCATCAGACAAGCCTGTCCACAGCGCTCTACAAACCCGCTCTCCACAGCCATGGTCTGGATATGCCATCCAGAACCAGTCAAGGCCAGCACAAAGGAGCTGCTTCCGCTTAGGTGTCTTAAGGTGAGCCTTAATTGTGGGTGTGGCTTCACATGCACTGGGCGGGGCCTGTGAGGGAAGACCCGCCTCCCACACGGACTCTACATCTGAGGGGAGCTTAAGCACATAAACCAGGCCTTGGGCACAATGAACACTGTTTGGGAACATGAACCAAAAAGTGTTAGGACTTGCCGACTCTCATTGGTCCCTAAATTTACACCCCGTGACCACTGACCCAAATCTTATCTCCCTGGAATGTATCTATATTCCTCAGGCCATCCCCATGACCAAGATCAGAAAACAGGTGTTCTGACGAGTTGAGCTACCTATCGAGGACGTGCTATCGAGCCTTTCTGCGCATGTGCAGTTCCACCGTTTTGAGATTAGGGTTAGGATTTAGTGGTTAGGGTGAGGGTTTTAAGGGGGTTGGGCTATCGATTAGCACTACGGTAGCCTAACTCCACAAAGTAGCTCAACTAGTCAGAACACCGGCTAGACAGCCTTACTGTAAGACACCACAGTCTCGTCCTGTCCCGTTAAAACACACCACCAGCATGCGTACATGCAACTGATGTCAAAACACATAGTACAGTTTATTCAGGGGATTTTGTGAGCGTAGCCACGTGCGTTTTATCCAACTTCTTTATCTGTAGTTTGACAAATACAGATAGAAAAACCTTCCAACATTACACGTGCCTCCACATATGAAGCACATTTTATATCTTCCACAATATACTGATGATGGTGGCCCAATATGCAAAGCCCTATCCACATACAAATCGAGTGCTTAAAAAAGAAATGGCCCGGACATAAATACTGCTAGTGTCGTATCACACTACTAACCTATGGCGCTACTACTTGAACCGGATTAGATTACCAGTGTAAGAGGAGGAGCTATATTATTTTGCGGTTACTGTCGTGGCAATTTCATATTCGTGGAAACTTGAAAAAAAAAAAATATATATATAATTTCAACAAGGAACTATTACCTCTAATCCTACACAGACACGACACGCCGCTTCTAAAAATGTCTCTTAATTAAAACGTAATCACAACCGCTACCGTTTATCTAGGTAACACGCACTGTCAGCTCGTGCAAGGAGAAATGTTCTGCAATGTAACGTGCTTTCTTCCCCCCCCCCAAAATCATATTGATCCAGCCATTCCCCTGCAGAGCATGCTTTCCACCAGTTTCCGAACAATGCAGGGTATTACGGTCAGCCACGTACAAACATGACAGTTTCACCTGATACTCCACTTCCATGGAGCCGTTCTTCGAGGCTGTTTGGTAGAAACACTCCATTTTCCCAGCGGGCAGGAGAAAGGTGAGTTCCGTGTCCTGATTCTGTCCAAAAGCCCCTATCAAATCCAAACACTGACTCAGGACTACGGTTAAAAATAATCCAGCAGGGCTTGAAATCACGCTCCTTCGGCAGGTTCCCATATCTGCACCCCTGTTTACCTAAATCCGATTAAACAGCGCCAGCGTGCTACCAAGACGCACTGTCACTACACCGCTACCTACCACCCAGGCCAACTTCCTTAATCTCTTTTTTTCGGGTGATCTTACTCGTACGAACTTTCAGAGCTCGCGATTGGCTGGAGCACTGTTGTGATTGAGGTCTATCTGTGCCAATCAAGTGGGACGCACGTCCGCTTGACCAATGATGCGCGAGGGACGTGCCGCGATGACGGTGGTGGGCGTGGCGTGGCGCCCTGAGGCGATAAACACTTAGAGGTGTTTGCTGAGTGGTAAAGGCCCCAAGGCAGGTAATCCGATGTTTAATCTGGCATTGCTGTGAAATGTACTGCATAGTGGAAATTGCGACACATTTACCAACACAGCCTGGGACAGGCTCCAGTCTCCCCCTTCCATCAGTTCATCTAAACGCTTATGCTGGTCAGGGTCCCAAGGGTACCTCAAGCCTATATGTATAGAAGGATAGGCCTTAACACAGAGCCATGAATACGATGCTATTCCAGTTCATAATAGTCTAGTTTGTAAGTTATAGTTTTTTCAACTCAAATTTCCATCAGCGATAAATTTTAAAAAGTAAAAAAAAACATTCTCTGATTCATTAAATGCATCACTTAGTTTATGGTGTTTTCGTTAAGTCTTGTTGAAAATTCTGCAGAAAATTAGCAAATCAAATGTCTCTCTGAACCTGACTCTAACCCTGACACAAATCAACAGAGTTTTCTAAAATTTAATTTGAAAACAGCTGAACATCCACAGATGTTTTATGGCTCTAGAGGGTGCTGTAAACACAAAATAAAATTACATTGGGGGCAGATCATATATTAGGTCTGTATGAAGAAATTGCAGGGCTGGATTGTCCATCTGACATACCGGCAGGCTTTGCTGATCACTTACGTCAGATTCAACATATGCAACATATATTTTCATGTCTTCAACTATGGTGTTTTACCCACGCTGGCACAGAGCAGGGAAGCAGGCACAGGATTCGGGGCAGTCGGGTGAACGCGACGTTTATTTGGAATACGAACACTCAGGAATACGGAACGACGTGAATGACCGGACTGGGGAAACATACACTGACACACACTTAAATACACTGGACTAATTTAATATAACTAGAAACAGCTGATAACATGGGGATTCCACACGAGGTAGATGAGAGGGTGTGGCACACAAGAGGATCAGCACAATCAAAGCATGACATATGGACTGAAATAAGCATTATCGTTGGGTCTTCTATATGAAACACTGTACTACAACATGGGATATAAAAATAACATATGTAGATAATTACTAGGGTGCAGTGTGTGGCTCAGTGGGCTAAGCCTCTGTACCTGCAATCGGAAGGTTGCCAGTTTGTGACTGACCTCAGGAGAATGGTTACATGTCTGCAGGTGCTTGAGCGAGGCCCTTAACCTCCCCCAGCTCCCCCAGCTCCATGGGCCCCACTGCAGGTGGCTGCCCATCACTGCCAAGCTCGCTCTCACCTACATATGTGTCTATGTGTCATGGAGAGCATGATGGGTAGACAAAATGATGGGATCATTAAAGTGTCATTATTATTAATTATTATTATTATTATTATTATTATTATTATTATTATTATTATTATTATTAATACACAATATATCTGGTATGCCATCACTAAACTCTAATAGCTAAAACATTGACCCAAAGTGAGCTCAGAGCAGGGTTGAGATGCTTCTTACATGATGTCATCAGCAATGTGAACAATAAACGTCATTACCGTTTCTCTCCTTATCATGTGGCTGAATTTTCCCAGAATGCATCATAATTACACAATAACACCAAAATAGAGCATGTAAAATCAGCCAATGAGACTACAGCAGCAGTAAATGCTGTGCGGTGCTTTTTTAAAATCCTGAACTGAAACCGTCACCATCTTTCTGTTTCTGGGCATTTCCTAAGACTTCTGCTTTTGCATGACCCATCTCATCCGGACTCAAAACCACGTCTATGCAGACCTGTACAAGATCATAATAAGTTCATGACTTAACTTACGTGCTGTGGATGGCTTTTCTAATTACGAATTATGATGTTGACGATGACCATTGGCTGCAAAAAACGGAGAGGCTTTTGGTCCAAAACAAAGTTTAGGTGAGATTGCTCCATTTTACCTTCTGGGTGTGCGCTGCGTTGGGATTTGCACAAACCCCTTTTGGTCCACATTGAGGTTGACGATTCTCCAGGAGGCCCAAAGGACAGTGACAGGGTGTCCTCAGAGATGTTATAATTCACATTTACGTTGCGTAGCGGATACATTTGTCCAAAGGGACATACAAGTGAGGAAAATACCACGTTGCAAATATATGGCTGCCAATAAGCCAACTAGGCGCAAATGTAGCTAGGCTGAGTGTCCAAGTACAAGTGTAAGCAGTACTGGAGCAGGAGCTACACAAGAACTTCCAAATAAAGCAAGAACCTAATAAGACAACTACTCAAATCAGTAGACAAAGTGCAACACTAAGAGTGTTAATGGAACTTGGAGTAGTGTAGGCTAGTAGAGGTACTCTTTCTTGAAGGTGGAAAGGAAATCTGATGACTGGATGTGTTTCAGCAGCCCGGTTCACCATTAAGAAACCGCACATGAGAAATGTCTGGAGTGATACTTCTCACAAAAGTGGCTTTTGGTCGCTGACTGAAGAGAGGGTGAGATTATGCAATTTGTACAACATGAAGAAATGCAAAATGTAGATTCTCTGGCTGCAGTGAGAAATATTTTATCAGTCCCTATCTCCTAGCTACTTGTATTTTCATTTATCGGTTAGAGTAGCTCTTGATACATACGTACTGGTATATTCACAGAACCTGAACATACACTGCACGGACAAAAGGATTGGGACACACCTCTTAATCATTAAATTCAGGTGTTCTTTTTTTTTGTGAAAGAATGGGCTGTTCTGAAGAGTGTGGTACTGTCATAGGATGCCGTAAGTCAGTTTGTGAAATTTCTTCCCTGCTTGATATTCCACAGTCAGCTGTAAGTGGTATTATTGCAAAGCAGAAGTGTTTAGGAATGACAGAAACTCAGCCACAAACCGACAGACCACATAAAGTAACAGAGCAGGGTCTCAGAGTGCTGAGGCGCAAAGTGCGCAGAAGTCACCAACATTCTGCTGACTCAACAACTGCAGAGTTGCTAGGAGAACATTACCTGCCTGACTGAACTGTAATATTTGGTGGAGGAATTATAATGCTATCGGGTTGTTTTTTAGGGGCTGGGCCCCTTAGTTCCAGTGAAGGGAACTATACTTCAGCATACTAAGACATGGAGTATTCTATGCTTCCATCTTTGTGGGGACAGTTTGGGGAAGGGTCTTTTCTTTTCCAGCACTACTGTGCCCCAGTGCACAAAGCAAGGTCCATAAAGACATGACAGGGCATGTCATAACTTGACTGACCCACAAAGAGCCCTGACACCTATGGGATGAAATAAAATGGAGACTGCAAGCCAGGCCTTCACGTCCAACATCAGTGCCTGACATCACTGACTTCCAAAGTTCTTGTAGGTGTAATGGCCAAGTGTCCCCATGTAGTGTAACATGGGCTGCAGAGAGACTCTGCGCCACAGATTTTTCAATGGTTCTAATCCTCTAAAACAGTATTTCCCTACACAGTCCTCAGAGAACCCTGGACAGTCCACGTTTTTGCTTCCTCTCAGCTCCCAGTGCGCCTGTACCAGGTATTCGGTGTTCCTGATTGGCTGGGAGCTGGGAGGGAGCAAAAACATGGACTGTCCAGGGTTCTCTGAGGACTGGGTTGGGAAAAACTGCTCTAAAGTCCTGGATCTTTGCATTTTTTTTTTGGTACTGGACACTTTACAGCTTAGATTAGGTCTCTGTTACTCAAAGGTTGAACAGCGAAGTTCCTTCTTAACGAGCAGCTTTAATTACCCATCCATGACTTTACTGATCGCCACCCTTGACCCACAGATTAACACTCGGACCCCTTTAAAAAGTCACTTTGAGTTTATGCGCTACAAAAAAAGCAAACACATGACCTACAGAAAGCAGTGATGCAGGAGCAAGCAGGGGGAAGTGTTAATACAAGAGTACTCTGTGTAGCAGCATATTCTCACACGCGTGAAAGCGGCCAATGAGAGAGACGCACAGCACTGGTCTACCTGAGGAAGATGACAGAGAAAGTCTTCAGAGAGACTCTTTAACTGCCCGCCAATTAAATATTTCTGTTCGTATTTTTGCAGCTCTTTCTGGGCCAGTGGCGATCTGATTTCTCAGCAGAGGAGTTTTACTTTCTGTTCAGAAGTGGAGGAAGGTATTTTTAAATATTAAGTTGTATTTTCATTGGTTTTTGACACAGCCCATCCAATCGGTCTGGATCCCAGGTTGGTGTGACCTCTTGGACTCTCCAGACGAACATCTCATGTATCCCCTATCCAGGCTACTGCAGCAATGACCCAGGATCCAGAGGAAGCTAGAGAAGCAATGGAGATATATTCACCAGTATTCAAGGTGGACGGCCAGGCATGCTACCTGCCCCAGATGATGGCACCCCCTCCCCCTAGGCAGCGCCAGATGGGACAGACGGTGTTGTACCTGCTGCTGGTCGTGACTCTGTGTGGTGTCATAGTGGAGGCCTGCTTCATCTACAAGCTGTACAACACCACTGCGACGGTAAGGAGCTCTGCCAAGCAGCCTTATAGCATGAGCTTGTGACACGGTCCAACATCTAAGAATAATGAATAATGCAGTACTGTGCACAAGTCTTAAGCAGACATAGGAAATTATTACCATTTAAACTAGGGTACATTGAATCTGACAAGTTATTCTGCTAAGCAAGAAATTCAGCTTCGTGATACAGGTCCCTGTTTTTTGCTTAGTTTGTGGTGCCCCAGTTTAAATAGACTTGATCTAATGCCTTGTCTACACCTACACGGGTATTTTTTATTTGGGCTTTTGGCCACACGTAAACGGCGTCTTAGGTCACTGAAAACCCATCCAGGGTGAAGATTTTAAGAAACTCCGTCTTCAGCGGCGACATGTAGACAGGGAAAACAGAGTTCTCGAGTTTTTGGCTCGAAACGTCAGATCGTGCGCCGTTGTCCACTTTGTTTAACGTCAGAGCGTGCGCTGTTTGCTGTATATATTTGAGTTTGAGCAATGGCGGACTTAGCCGAAATAGTGCTTGTGCTAACCTTGCTGACAGGACTTCTTACATGTGTACAGATAAATGTTGAGTCACTCTCGCATTATATTGATCAACACAGGCATCGGAATGTGCGCCATGGTTTTCAACTTAACAGGACTGGCAATTAGGCTTCTGTTTGGCTAACATGGCAGTACGGTTAGAGTTATAATGCCGCCTGTTGGTTTGGCATGCTCTTGACAGCGCATTTTAGTGGCATGTGGTCGGAAATATTTTAGAAAACATGTTCGTGTGGACGGAGATTTTTCTTTTTTTAAAACGGAGGAGGAAAAACACCGTTTGAAAAGGTACCCGTGTACGTGTAGACAAGGCATAAGTTCACTTGTTGCGGACTCGGTCACGACTAGCAGGAACAAATATGTATTGTTTTTAGGGTTTACAAACGTTTTTGAACTTTATTCACTTTACCTGCGGGAAAATGTTTGAAAATTTACAAATAGCAGCACTAAATTTAGCAGAACCTAACTGGTCCGCTAACGGTTTTCAAAATAAGTCTAACGCCAATCAGCTAACGATAAAATTAGCTTCAATAATTAGCGATTAGCGAAACCTTGCCCACCATCTGATTTTTTCGGCCAATAAATGCTAACGGTAATTGTATAATTGAACCTAAACTCACAATTAGAAAGTTTAAGACAACATCTGAACAGACTAAATGAAAATGTGAGTAGATGCATGATAGCACGCAAATGCAAAAATGCATTTTTTCGTTTATGTGTTTGTGATAGTTAAAGGACTGTTAGGTGAGCAAATCTTTACAGCTACTTGTTGGAGACCCCTGTTTTAGAATAATAATTTTTCCAGGAGGCTCGCATAAAAAGTAACAGAGTTTTTAAACTTTGTGATGCACACAGTGATAGTAACCAAATCAGCCTCTTAAGTTTTATTTTTGCATTCATGTCAGGAATTGGCAGATTCAGAGCCCACCCCCCAAAATCATTTCTACTTACACTCAGGTGTGGCTCGCATTATGAAGTTTTACATATGTGTCAAATAAACATGATTTAAAATATTGTAAAATGAACAAATATTAAATTTTCAGTAACATGAAATATCTCCACTTACCAAAGCCCTCAAAGAAACAGATTTATGAATGGTGCCCAGGGTCTGTGCTAACATCTGTGATTGTCTCCGTTTCAGGCGGACACCCCAGCCACACAGAAGCACCAGCAGGGTAGGAACCGCGATATTCGCATTAGCGAACGGACTTTTGCAGTTGCTCATTTGTTCTTATTCAGCCTCCACTGTACAATTTAATTTCCATATTTACTTCCCGAAAGAAGCGCGGTTAAGATTTAATCCTCCTTTTCCCAAACAGGTGAGAGCTATGCTACCGCCAATAGTTACCGGACTGAAGTTAAACCTCCGAAGCCGTCAGCACACCTGACAGGTGAGACATCACGATTATTAAACGACAGTGCGGACCCTTTAATAAACAAGACGTGCTTCTCATTGTATCCAGTGTAAGCTGACCGTGATCTATTACTTTTCCTATCAAGCCAGCACACACCTACCCCAGGAAGACGGACTCATGATGTGGACCTCTGTCGGGGGAGATGCCTTCACCCACGAGACGGACTACACCGAGGGGAAGCTCTTTGTCAAGATGAAGGGCTTCTACTTCATCTACTCCAAGGTGTTCTTCTCTGAGCCCAGTCCGGCAGCCTTCACGCACACGATCCTGAAGTCCAGCCCACGCTACGGCAACGTTGAGCTGGAGCTGATGCGCACTTTTCGATTTGTTGACAGGGGTGACAGGAGGGGGGGCATGCTGAACAGCTACCTAGGGGGGGTGTACCTTCTGCATGATGGTGATGCCATTTTTGTAAAAGTGCACAATCATACAAAGCTATTGAGGCAGACCTCGGCGGATAACTACTTTGGCACGTTCATGTTGTAGATGATTATGGTTGTGTGTGTGTTTTTTTATTTATTTTTTTACAGCTTTAGAGATGCAATGAATCTGGTATTCAAAAGTGAAAGTAGTTTAGTGACAGGTATTAGTGTATCTGTGACCAGGGGTACCATGGGGGGGGTTAGAATAATTACAAGGGCCTCTCAGTGACTGGGACCCTAAAAAATTTGGAACATCAGTGGATTGGTCTAGGTTGGGGGGCCCAATGTCATATGCTGTCATAGGGCCCAAAATTCCTAGCGGGTCCCATGTCTGTGACCATTGCAACTTTGAAAGCTTGAAGGATTTATGACTTTGGGGGTCATTGGCTCACTCTCTAACAGGAAAGGTTTTACTTACATTAACATAGGTGCAACTTTGGCAATTATAACTACCATTTGTAGCATTATTATAACCTAATAATACTTGTTTATTTTGATAGAAGTCTGAATGCTTCATTGATGAAGAATCAGAGATATGCGTTTATGCATAATCTATGCAATACAGTAATGTTTCAAAGCGTCTGTATGTGAAGGAACTGGTTTGTTGAAGCTTGAAGAAAAAACCAGTGATAGGAGCTTGAGAGCTACTAAAACATCGACTGACTGACTCGAATAGAGCTCATGGAAAGCTTTCATAAGGAGAAGGCACTTTGTAACGAAGTTTGCATGGCGATTGTCCAAAAGAAAGTTTCAGTTTTTTGAATACTCTCATGTATATGCAGAATAAATTACCTTTATGCAAAGATGTCTTGGTAATATTCTTCCTTTTTACAACTATAAACATATACAAGAACGTGCATGGAAAACATTTAAGCCCTTTACAATGAAGATCTGTAAAGTTATTTGGATTTTTACAACATTATTGTTGAAATACACAGTCCTGAAAAAGGGACGTTTCTTTTTTTGCCGAGTATATTTTCACTTAAAATTATGTCGGGGGGGGGGGGGAGGAGAATTAACCACCAACTAAAGAAGCATCATATGCAGCGGCCTTTGCTGAGAGACCTAGAAGAAAGTACCAGCTCTGACTGTCGGCCTATTGAGGCTCAGGACACGAGCACGATGAGAATAAACACAAAACCTGGACCAATAAACTGTTATGACACTGTGTGGGACAGAGATAATACTCTATGCAAGTTCTGCATCCCCCATACACAGTGCCTATGAAGGAACATCAAGTAGGAGTTAAGCCACTGGCCATTAACGACAGGCAAAACCGGTCTCCCCGGAAATAAGGATCAGCCGTAACTTCATCCTGAAATACCGCATACGAGTACAAATGTGAAAAGAGATTAGAAAAGGGGAAAAAAGAGGGAGACAGAGGAAAGGAACAGTGGAGATATGTTTCCCTCTCTGACGAGGAACTGCAGGCTGTGTGCCTGCATAGCGTCTCTCACAGTCCTGAGTGTGGACTGGGAATAGACTGTTGGATAGAAAACAGTAATAACAACAGAAAACAAAGGGGAAAAAACAGGAAAAAAATCATAGGTGTAATGCTCTAAAACCACTGTAAGGGCTGCAGTACTTTAACTTTTACTGATTTTGTCCTTGAAGCTGAATCCAGCCCATAACCATTCAAAGATGCCTGTCACTCCTTAAGGATTCCATTTACACTAAGCCAGGGGTCTCCAACTCCGGTCCCGGGGAGCTACTGTCCAGTAGGTTTTCTATCCTACCTGGCTTCCGATGAGCCATACTTGTTCCTGTTATTTACCTGAGAAGCCAGGTAGGATAGAAAACCTACCGGACAGTGGCTCTCTGGGACCGGAGCTGGAGACCCCAGCATTAAGTATTCACAGAATTCATTAAAAAAAGAAAAGCGGTCATATTTCACAATAAGATTTTTTTTTATTTAGTCTGTAACAAGTTCCAGGACAGACTGGCGTCACAGGAGGGCCCTTCATGAACTCCCACCACCACACACCTTCACAGACCAGGAGGATCCTGAAGCACTTACTTGTGTCCGCCTGGCTGCCCACATTGATGTGTCTGTCATTTCCAGTCTGCGCCGTCTGGTGGGAAGAGTCCTCATTCTGCTCCGGGACCTTGGCACTGCTCTCCGTGAGAAACGCAACCGCTCCAGCTAAATCTCCGTTGCAGAACTTCCAAAGGATACAGACACAATGGGGGCGCAATGCAAATGTTAGCCTCTAGGGGACAGCGTGGGCCGCCACATCGTCAAGCACAGAAAGCAGTGAGACGCCTCAGACCACTTCTGATATATCTAAATGACCTTGATATTCAGTACTTGTCACCTGTACTTGTATGTACTAAACTTTCAAAACTACAAAAAATGCCAGAATTCCTATATAAACGTGCAATAGAGCACGCATTTACCATATGCACAGTACTGTGCAAAAGTCTTAGACAGTCAAAGAAAATGTTTAAATGATGATTATGTTGGTGTAAATCTATGCCTGCTAAAGTCTGTTAGCTGAGCCATTTCAAAACCTCTGCTAAAATCACCCCAGTATTCCAGTTTTTGACTTGATCACTAGCACACCTGGTAGAGCTAATCAATATCTCAGGGACTTTTTTTAAATATTTAAACATCCTTCTTTCAGTTAAAGTAAACAAATTCATGTTACATGCCCCTGAAGAGAGGTCTGGGGACTGAAGCAGTTTTCATTTAGCTATCCAACTAGACATCAGTAACTTTATGGAGAACAAATTTCTATTTGCCAGTTTCTATTGTGCTACTCTTAATTTGCATGTGTTCTAATGTTAAACAGTGTATAACCTTAGAACATCAGAACACATGCTGATATTAATGTGCACTTCCTACTCAGATAAATGGCTTTAAACATTTCTTTTGACAGCCTAAGACTTTTACACAGTACTATAAATGTTATTAGGCTAATCATTTCCATAAGAGCAGAATGCGAACAATTCCTTTAAATGAACTTGCAATGACTGAAAGACAAGAATGCTTTCAGTATTAGTGGAAAACAAGCACATAATAAATGATCATGAGAATTAATGTAAAATATGCACCATAATAGGGAGTTATGCTATTTAGACTGGAGGACAGAGTAACCTGGGGAAGAGAAGGGATTTTTAGGATGAGCCTGTGGTGTCAGACAGGATGTACAGCCATGACTCTCGGGTCGCCCTACCTGTAACGCCTGCTGTAGGAGACGGACGTCCGTGGTACCAGTGACCTCCTTCAGCTGGTTAAGCAGTGACTGCTGGTGCTGTGAGGGCACAGGAGAGCATAAACCCCATCCGATCAAACACTTCCGTGAGCAGAGCCGGGCCGTTAAAAGACAAACACACACCTCAAGGACTTTCATTAGAAGGTCTTCAAGCCACCAAGTAGAGGTAACAAGAAGGCAGCTACTGCAGAAAGTAAGGATGTGGACAGGGTGAAGGTCACTGGTTTGAGGTCCAAGGCGCTAATTGGGCAGTGTAATCCAGTTATGCGCAGGTACGTTTATTCATTTAATGGACACTGCCAACTGGGGGATGTTCCTCAGAACAAAAATGTACATTAATCATTAATGTAAGTTGAAATTTACTGAGTATTTATGCTATGGAAGAAAAAAAAACAGACATTTTTTCAGCCTTAAAGGAGATAAAGATTTGGAACAGGAAAGTCAAGGTACAGTAATCACACACTGAGAAAGGCAGACAAAATGGGGGATGTGTTGTGCAGCAGGCTAAGGATTGGTGTTTGTAGCTGAAAGGTTGTGGGTTCGAATCCCATGGCTAACAGAGTAGCCATATCACCGCTGAGCCCTGATCACAGCCCTTAACTCAGATGCTGGGGGGGGGGGAATTCCTTCATAAAATTAAAAAATATTAACAACAATAACAACAACAAAAAAAAACATTTTAAATATAGGTATTATCACCAATCAGATTCTAATAGGAAATACAGACTTCTCCACTGACATAACCAATAAGTTCGATGTGTACAAGACCCAAATTAAAAACTGCGCTGCCTGAACTGAACTGACAACACTATAATATGTAGTTATTATTTAACCAAACATATTATCAAGACTGCACGCGCAAACAAACAAAAGATTATTCTACTCCTTTTCCCAGGCGGTTACAAAACATGCAGCCGCAGATGGTCCTGGAATGTAATACAAGAAACAACTATTAACTAGAATTAACTGACACTTTTTTCTTGTGGCAATAAAACGTAAAACAAAGAACACTTGTTACCTAAAATACAGATAATAAGTAATACAATGAAAAGCAGCACCGGTCCCATAGTGGCTGAAAATGACCGAGTAAGGCGCGGCAAACTGTCATGCGGTAACTGCTTGCAGTCTGCCCGTCTGTAGGGGCATCCTTATTTGCAAGTTTTAAATCATCACTTGACCGAGAAGGCATCTCAATGAGCAGTTTAAAACAATGTTTTACAGTAAAACGAAACCAAAGTGCGTGTGGTCCAGGGTTGCCAAATCTCACGCATCTGCCGTGTCACTTACACTTTCTGACTCTCACGCTCACTCAGGAAATCTTACAGCAAATCTATATTATTCCATTATAAACCCAAATTTAGCTACATCAAAAGCGTTGGGGTAGTTTGCAAATCCTACATACTATTTATAAAGGTCATAAAACATACGTGCAAATGCGTATACAGACTTGTCTCAAATAGAAATTTTCACGCCAGCCAGCTGACCAAAGTTGGCAACCCTGGTGATGCGTTTATTTTTTATTATCTTGACGCACCGACCAATATTCAGCGCCGGAATGATATGGAACAATTTGTGCATGTTTTTTCTTGTATGTATAAATATTTTTCGACTTGTATATAATTTTTTTCTTCGATTGGTAACGCAAGCGCCATTTATCGACGGGTCTTCACAACGAGATAAACATTACTTTCTGAAGTCCCCCTTTGAAACGTCCTTCTTTCAGTTAAAGTTAAAAAAAAAAATCATATTACATGACAAGGGCAGATTGGGGTGATGTTATTATATGACCATCTATGGATAAATATTTCGAAAATAATGTAAGCAGCTTATTTTCATTGATCAGTTTCATTTTACTGCTGCTATTTTGTTTCATTGCATTCCGTCGGAAAGACACGCACAAAGCGCAGTATCACTTACCAGTACGAAAAACTATAACAAGCAATTTAAATAACAAGAAAACCAGATACGTCGATATAATACGTGCACATTTCTACTTGACAAAACGATACTAACTAGTTAACTTACTGAAGGATATGATATGATCAACCTAATCAAGCCAGGCTCACACTATAAACAGACCCCTCGCAAACCGGCAAAAACTACAGAAACCAGATGTCAAATCAGTTAAAACTACTGAAAAACTCGTTTAATTCGCTTCATTGTGCATGGCAAGAAATGTGCACGTTTCCAGGTAGCTCATTAACTTACATTAAATGGAGAAGTTGATATCTGAGCCAAAAGGTTTGATGAAATTGATGTTCCCCCCTGTAAGTCACTGTGTCGGACTTTTTCCCAGCGTAAAAGCTGAGCTGTACGCTTACCTTCTGTGAATGCTGCTGGAGGACATTCTGCTCCACGGTCATGGCCGAGTAACAATACAATTTTAGAGTAAAAAAGGAAAAGACCTAAAGCGTTTAAACCCGACAGAAACAAACCATGACAGTGGCGTCCCTGGGCACCGCGGGGAGAACTGCTGTAAAACAACGACGCAATCGACTTTCCGTTTTCCATTAATCGCGCCTTGATGATAGACAGCAGATTCGTCATGCCTTAATCGTACAAAATACAACGTCTTTCTTACATATCACGCAAATCGTCACGTACAAATGCCGTGATTTCAATATACTGTTTAAGGCTGCGGAACAGGTCACTTCTGTCAGGTCACTTTTCATAAGAAACGGGTTCATGAATAATTTAATGTCAATACCAACATTCATTTGTAAACTAAAACAGAATACTAGATTCAGAATAGTATTCAATATCTGACAGCACCTCCAAGTGCATGCATACTTGGAAAGCTGGGTATCTGCTCTACTGACTAATCTTTAATTGTTGTAATTATTTGGTCATCTAGGGTATTTAAAAGCGCTTTTCAGTCATTTTTAATAGTATACGTATTTGAAAATGTTATAATGAGATTTAAGCTAATATATATAGATAGCTATCTATAAAGCTGAAATAGCACGGTTCAAAATAAATATGTAACATTTTAGTGACCCCCCCCCCAACTCCCGTAATCACATTATTCACAAACTTTAGCTACAATCAGAATGTCTGTAGTACCGGACACTCATCTTCCACGCAGAATAGCTTTGGCGGGTGACGGTACATTAACTGCTGTACGAGCACCCCCTAATGGCGCGTGGCTGTACTGCGTGTTACAGCAGCCCGCCAATCAGCTCGCCGTTTTGCTGCACGGTTCACTATAACTGGCAGCTCTGTCAGAAAAGTATGTCAGAAATACGGCCTTCAGTATTTCTTCATATAAATTTGTCAGATGCCAAAACCAGAAATGTGGGGGGGCAAGGCAGCAGGAGAGGAAAAATGTTGAAATGGCATCAAGACATCAGGAACTGACATTCTTAATGGACATAGATTACTGAGAGCACAGCAACGAGAATTGAATGTGAGAATTTAATGAAAACCTTTTTGCTAATTTCCTTCCTATTACAAATACATGGTAGTAAAAACCTCTTCTGTTTCAATCACAATTAATAAGAGTAATTACAGTCAACATAATACTGCCCTTTGACACCGATCATATTAACTGAAATACTTATGGAAACGTCTCAGTATTTTCACTAACATTTCAACAGTTTGTATGTCAATAAGAGACTCAAAACCTGCATTCCTTTCTCTAACATATAAAACTGTAAATTATGCCATGTTAGTCTTGTTCTTCTTCTGCTTGATACAGATTTACCATCCATTCATACGGTTATGAATATAAATGATTACAGCATTTTCTTAAACTGATACATAAAACACAGAGCGGTCAACATTGGGGAAGCTGAGGTTTTTCGAAGGAGGCCTGGGCGTACATGCTTCGACGGCGGTATAAAATGTAAGATAATAACCGGCTTTCATTCCCCGTTGCTGCAGGTCACTGCCGTCACGTCACGGACACCGCCGGCCCCCACCTCACAGCCCGTCTCATAGTGGGTCTTGGAGCACTGTGCCACAGCTGACCCCAGTCTGTCCGCCAACAGGAAAGGGCTGAGCCGGCAGAGCTGAAACGGGAAGCGAGCGGTCGTCTGACAAAAACCAGCGATCTTCCCAAACACATGTCTACTCCTCTACTGGGTGTTGCTGCTTTGTGTGTTTTTTTTTCTCCAAAAACAGGACTGGTGAGGGGGCCGAGGTGTGGAATGAGGCATGTAACCCGATGGCCCACACTGAGTAATCGCGTGGTACAGAATGTGCGATATACTGCCGCGTAGGCGGGGGTCACAGGCACAGCCACCGGTGCGACGTGGGATGAAGGACACAGGAGAATGATTCTGATGCCTTATTGGCTGGTGAGTTAGGGGAAAAAAAACGGCCAGAGCCATTACCATGTCAAATTTATATTCACTCTACCTTGGATGTACCATTCTAGGTTTTTGTATAGGCGCTAGATATGTGAAAAGCTGAAACAACTTTAGTGGAAATTCCATCTATAACAAGTGGACCACATTAAATGGTTTAACTGCTCGCAATAAGGTTTTTTCTGGTTTATACAATACCAGCCAAAACTTTTTGCACACCACAGGTATTTACCACTTTTCCAGTTATATTAAAAACTGCAGATTTTTTTATTCTTGTTAAGCACTGGAAGGCTGAGTGAACAACTATAAATGAAAATATAAGTCAAATAAAACAAGTTTCCTTTATAGCATGGAAAGAGTATGTAACATTGCATGTCTGACATCCTATTAACTGGTTGTGTGGTGGTGACATAGTCAAATTCTAGGCTGTCCTTTAACTTTAAATGCATTAGCTAACTGTTTCATACCCTGAAACAGAGCAGTATTTAATGTCCCTTGTATAAAGAAAATTGGTAACACTTTACTTAAAGTCTGTATGCGTAACGCATTATAGATACCTTCATAATGCATTATAATGCATTCATA
>JAODLC010000049.1:15676494-15711556 GCA_026781145.1 Hippopotamyrus pictus
GAGGCTGAGGAGTGTGATCCCCCTATAGTTGGAGCACACCCTCTGGTCCCCCTTCTTAAAGAGGGGGACCACCACCCTGATCTGCCAGTCCAGAGGCACTGCCCCCGATGTCCACGCGATGCTGAAGATGCGTGTCAACGCATATTGTTATATTTGTATTATTTGTTATTGGTATTTAACTTGTTAATTATTTTCTTACTGTCCGGGAGCAACTGTATCCACATAATTTCATCAGGGATCAATGAAGTATTCTGAATCTGAATAAAATACTTGAATGGTCTACTTGCACCCCCAGTTGCTCACAATCTCACTCCTTGTAGCTAGTGATATGCATTGACATTTGTTTCAGCGTAGAGCTTTATTTAATGTCCTGATTTGACTGTTGAATTACCTAATTGCGTTACACCATAGTGGCAAAGCTGCTCAAGCACTACCACTGCAGCTACACAGCTTTAGGCTGGGGGCATTATGGGTAATGTGATATTTACATGAAATGTACTGTATTTCAGCATTATTACTGAATCAGTTCCGTCAACAAACAACTTTTTCAAGGTAAATGAATTAGACGGCAGAAAAACTAGAGTAGATATAATCCTATATGGCGGAATGACTAACTCACAGTAATCCAACAGATGTTTAACCACCGTAATTTCATCACACCATCCGTCATTGTGTTATCGTAAGTCCAACAGTCAGTTTAACCGAAAAGCTTTCTTCTTTTACCACACTTTCCTCAGAGCCAGTACCGGTCCTAGCAGTGTGGCGTCACCGCCAGCGCCCCCCAATTGAGGCAAAGTGAAATTTGCTGGAAGTTCGGCGCCTCTTAGCATTTGCCTATATTGCCTATGCCACGGGGCGGCCCTGCTCAGAGCAACCCCTTCACATTCACAAGTACTAAGTGCGCAAGATCCCTGCGAATGTACAAATTCGGCTCCCATAACAGTGTGCTAAATTGAACAATTACTTAAAATGTCTATTTATTACCTATTTCTAAACAAGCCCTGTTAATTTACCTGGTAATTTCCTATTTAGACCTTTTTATATAATACACAAATCAGTTATACTCTTGTATGTACAAAGTCACTGCCGTACGCGCTGGGAGCACTGCGTTTTAGATCCATTATTAGAAATGCAAAATTCAACACTACCGTCAAGCTATTCGCGTTTTGACGCATAGACATATCATTACGGTATTCAGATCACATTTAAAAAAATAATACTGCGAAAGGCCTACACGCGATTAAAACGCGATCTGTTACCGTAATGATACGTCTAGGTGCACAACAGCGCAAAGCGCGGATAGATGACCACAGTAAAATTACCGGCACTGATAAGTTTTTCAGTTACTGCGAGAAACGTGATCACAAAGACAGCTAACACGTGAATGAGGATGGTTGCTAATTAAGACAAAGATGCGCGGCGTAATCAAGCCAGGACATTTAATACTAAAGATATATTATCCAACTCATTTTCAGGATTGTTTTTGGCTTACGCGTCGTCTGCAGGTTTCTGCTATGTTTCAGCAAGCTCCAAAAATATGCCAATTTACTTGTTCACGGCCAATAACCAAAAGAGAGAATGTCAAATGCGCGGATGTGAAGGGGCTACTGTATCCCTTCTCCACCTCCACACTCGTCTTCCTTTACAGGTAATTCTGCTTTTCGCTTCAAGGGGAACATGGCTCTCTTTCCAACCGAGTTTCCCCCTGAGACCAGTAATTAAAGAATCTCTATTATTCTTCAAGTATTGCCCTTTTAAACACCGTCTATGCCCTGAACTCCTGACTATGATCATCGCACTCAAGAGACTGCTCTGTTTAGCTTGCGATGTCTTGATGTGATTTAATTGTATACCTAGCTGTACTAACTTCCAATATATTTTCTATTTACCCTTATTATATACATATGAAGACTTACTAGATTTTTTTTTTTTTTTACTGTTTCTGCCCCTTTAGTATTACAACATTTACTATTTTTCACTAACGTAATCAATAAAACTTGACACGCATGCATGTTGTTTTAACCGAAAACGACAATAAAACAAATCTAATTACAGAAAAATGGTGTTTGTCTCCATCTAGTGGTGACGTAATGGACACATAAAAAAGGGACAGCGCAAAATGCACGGTGAATCTCGTTACGTCAGTTTCAAAGAAAACAGTATAGTTTGGCGTAAACGTGTGTTATGTTACTGCAAATTAAACACTTCTTAAGAATATATTATTGCATGTTAATTGTGAGCATTTCGGATCGGTGCTGTTTAGGGTAATCTCGTTAAGTAACATGACAAAGGACAATATCAATCGACAGTTCAAAGGTAAGACCTCGCAAGAGGCATGTTTGTATTTTGACAAACGCGCCTATTTATACCAAAACAGTGACTGATAAACATGTTTGTCTAGCTGAAGAAAACAGTTTTTTGCTATTCCCAGATAGCAAAATTATTGTGGCCCACTTCTGGCGCACATTTTCGTTTGACCTAATTACCACAGTGAACGATGGCACTTAGGCGGTCCACTCCTGGTTCCCAGGTATGGGCCACATTGCTGCCATATGTCAGCCATCACCGAAATAGTTATATCAGAATTGGACCTAATCTGGCCCACGTATCACAATTATTCTGCCCTACATCCCCCCACTTCCATCGGGCCCATTTGGCAGATGGAATGATGGCACCTGGGTGGGCCATTCCTGGTTAGCAGATATGGACTGCAGGTGAGTCAGGACACTGCCGTGTTAGCCAACACTGAAACAGATGCACCATTTACCAAATGTCAGCTCGGTAAATAAGCCACAAATACATATATTTTCAAAATATTTATTGACAAATCTCACATATTTAGTTACATTTATATACATTTTTAAGGTAACACTTTCCTTGAGGGGACTTGAATAATGTAGTAGTACATGCTTACTTAATGCATTAATTAACCCATATCTCAGTGTTTAGGTACTGATCCCATGTTAATGCATCATTAATCAATCATGACAATCCCCAGTTTCATGGGGAAACCTATATTAGTTCCTGATTTGTCCCTGAGTAGTAAAATACTTAAGTAATTTTTGCCCCCTCAAGTGGTCTTATCATTATTACCTAATTAGTTAACTAATATAGTGTCTGAATGGAATACATTAACGTCATGATTAATTAATGATGAACAAGCATGGAATCAGTTCATAACTAACACTTAGTTACTAGGTGGTCAATTAATGCATTAATTAAGCATGTACTACTACATTATTAATGTCCCCTCAAGTAAAGTGTGACATTTTTAAAGACATCTGGACAGAGATTATACAGATACAAATATGGTTCTGATGAAAAATGATGAGTGAAAAATATTGTGATGACTGGCACACTCAGGCATTGCGGGAACGACGGTGGATGATGGGGATGCTTATTCAGAGGAGAACAATTCTGGCACCTAACAAGCAAGGCGGTCAGATGCCGAACCGTAAGATACACACACAGTGGGAGATTTACACAAGCGAAGGACACGCGAGGATCCGACAGGGTACACATAAGACACGGGCAAACATACGCGCCACATTCAGGAAACAGTCTTAACGATAACTACTACAACAACAATAATACAAGGGCTATTTACAATGACATACATGGAGCTATATTCATGCACTTGCAAAGGCATGCTGGGACACGCAGATTTCAGCGGCGCTACAATATGGTTCTGTTTAGAGGGAAAAATGACAATGACTGTGAGTAAGTGAATTTTAAGTGTCAATGTGAATGTGAGTGAGTGTACACATCTTGTGTGAAGCCATGAACCATAGAGTCCAATATCTGGCTGAATAAAACTAAAAACACAACATATATTATTAATGGGGCTAGATTATAACCCTCTGGGAACATCAACATTGTTCGTCCGGAATAATTAACCACACCAATACAACATCTACCAAAGCATGTTTTGCACATCATATGTCTGCATCAGTTTGTTTTGCGTCTTTGTTCCTGCTGCTGTTTCCTTCCTCCATCTCAGTCCATGGCCAGTGAATCCATCTCTTTATGAATGCTTCAAACTCCTGGTCAGTGGTTTTCGCTATTAGTATGACGGTGACGACCAAGAGACAGGCTTCGCCAAATCACTTTTGTCACACACATTGAAATTGTTCCTACAAATAAACACTCTTGTCGAGTCAAACAATTGAGGTCTCCTTGGTTGAACTGTTTTTTTGGACAGCAGCTGAAAAAACTGTAACAAACAAAACTGTAATATTTAATGGCCATTCATGAAAAACTGAACTCTCACAGCATGGCGGCAAAAGGCCCTAAATGTCTAAATCTATACGCTTATCAATATAATTTTGATCAGACAAATCATTGACCAGTTTATATCAAAAGGTGTCGACTAATCAGAATACAACTCATTTTCAGGCATATCTATGGCAAGACCCCCAGCAGATCTGGAACCAGCACCAGTGACTCCCAGATCTAAGCACTTAAGGCAGCAACTAAAATCTTATCATTAACAATGGAACCAGGAATCGCTGCTCTGACACTGCAAAACTGTTCAGAGTTGAAAACAGTATGCAGCAATTATTTTTAGGAAAAATAGTCTGATAACCAAATTAATCTACTTATTTTAATAAACAGTTTTGGGTAACTTAACAGACAGTACTTCCTTATCTTTTAGCATTAAGCTGCGGAATGCTGTTTTTCCATTAATCACGCGCAAGTTCAGTTTTCTGGCAAAGGAGTTTGAAAACATGCACTTCATCACCCTGTCCTTGATTTCAACACCTCCCAAAAGGACCAAATGTTGTAACCCGCAAACAAGAATGTGTACATACTAACATGCATTCAATCCATATTTTAAGATAAGTCAGAGGAGAGTAAAGGCAATGCGATATTACCATCTTGCTTTTGTAGGTCTGCCTTATTTCTCAGGTTCTCTTCTAGAGACAGCAGTGAAGTGAGATCCAGTGGTAGTGGTCCTTCAGCAGTCTGGCCATCTTGAATGGTTCTCCATATAACATAAAGCTGATCCATAATCATCTCTTGCTTTAAGAGCATTTTATACTAAAAAAGAAGACTGATAAGATTTTAAAATAAATTAAAACTTTTATGTTGGATTTCAGTCAGTGAAAAAAGAACAAAAATAGCTACTATAAAGTTAAGCAGTTCCCATCGTGGGCATACAAAAGCAAAGCTGTGGACATATACTGATACTTCTGTAAGATGTCTGGAGGAATTCAACGTATCTACAAAGTTGCTGCATGTGTACGTGAACTGGAGGGAGGGAGCACCAGAACCTGTAGGATGTATTTTGTTCAATTTTAATGTATAGCAGATTTAGTGAGAGATCTGACACAAAACAAATTCACAAATCTGTATAGGCAATCAGATCGTCAAAAGATTTTGAAAAATGTCTATACTTTTTACAGTATATTCCATTCCATCTGCAACAATGATATTTTCAATTTAAACTATCAAGCTATTTAACACAACAATCCCACTTTGATTCGTTTATGCCAAACTCATCCATTATCAATTTTTGAAACTGACAAACTTAATTTAAAGACCTGTGGGACAGGACCTTGTCATTGCTGCATTTTCAAAGTTCTCTGGGACTGAAAATTAGAGTCATCATCCATTGAACTTGCTGACACAAGTACAGAAAGTCTGCATAACTTGCGCCAATAGAGAGTCATCTTTTCTAACCATTTTCTTTATCTTTGCTAGTAATTTTCAAAGGGGAACCCTGATATAAGATCCAAATGACCATGAACCTTCACATCGTAACTAATGAATCAGTCCAAATATATTATATACAGTACTAGAAATTCCTGACCATAGAGTTCCCCAAAGTGCTTAACAAATAAGGTAAGTAGTGTTTCTGTAAAGTCATTTAGCATTAATACACAGGACTTGCCAATATGTATAGAGTCACAGATAACTGCATAAAGTTTTGATAAACTTTAGTGGGCAACACATCCCTCAGAAACACTGGGCCAGTGTAGAGCAGAAACTGGCGGAGCTCTGTTGCCTTCCCCCTTCACCGCTCTAGGTCTCCTTGCAAATTCTGTGGCTATGCAGCCCCTCAAATCAACCGATTTCTCTGAAATGAAAGAATGGTCTAGATAACATGCAGCAACACAAGAGGGCAGAACTTCCTATCCAGAAATCCAACAGATGGCGCAGGACAGGAGAATCCTGCACTCGATGCTCCTCATCCTCCAGGTTCACAAAACACACATTAGTCTGAAGTCTAGCATTCATTTTGGGGAAAGTCATACGATTGTTCATGTAAATGTCTGACTGTACTCATTTATCACACCCACTGCATCCACTGTGTGACTTAATACCCTTAATAAAGGCTCTAGCAGGAACACCACAGATTACTGAGCACACTGTAAGAAAGGGTCTTACTGTTAACAACAAACCCACTGCTTAATGTTTTGAACTCACACACCAGATCCCTCAAGTACTCTGATAATCACTGAGGCTTTGAATTCCCACACAAAAGCGCAATCAACACAGACTTCTTTGTACAGCTTTGGAGTATTCCCAAAGTGGGCCAGAACTGTACAGCGGAGCTTCTGAATGTAGGAACACTGTCAATGTTTAATTGTCGTTCAAGACAATGATCACTGGGAACAGCTAATGATAGTTTTTCAGCTATTTTATAGAACATGTTCATTATACCGAAATAATAAAATGAACCTCCAGGTGCCAGCAGCAGTTTTTTTTAGTTTTACAGTCTTTGTAATAAAATAAGTAAAATAAAGTGGTTAGTGCTGGATTACAGTCCAGATTTTTGGGGGGCAGTGGGGGGGAGAGAGGGGGAAATACATTGCCAACAATCCGATATATTAAAGATTCATATGAAGCACCGACTAATGTGATACGACACAGTTCACCCCAACTGCGATACAATTCAACGCGATGCGATGCAAAAGAATATCATGTTTTGCAATTGAATATGGTACAGATAGTGTAATTCTATTTCTTTCGTTCTACTTAAGCAGACAGCAAATAATAAACTAACTAAAAATGTGTTATTTTTACTTCACATATTTGTCTCTCTAGTACTGCAACTCATTAAGCATATTGTTTATAGATTGCATAAACATAACTCTATGTTAATAATTAGGGTTTTACTGATGCCAAAATTTTACACAAGAGTTCATCCCAAATTGTATCTGGTGCACTTATTTAATAGGGACAATCACATTGTGAACTTTTATGCCAGTTATAGCTGGTTTCTATGTATCGATCTGCAAATACAAATATGTATATATATTTGCTCCCTGTGTCCCTTGTGTTTGCTCCCAGTTCCCTGGCTGTATCATGTTCAGTTTTCTTTGTTTTAGTTTCCCTTGGCATTTTTTTCATGCTGCATCCATTAATTAACTTCACCTGCTCCTTGTTGCTCCTAGTTCCTTATAGCCCCTTGTCAGTCCTTGTTATCAGTGTATTTAAGTGCCTTCCTTTGTTCATTTCCTCAGTCAGTCATTGTAGTTGTTACTGAATGTTTGTGTGTTTGTCTTTGTAGCTGTGCCCTTTTCATATGTATAATTGAATAACTAAAGATTAGGGCCTAGGCTATGTAAATGTGACATTTTTAGTATAATAAAATTATATAGTATAATACAATAGAGGGAAAATAAAATATCAAATAAGTAAAACACAATTTTACCAAATAAAGGATATGCATATTGCTCTTACATCAATGTAGGAATAATGTCTAACACTTTTGATAACATGAAGATTATGCCATGAAAATGTTAAAATCAAACATTAATGTACTTTTGTAAATCAACATGAACAGAGAAACAGCAATCGTTCGAGCACCAGAGCATACGCAAGAGTGGCAAAACAGAGCATTTCCCTGCCTCTACTGAATAGCGGTTAACATTAGGCCTTCTCCTGCAGCAAGTTACCTTGGCTCATGGGAGTTTTACACAAAAATGTTCTGAGGACAGAACGAAAAATTATTGGATCAGAAAGATAACCAATCACATTGTAGAGGAGGTGGGTCAAAGCAACTAGAGGAGACAGGACCAACCAATCAGATGCAGCATCTTTGCAAAACATTGGCCCACATCCAGTTGCTAACTGGGTTGCCTGTTTTGGCTAAGCGTGGACATACTTTAATGTATATGGTACTTATCCTTCACAAAGTCAGTGCTAGGTTGTGCTGATAATTGTGTTAATGATTAGTATATATGCATGAAAAATACAGAAAGCCTGGAGTATGATACAGACAGCATATGACACAAAATGTCAGGGTCAGCTCCTGTTGTTCCACTCTGTGTCCCTTCCTCCATTGTCCTAGTCAGTAGCGTTTCCCCTGCTTCCTATTGGTCACATGGCTTAATGAGCTGAGCATGTGGCTACCTGTTAACTCCTCTGTTGTGTGTTTGAATCCCACCTCCTTTGTTTTTGGATTTTGTTCCCTAGTGTTTCATTTGTATGAGTTTTCTTGTTCCTGTGTCTTGTGATTTGTACTTGGTTTTGGTTTCATGCTTTGTGCCTGTGCTTGTATTTTTACCTGTCTGTAATTCCCCGGTGTTAGATTCTGTTCCTTGGTTAGTTCTTAGTTTCCCGGTTTAGTTCCTTTGAGTTAATTAGTTTCACCTGTGACCTGTTTTCCAAACCTTGTTCATTAATCTCACCTGCCCCTTGTTAGTCTTGTTACCCCTCTGTATTTAAGTCCCTGCCTCTGTTTTAGTTCGCCAGTGGTTCATTGTGATTGTTGATGTTTGTTGCTGATGGTTTTGCTGCTATTTCTGATTCCCTGCCTGTCTCCCCGTGTAGTTTTTTTTCCCCTTGTAGATCATTTAGTTTTGTTACTTTATCCCCTTTTTTAGTTTCGACCCCTCGTGGTCTCATTTTCTTTTTTAGTGTTTCTCTGTATTCAGTTCTGTTAAATAAACCCTCGTCATCGTCCCGTGAACCCTGCGATAGGGTCCTATCTGCCTGCATCATGCCTCGCACTCGCACCAAATCTGCCCGGATCCCTAACACAAAACAGGGCGTTGTTGCCGATATCGACGTCTTCCAGTACATACATAAAAAAAACCCTGCAGTGACAGGTGTTACGCTTGTATTATATTGCAATGAATACATTTATTTCTTTCTGGATTAAAAAAGCATCTATCTAAGGTGTGGAGCTTTCTGTAGGCCTAACATCAAGCAACCACATATCAGAAAATCCAGAGAAACCCCGCAATGATACAGGCAGAACATGTAAGCTCCACACACATAGATCCAGGGCAGAGACTCAAACTCTGGTCTCTAGAGGTATGAGGCAACACAGCAAACCACTGTGCTACTGGGCCACCCATGAAGCTGAATATTTACTCAAAATCATAGCTGTTCTTTGTTGGTTTTAGCAAACAGGAAAGGTCCAAAGGTCCAGTTGCTTTCAGATATCTTGTGTCAACCAGAACAGGGTCACCATATATCGGGTTTTTCGCCTGACACGTCCTTGTTTTGGACCCCCTTCTGGGTGTCCAGGTGGTTTTTTGAAAATCACCGGTTTGACCAGGTTTAGTGCTGTAATCCATGTGACCCAGTGTTACAAGTTACAGTGGAGAACCAAGAGAAGGAAAAGGCACCAAAGTTCAATATCTGGCAACCACTCAGTATCATACACAGTGTCTGCTTTAAGAATGAAACATGCACATGTCACACTGCTCACGAGTGACGTTAACTTTCAGAAACCATTGTCGCGTTCACACTTTTGTATTTGTGTGAACAGTGAACCTGGTCATTTGCTTGAAGTTTAGCAGACTTCAGCTTAGCGTTTCATAACTTACATACAACTTTTCTTCATTTTTTATTATAAATTGCTCATATTTTACAACTACAGCTGTTTGCATGGAAAATGCAAAAGGCATTTTCCTTTCATTTATATTTCTGACATTTTATGAGTACCCTGTTTCGTTTCACCAAGTATGGCAGCGCTAAACCAGAAATATATTAATTTCAATATGTGGCCTATGTGTTTGTATAGGCCTATTTCAAACATCAAATATAGAATCCATTATTCTTTTCATCGTTTATTTTATTTAAATGCATTGATATCAATATATCGAATGTTACTGTATGTAATTTTTCCAACAAAATGTCAATATAGCGATAGGGACCGACATCTCATACGGTTTGTATTCAGCCCAAATAGCCCGCGGTTAGTTAAGCCTATATCGTTACAATAACGTGTCCTTAAATGCAAGAACAAAACTTTTGGCATCACCGGTTAATGGAGAGTATCTCTATAAAACTAGTTACGGATAATTAACGTTTAATTAAACTAGTTTTGGTTGCCCTTCAACATTTTACATTGCTGTTATTTGAGTTAAAACTGCCCTCCGTATTTGAAGTAATTGAGAATGCAACGTGCCAGTATTAGGCTGAGTAAGTATTTATGGCTCGAGCTTTTGACTCGAATGTAAATCTAAATATTTGCATTTGCTTTAAGCGGATGCCTTTGTCCTAAGTGACGTATAAGTGAGACATATAGCACATTAATAGAAAGGACGCAATGCTGGGGAGTCTGGGTTGGGGAAGTGTTGTTGTATTTTGGTGCGTACAGCTGAGGAGGAGGAGCGCAGCTATCGGGTGTGAAAAGGCGGCCGCCTGGGGAAGGACAGAGATTCGGCAGATGTGAAGCGGACTGGCCGGGAAAGGCGCAATGGGGACCGCAAGGGAGCAGCAGACCCTACCGATCCCTCCCGCACCGTGCACCGGACTCTCTGTGTCTTGAAGACCAGGCTGCGCTAATTAATTTCTTAGGTTTTGCGAGTGACGAGAAGTTTGCGCGTCAACTTCTGTTAAAGGCAAAAGTTTTTTTCTAAAACCACTAATATGATGAAATTTATATTTTATAATTCAGGAAAGGGTCGAGGTTGTCTTTCTCGGCTATTTTTGTTATTTTAAACACGTGCATTTTCAGACGCGCCGTTTCAGCTTGACTGCAGTACTTAACTTTTTAAAAGTTTTCTCGATACTCTTGTTTATTGTCGGAGGGGGTTTGAAGTACCCCTAGGTCCTCATGCATTTGTCTCAGTGGCATTTCATACTGGAAAAGTGCGGATCGGCTGCTTGAAACCGGACTGACGGCCGGGGGACATGCAGAAGCGGGACGCCGTCGTGTCGCTGCGGGACGCCGAGCTTCAAAACCGGCTCACCGGCGGTGGGGGAGACGTCGAGGCACCGAGGGAGAACGGCACCGGGAAGAAGCATGCCGTCGCCGCGACCGATCTCGACCCTATGCATAAGTCACCGTGCAACCAGAGCAAGATGCTGGTGGGCTTGGACATCCTCTGTCTCTTCTTAGGTAAACATCTGGTTACTTTTCAGGATGACCCGCCTGTACCGATCACAGCCAACGCCGCTCTTAGCTTGCAAACCCCATAGTACTAACTTGCGGTTTGGGCATTGGTTTTCACAGAATTACTTCGGTTCCTTAAAACAAATATAGCCCACTTCCACACATAATTAAGCTACTTCGTTTTTAAATCCTGCCGAAGTGACTATAAGTAATAGGGCCGTAAGACAGGACCCACTTCGTATCTGAACTTTTTATCTTCTGGTTCCGGCTTCTCTTGTCAACAGTTTTTGGACGAAGCTGTCATCCCTTTTTATTTTGACTTTCTAAGTTTCTGTATGCGATCGAACTTAGTTTTGTCTTTTAAACGTAGCTGAAAAGGAATCTGCTTTTTTACGTGTTTGTTACAGGCAATTATTCCTTTAGATCAGGCTGGATTTGGGGTGGGTGATGATCAGCCCCCTTGTTTTTATGCATTTTCGTGGCTGGTTTAGTAATTGAAGGAAAGCACGCCAGGAATTCTCCCAGAGCAACCGTGCAGAGGGCAAAATTGAATCCTCATGAAAGTCTGCCTTTCATGGGAGGGGGGGAAAGAGTCCACCGCCTCCATGCATATTGAGAGTTCATGCAGCCCGGCTTGTAAGGTGTCCGGCGGGGGGGATGAGCTCCGGTTCCTATGGCGACAGCGAGGCGCGGGGAATTATGGGGAATGCAAATAAATATCCCCTCTGTTCAGAAATCCCATTTAAGCGCCGCATTATCCAAGCCAGGGCCGCATCGTTTACTGCCAAATTTTCAGCAGTGTTATGTAAGCTAATTAGAGAAATCTGCGAGGAGTCTTGCGTTAATTTCTGCTCTCAGGGGCAAAGAAATATGTGGCCGTGTTTAAGGAATCCCACAGAAGCTTCTGGAGGGAAGCAAAACAAAATGCGTCGCCACTTAATGCAAAAACAACGTTTTTGTTTCATTGCAGGCGTATGATTGCTGTTGACTTCGGAGTGTAACCATAGCTACTAGAAGAAACCCTGGTAATAAATGAAGCAGTTATACTTAGAGAAGTGCCGCCAGGTATAGGATGGGGGTTAGAAGGAAATGTACGGCGGCGGCAGTGAATGGAAAGCCTCAGCTTAACGCGTGGTCGCCTTTCTGGGAGAATGGTTACATAAAAGCTTGGATTACTGGAAACCCGTCGAAGCAGCCAGGCAGGTCGCCACAGGGGCAGTTATGGCCCTGCCGTGCTTCCCAAAGGCAAATGGGATCACTTTCACCTGCCTGGTGCGGCTGCAGTCTGCCGCTGGCTATGGCATTAGCGGCCGTGACTCACCGCCATGTGCGGACTCCCCCATTCAGAAGTTCAGCTCCGGTGTAGGTCATGGCTGTCTTCCAGCCTCCTCGGGTTTGGCCCTGGCCTGAGCGAGTGACAGGAGGTTGGCTGTATGGGATAGAGATCCAGGAGGCTTATGGCATTGGGTACGGCCAACTGGTCAACGAGGGGTGAGCTTTCTGGTTCCTCCACACCTCGTATTTAATCAGTGTATCTTTTCCCCTGGTCTTTAAGCTCACCCTGGGTGATCGCAGGTTGTTTAGTCATTAACCTGATGGTTCGCTCGCTGAAGCAGTGTTTCCACCTGTTCTAAAGCTCAGCTGTTAGCAGGGGTGTAGGAACTGGGGGGATGGGGATGGGGAGGGCATGTACTCCCCCAATTTGTAGGTTGGCTTCATTCAACCCCCCAATATATACACATATTTATATTTAAATAATTATGTTGTGTCCCCCCCCCCATATGAAAATTCTCCTACATCGTTGGCTGTTAGCTGTAACCTTACTAGCCCCCTTTTTGTGATTGGGCATTTGCGTCCCGGGATTGCTACCAAATCTGGCCATAAACACCAACACAAGCTTCGCGTATTCTTAGCCAGGATGGGGTGACCTCATGACTCGGGCCGCAGCGTTGCCATGACCTCTCTGTTTTCCGCACTTCTCTTTTTCTATGCCCCCCCCCTGTTGTGTCACCTTTAACACCAGAGGATGGGGGGGCTCATTTACTCACAAGCTCTCTGCCCTGCGTCACAAGCATCAGCGGTATTGCGAAAACATTGTGACATCACACAGAGTAAGGATAAATGTCCTAATTCGGGACTGAAATGGCCCCCCCCCCCCCTTTTTTTAAAAAACAATAGGACTCACGCTTCCTGAGGACCAGCTCCGTGTTGAACCAATGTCACCTGATTTGAGGATTTAAAGATGTCAGATGGACAGGAAGTGGCCCCTTGGTTTTGTCTGCCTCTTCCTATGGGATCAGCGCTTCCCCAGAAACCAGTAGCGTCCCAGTATGTCGCTTTGCTCTGCCGGTTTTTATGTCCCTTACATGCAAGTGCAGTACTGAATAACAGCTGTCGGGGGCTTTTCATACATTTTCAGTTTGTGACTGTGAACTGTGTGAATGGAGTTTGAAAGCTCACAGGAAGCCTGGCTCACAGGAGGTGAGGGGGGCAGCTCTGTGCACGTCCTGGCCTGAAGTGTGTGTGCATGGCTGCTTGTCGGGGCTTAATGGTCCCAGTGGGCTCTTTGGTAACCCCGAGGTTAGGTTGAGAGTCCAGCTAGAGGGGTCAAAGGGCAAGAACACAGGTACTGTTTTTTGTGTGTGTTGTGTTGTCTGAAAGCATGCCAGGACACGCAACCGACTTTATGTTGAATCAGTCGGGGTGGGGGGGCACGAATCAGATCTGGGCGGGAGGGGCCTTAAGATGCTGCCGCTTTTATTACGGCAGATTAAAAATCCTAAACCGTCGTTTAGCCCCTCGTTAGAGGCAATAAAACAAACACCCTGCAATCCTGCTTCTAATGTGAAAGGGAATAAATGCCCAGGTTGGGGGTAAATTACATTCCTGGAGAATGTGAGGGGTGGGGGCCTTGTTTTCCACGGCACTGGCTGCGATGTTGGATTTAGCCGTTATGGTGCCTGATCAGGTGTGTGCCGGCTGATTGTACAGCAGCGAAGCGGGCAGGACTAGGACAGACTGTTGGGATTTACAGAGAAATGTAGTAGATGCAGACTCACAGGCAGCTAGACATCACAGTCTGGGAGGGTCAACACGGGTATCTGTCTGAAAACCTCGAAGGCCTATATCCACCTCTATCTCATCCCCCTTTCCTGGCCCTTTCTTGTATTCACCTGGCCGTGTTTAAGACTGCAGGGTGTCCGGGGAGTGGGCCCGGCTTTGTGGCCGTGGGTGAGGGTATTGTGAGGGGTGTGTCCCGGCGTGTCTCCTGGCACGGAAAGCTGCCGAGTGAGGCATATCGGGTCTGACGTGCCGTGGCACGCCCAGTGTCTGAGGCCCGGAATGTCTCGGAACATTCCGTGGGGAACGAGCGTGCGCATGTGTAACTATGCGTGTGTGTGTGTATGTGTGCGTACAAGGCCTTGCTGAAACCGCCTCCAATCTGTACATGCCTCAGGACTCCGAAGATACCAGGTATTTTCTGCTGCTGCTGAGATATCCCTTAATAATTGTGCTGACGTATTCTCGCCGCACATCTGCGGTGCAACGAACCACATATCCGTTCAGAGCTAGGTTAAACAGTGTAGCACATTCACTTATAGTAATGAGTTTCTCAACAGCCGAAGCACAAGAAATCTAGGATAACCAAAGTCCGTCTGGTCATAGGTTTGGTCTGGGATTGCGGGATTTCAGATTTGGAACGGGGCATGCACAGTTGAGACAATGATGGACAGATGGGACAGAGTCAGGACCACTTATCTGTAGGTTGAGCAAGGATGGAATCTTCAGCCGATTTGCCTTTACAGCTGTTGCCAGGGAAATGGTAACCCTGGGCACCCACCCATTGTACCCAGTGATTGCCCCGTCTGTGTGCAGGTGGCCAACTTCTTGGAGCGCGCAGATTGCATGGGGGAATTGAGTGTGGGCAAAGGGGCGCATTCGTGACCGCAAAGCTCGTGGCAGACAGGATAGGGCCGCTTTGAGGTCATTATGAAAGTCACACGTGAGGGCAGGTCGCTTATTCGTACTTGTCAGACATGGGTGTTTTCTTAAATCTTTTAAATATTTAATTGACTGCCTGGCAAAGCAAGACCTTTGTTTATTTTTCCATTCTTGACACATTTTTTTTATTTACCTAAGGTTTGCTACTTAATTAATTGGCACGTTGGGAGAGTGAGCACAGTTTGTCGATGAAAGGACGAAGAGGATCTGGGAGGCACAAGAGCTGCTGGTTTTGGGTGCACTGGGTTCTTCCAGGAAATCAGTGAATGTCATTAGTGCCACCCGATGGACCCATTTTGCTGTTGTTCCACTAAACCCCCCTGGAGAGATTGTGCAGTTCAGCTTTTCATTTGGGATTTGGAGAAAAAAACAAACAATAATCTCCCTGGATAAGGTTTCTGGCGCTTTATGAAAACTTTAACCTTGTGTGTGAGAGGCACCTGCTCCACCTCAACAGTGCAGTGACCCAGTCCAGGAGATCTCGGAGCTGCTTTTGTTTCCGACCGTCTGTCTCCATTTGTTTTTCCTGTCGGGTTGGGCGGTTAGAGGGGGGGGGGATGCGGGCCGGGCAGAAAAACAGGCCGCCAGCTAAAACAATGCAGCTCATTTAGAGCCCCCCCCCCCCACCTCAGTAACCCTCAACCCCCCCATACACCTCTGCAGAATGATAATCAGCGCTGATCTCGGTCAGACGAGAGTCGTTCGCTTACAACATACAGCACTCTAGTGTGACGGAAAGTATGCTGTGAGCGATGGAGTGGGATGAGCTCCTAAGGTGAGGTTCGGCGTCGCTGATGTCTCTCCAGGGCCTCACCAGCAGCAGGGCGGGGGGGGAGGAGGTGAATCCTGGGCACTTGTTGACAGAAACAAAGTGAAAGTTTAGCGTGAATGACTTCCAGCACGTGAGCCTCTAAACCAGTGTTTCTTAACCCAGTCCTCAGGGAACCCCAGACAGTCCATGTTTTAGCTTCCTCTCAGCTCGCAGCGCACCCGTACTAAGTATTCGGTGTTCCTGATTGGCTGGGAGCTGGGAGGGAGCAAAAACATGCACTGTCTGGGGTTCCCCGAGGACTGGGTTAAGAAACACTGCTCTAAACTAATGTTAATAGGAGTAGGATGCTAAACCCCCCCCCCCCAGCACCGTGACACTGACCTGGATGTACCAGAGGCCCTGTAAAAAAAGCCAGGACTCTCAGATACGGTTAGGATGCAGGACGTCCCCCCAGAATCGCTCCCTGTCTGGGTTTCTGGTCTGTCCTTCTCAGCACCCTGCTTCACCTGGTTTGGTTCAGTTCCCTGCTCTCCCAGTGACCCCCCTCTGGGCAACCCGGGAACCAGTAAGTGACAGGAGCTCGGAGATCCCCGCAGACAGCGGAAGCAGCATGACCCCCGTTTCCTTCTTCCTCTTGCCTCCTCACTCGCTCCACTCATTCACTCACACACTCACTCCCTCGCTGACTTGTTTTCACTCACACACTTTTACTTCCAGGGGATTTTCCAGTCTTGCAGAACCTTCTGGTTCCCAGACACGCTCGACATGGGGGCTCTTCCACAGTACGGGACGCGCCTTCCCTAGCAATCTGTAAATTTGTCACACGCGCGCCAGATTAACCCGTCCGTCTCGGCTTCTATTCCAGCTGGGATCCACTGGCAATCAGGGTTATCCCAGTATGCCGGTCTGGGACAGGCTGAAGCACACCCCCAGATCCTCAGAGCCCCCGTTACGGAGGGGTTAAGGAACCTGGAATACTTCTGGTGTCATTCCTGGCATCAGCGCTGTGGTGAGGCAGGACCATACTGGTCCTCCTCCTTCACATCATTCCCGCTGCCAACTACTTACCATGATGGTCCAGTGGCATCATTCTGCTTCACAAAGCTCTTGCTCCTGGAGCGCGTCCAAGGCCCAGACGTGGACCCTTAGCTGCCTATTTTCTTTTCCCACCTCGCCGGTGTTTAAATATGCTAATCCGTCATTGAGGCGAAGTAAAGATGGCCGCCATTCGCTAATTAGCTCCGACGTGCCGCTCTGGGCTCATTAACGTGAGCCAGGGCTCATTACAGGAGAGGGATATAAACGCTGTCACGTCCAAGAAAAAAAAAAAAAAAAAAAAAACCCCATACAACTGATTCAAATTTGGATTTTACATTCCCTCCCTGTTTCCTGGTGCATTCTGGGTATGCAGTAAGGGGCCTGCATTGACATCATAATTGACGTTACATTTAGTGAATGTTAATAGCCACAAGGATAATAGAGGTACTAGCTATTTTTTAATGTTGTTTACGATTCACATTTATTTAGCTGCTGAGAACCTCCTGTCCCGACCGACCTGTGAGAACACGAAGCGGTCGCCGCGGTGATTTATTGGTCGCCTGGGATACAGTTGTTCTTCCTGCTGGCATACCGGGCCTGTTATGACATACACCCACCCCAGCCCATCCCACCCCGGCCCGTGCTTCTTTGGCTAGAGGACTGGGGGCGCAGGCCGGCGCAAACAGGCGTGCACACACCCCGTCAATAAACAGACAGGGCCGTTCCAGGATGCTGACGTGAGCGGCGCCGTTGTCTGGCCCCTTGTATTTGTCAAACCGAGTTATTTAAATGGACCGGTAATGATTAACAGGCGTTATCTCCATTCGCCAGTGCACATGCTCCTTGTGCACCAGGGGAAGAGGAATTATATCCCACAATGCATTGCTGCTTGCTTGTACCTTGTGGTACTGAGTCAGCTGGAGGGAGTGGGCATGTGTGTGAGCCAGCTGGACTGGCAGCCTCGTCGAGCCCCCCCCCCCCCCAGCCCCCATATCCTGAATGAGGCTGGGGTTGCCGAGCCCCCCCACCCCGGCCCCCGTAGCCTGAATGAGGGCGGGGTCTCCTCTCCCTTATAGCCCAGCCTGCTGCTCGCAGAGTGCGGCTCGGATGATTAATCCTCACTTCCTCGCTGGCAAGCTACTTGTACACTTTGAACTGAACCCGGACGGGAGGGAGGGGTCCAAAGGCGTGGTGAGACGACCAGGGCTCTGGACGCGCGGCCGCGGTCGACGGGGTAGAGAATCGCATCGTCTTTTTCATTTCTCCTCTCCTGGATCCCAGTGGTTTTTGTCCACTCAGGCACCCAGATGGGTCTCGGAGATGAGTAATGTTTGGTCTGCCACCACAATCCCGACCCCCCCCCCCCCAGCCGGGCCTTCCACAATCATCTGCGCTGCCTCTCTCTTATGCTCCTGGCTCAAGCACTCATGGACAGCGGCTTCTCGGAACAGCCCCCCCCCCGTCTCAGTGCTGCGGTTTAGTGTTACATATTAGCCCAGCAGATGGAGGCTCACAACCCCCCCCCCGCCCCCGACCCCGTGGCTACGTACTTCCCCAGGCACCAGGAAACGAGGGCGGGTTCACGGCACGGTCGCACCGACCCCAGCAGGCTCGGATAACCCGGGGGTCGTGTACACATAACCTTATCGCTCTGCGGCCCTTGACCCCGTGCCTGTGTGTCCCTGCTCTTGTGGAAGCCAGGACGTGCCAGGACTTCCTGAACGGTGTGTAGGTTAATGATCGGTCACGCTCCAGTGTTGCGGCCAAATCAAAGTGCTTCGTGTGTTGTTTGTTTTGTCTGGGAAAGGAGACCTTGATAGTTTAGACAGAGCAACCCGGAGCTTGTAAGAGGTCACTGATAAATGACCTTTCCCGACTGTCAGACATGGCTGGATGAGACTCTCTACGCCATACACACAAGACACACTTTCACACGTCAGGGTGACACAGCAAGGCTCCAGAACACAGCTGGTCTATGTGCTTTGACACCCTGAGTAACACAGGGACTCTGTGTGACCATAGGAGCACAGTCGCGATGGGCGAGTGTGGTAGGGAATGTGCGAGCGTGTAGGTGAGCACGTCTGCGTGCAGCCAGGCGTTAACCTGAGAGTGGTTACAGATGTTCCAGGCCCCCGGTGTGGGCTGGGTGCTTTGCCCACATGCCCCTTGCATACCTCTGTGTGGTGGGAACGCTCGGAGATGCAGATGTCAGCGCAGGTACATGCAGGCACACGTCCCGTTTTTCTGTGGCGTAAATACTCGCGGCTGACCTCTGCCGTCTCCCCTCCCCAGTGTCGATCCCCTTCTTCGTCTGCGAGTTCAAGGTGGTGGTGGCATACAAGAGGGGCTTCTTCTGCGGGGACACCAGCATCATGTACCCGTACATCGAGAGCGAGTCCATCCCCGACAGCGTGCTCATTTCCGGCGGCATCGTCATCACGGGGCTCACGGTAAGAGAGCCCGCTTACCCACAATGCCTCTCTGCAGATGCAGATACGTTCTTTGGGGTGTTCGGGTCACGGCCGTTAACGACACTGACCTATGATTACACATTAAGCATATGCTGCTGTCGCATGACTCATCTTAATAGGCACGGTTGATCACTTACAGAACATTTAGTAATTCCAGATGGACTCTGCTTACAGTGCTCTGGCGTTCTTGTTTATGCATTTTGATGTCCCCACAAACTTGTGGTGGATGGATGGATGGATGGAGTTGTAATGTTCTGATCTATGCATCCAGGTTTGATATTCCGAAGTGTGTATTTTCTGGTGTCCCATTGACCTATGGGCTCTACAGGAGTTAATAATGAATGAACACCCCAGGGAATCTGATTGCATACTGGGGGTAAATAAATGACAGATCTCCATCTTCCCTCTCGCTCGCCAGATCGCCCTGAGCGAAAGCTACCGAGTGCGTTACCGCGGCGTACATTCGCGCGCCTTCGTGCGCAACCTCTACGTCTCGACGCTGTACAAGGAGCTGGGCAGCTTCCTGTTCGGCTGCTGTGTGGGCCAGTCGCTCACCAACATGGCCAAGCTCGGCGTGGGACGCCTGCGGCCGCACTTCCTGTCCGTCTGCAACATCAGCTACGCCTCGCTCGGCTGCTCGCCAGGAGAGTACGTCTCCGACTTCGTCTGCGCGCGGGAGGGCAAGATGGTGGAGGAGGCTAGGTGAGAGTTCCTCTCTGGGTTTACGGAACAGGCGACTCAAAACACTGCCTCTTAGGCACCTTCGGAACAGCTGAATCCCATTGCGTGTGTTTGTTGACATGCTGAGAAGGTGATAGGTAACCTTTTTTCCCTCTGCATTTCCTGTTCTCTGTAGGAAGTCCTTCTTCTCGGGACACGCCTCCTTCGCCATGTACACATTGCTATACCTGGCGGTAAGCCCCGCCTCCCTGCCCTCCTCTCCTTCCAACCGCATTTCACACACGTTAGCGCCCGGGGCCGCACAGCTGTGCTTCGGGAAGCGCATGCACGCCCGTGCTGACAGAAATGTGGCCCAGCTTGCGCAGACAGGTGGCTGTCGATTGGCAGACGCACGTGCGCTGGAATTGGCCGTCGGGGCTGTCAGTCACAGCAGAGGGCGATGATGTCGCTGTGATTGTGAAATGCTACTTATAGGCACGCACATGCATGTAGATGTAGATATGGGAAAATGAAGCAGAGGATCTTGATCTGGCCATCCAGTCTGAACCTGAATTACAGTGCAGAACAGTTCAGGGTTAGCTCTCCAATCCACTGCGGGCTTCTTAACCACTGTATCCCTCATGTAACAGCGCCCCCTTGCTTTCCCACTCTGGGAGTGACGCAGGTGAACATCATTTTTAATGTAATGGCCTTTGATTACCTCATGGAAGGCCTCCCTTAACCAAATTATTCTTATCTTATCGTGGCAAAATGGACTTTACAAGGAGACAGACATGTTATTTGTGGTTGAATTCAGTCGAATTAGGGTAGAAAATCAGTAACAGATATATTGTCAGTAGTATTAAGAGTATACTTCGTTATACTACTATGTAATGCTTTGAATAGAGTATAGTACACTGCTGGTTTATTACTAAATTAATTCCTGAAAATGTTCAGGCATATATTGCCACGTGAATTTTATGATTTATAATAAAAGACACAGTTGCAGTATTACTGACATATGTTATGCAGGCCCATCATAACATACACTGATTCAGACAGACCAGCGACTGTTCCGACTCCCACGCTGCAGGTGTTCACACCGCGGTCAGGTGACCGGCCCTGCTGTCATGTGACCTCCGGCCGTCCCCCTCTCAGTTCTACCTGCAGGCGCGGTTCACGTGGCGGGGGGCGCGGCTGCTGCGGCCCATGCTGCAGTTCCTCCTGGTGCTGCTGGCCGTCTACACGGGCCTGAGTCGGATCTCTGACTACCGGCACCACCCCACTGACGTGCTGACGGGCTTCCTGCAGGGGGCGCTCACTGCGTACTGGGTGGTGAGTGGCTGTCTCGCTTGCCTTTCCCCAAGCATGAAGGTGGGGCAGCGTAATAAGGGCCATAATTGATACAAAGGGGCTGACCTTAGCACACTTTATCCAATGATGTGTTTTGAATCGGTGAGTGACAGGGGTGGAGCACTCTGGAGGCCAATCAGCTTTCAGCTCGGGCCAGTGCCCCTCTGGCCACACCCCTGAATACTCCCCCGCCTTTCCCTGTGTCTGTCTGTATGTCCCTCTGCATCTCTAATTTCCGTCTCTTTCTGCCTCACAGGCGTTCTATATCTCGTCCATGTTTAAGACGTCCCATACCTGCAGGAGCCCCACCAGCCTGTCCTCCATAGAGAGCCCCCTCTCCAGCCAGCAGACGGACTGCTAGCTGTGTCCGGGGTGGTCATGGGCGAATGGACTGAAAGAGCCACAGAACAAGACAAACAGTGACCCCCCCCCCTCCATCAGATTCAGAGAGGCTGGGGAGACTGGAGACGGCCTGTGACAGAGACAGTGCTAGAAGGGTCTGGAAAACGTGTCCTACTACTTTCTCTAAAGCACATGTGTAACCCTGTCCTCAGGACATTAGCCTGGGGTTATTTACAAATGCTAATTACACAAATGCCAATCATATACTTGTATTGTATAGGAGTTGTTTTGTTATTGCTAGGAAGGTTTTAGCTGTTGCTGCTAATCATTATCTACTTCTTGGCTAATAATTGTTTGTGTTTGTAATTAATTATGTGAATGTCTGGGGAGGAGGGAGGCTCCCCTTTTCAGTGTTTAGCCCAATGCTGCAAGAATTCAAACCACTACTTAGCACCTTTCATTAGCATGGGCGATCACATGACCTGCCGTTCTGGCTCCGCTTATCTTCACCTTCCTAAACGAGGTCACCATTAGCAGCTTCACTGGTCTGTTCTTTTGTTTTTTTTTAATTTTATTTTTTGGGAAGTTTTGCCAAAGATTGGATCTGGGGAGCTGGATTGTGGAGGTGAGCGTGTTCGTGTGCGTTCCCTGTGGCTGCGTGTGTGACCTCAGAACCGGAGGTATCATTCTACCACTTTGAACGACACCTAAAACAAACCTTTTTGCCTTGGAATACTACTGTACGTCTTTCGATGAGTCGGATCCTAACAGAATCTCTGCTGAGGTGCATGAAGAACTGTTACTGTACCTGAACGGACCACTTGCGTCTCTCTGCGGAGAAACGACGACTGAAAATAACTGCTTACTCAGTTTAGTGCTTGTTAACTTGCCAGCCATGTATCCAAATAGATAGCACTTAAAAGACCTAACCAGACAATTTAATGTCATTGTCATATATTATTTTTATCAAGCTGTAATTTAAATATATTTTATGTCGTTGTCTTTGATTTGTCAGTCGATTGAAAATAAATGTATATAAACAGTTGTTAATTGATATGACTTAAGCAAGTATTAAAACTATTATAGTTACTTTTGTATATTTTCTCTGGTTTTAATCAGGTACACAGTGTTCTGTTGTAGTTGTAGCTAGTAACTGAGCCAGTAAAGTATAAATATAAAAAGTATATTTGTTCCACAGTTTTGTGTTTTGTTTTGTGCTCTCTGTGAGCGAAATAACCACTGTACACAAGCCAAATAAATGAATGTTGAATCGATTAAAGGACTTACATCTGTTTCTTACAGCAGTCTTTTTTTTAGATGTGTTTTGTAATTGTCTGCCACTCCCACCTTTTTTGAAATCTAATCTCAGCTTCCTGCTGAAGGATATTGTGAGTACAGGCCTGCATGTTGTTTTGGATAACTTTGGGGGCTGGGCCACTCTGGGCTGCTCCAGGAGGTCTTAGGTGAACAGGGCCAGCTGGGCTGCTCCAGGAGGTTTTAGGTGAACAGGGCCAGCTGGTCTGCTCCAGGAGGTTTTAGATGAACAGGGCCAGCTGGTCTGCTCCAGGAGGTTTTAGGTGAACAGGGCCACTCTGGGCTGCTCCAGGAGGTTTTAGATGAACAGGGCCAGCTGGGCTGCTCCAGGAGGTTTTAGATGAACAGGGCCAGCTGGGCTGCTCCAGGAGGTCTTAGGTGAACAAGGCCAGCTGGGCTGCTCCAGGAGGTTTTAGGTGAACAGGGCCAACTGGGCTGCTCCAGGAGGTCTTAGGTAAGCAGGTCCAGCTGGGCTGCTCCAGGAGGTCTTAGGTGAACAGGGCGAGCTGGGCCGCTCCTCTCTCATGTCATCGTCTATGTGCAGATAAACCTGAGCCAAGCAAACACAACAAGTACCCTTTGTCCCCTTTGACAAAAAAGAAAAAGTATTGAATAGTTGTACTTTTTCTAAGTGTGGGCCTTTGTTCCTGTACAGTGATGGACCATGGACTTTCCCTTTGGTCTCTCCTTTGAAAGGCACCTAAGCGTGACGAATCAGCATGGGTCATGCCGCTGTGATGCTGGGTGGGGGTGGGGGTAATTTGTCAATCTAGACAGTCGCTGTGGCCCATTTCCCCTCCCACAGCGGTCCCCCTCATGCCGTCTACACAGCGACAGCGCGGTAAGCCTAGCAATCTTTCAGGCCTGTCTGAACCCATTCAGTCTGCGGAAAACAAATGAGTCTTTTTTGTTCAAGTGTGAAAGAAAACAAAGGAGCTCAAGTGGCCCCTCTTCCCCCCCCCCCCCTTGTACAGTCACCCACAGTTATCATTTAGGCCTCATTAGATAAGAGGAAGAAGAAAGAATCCCTGGGATATCTGTGGTGGATGTTCCAGGCAGCGATTGGGATCGGTGGAGGCCGGATCCACAGTCCACTGGGGCCACGTAGGCTTTGGCACACCTGCATTCCTCCCCCCTCAGCCCCAGGGGACCTCATACCTGAGAGGGTGCACTTTGCCCATTATCTGATGGGCACGGTGGGGCTGTGTGGCCTGTGTAGACGAAGGGGGGGGGGGGGGGGGGATCCCAGTCACCGATTGGCCCCTGAGGGGGGGAGCGTGCCTGGTGGGCGGGCGAGGGAGGACCTTCAGGCTTTCCTTTTCCAAGTCCATCTTATAGGTGCAGAACTATCAATCAGCTTTTCATGCGATGCAGATAGTGGAAGAGTGTGTCACCGCATGTCCGCAGTGCCATAAAGCTGTCGGGAGGGCTGCCGTTTTGCAGACAAACTCATAAAGCCCCAGGCTTCTTCAGCCAGGCCGTGTCCCATAACCCTATCCCAGCCACCCCCTTCCCGAATCCACCTGGCGCCTCTAACGCTGAGCATACGCAGCCCTGTTTTGGAAAATCCCGGCGTGGCACGACCCCCCCCCCACCCCTTGCAGCGAGGGTGGTGGAATGCCCCGGTCTGTTACTGCACCCCCCTCGGTCATGGGTGGGGGGTGGGGGGAGGGATGGGATGCCGGTGTGGAAATAGCCCAGGTGGAATTCCACGTCCCCCCTGGGACACGTAGCCGTCGCGTGTGTTTCTGTTCCTGACTGCGTAAGGAGGGACATACCAAGAGATATCAGATGGAGAGGGGGATACTGTGGCGACACTGTCACAATGACGAGGTGAAAAGCCCTCTCGAAAATGTAAACAAAGAGCAACGCTGCTGCCGCATCGGGCCGCGTTACGCAACAATGTCATTATGTAAATTGACACATTGACAAATGCGTGCCCAGGACCACGCCAAATTGGGCAATCCCGGGCGTTACAGTTTAAAAGGTGCTGACTTCATTTCCCCACTGAGATCTTAATTGGATGACATTAACACTGGCAGGGGAGACATCATGGCAGCACGGTATCACAGTGGCAGCACAATAGCGCAGTGGCAGCACTTTAGCGCAGTGGCAGCACAGTAGCAGTGGCAGCACTTTAGCAGTGGCAGCACAGTAGCAGTGGCAGGACTTTAGCGCAGTGGCAGCACAGTAGCAGTGGCAGCACAGTAGCAGTGGCAGAACTTTAGCGCAGTGGCAGCACAGTAGCGCAGTGGCAGCACAGTAGCGCAGTGGCAGCACTTTAACGCAGTGGTAGCACAGTAGCGCAGTGGCAGCACTTTAACGCAGTGGTAGCACAGTAGCGCAGTGGCAGCACTGTCGCTTCACTCTTCTGGGGCCAGTACCTTAGTCTCCGCCCCGGCTCTACAGTTTGCCTGTTGTCATCATAGCATTTCCTCTGGGTTCTCCAGTTTCCCCCCACGGTCCAAAAACATAAAGTATACTGGACTTCACAGCCCGGCCCAAATAGTAGGTTTCAATGTCCTTTGTCGTATGTGCAGTGTACTGGTACAAAGTACAACGAAATTCTTACCTGAACGCCTTCTTGCAGACTATGACAGGCAACAATCACCATGCAGTGCAGCAATACAATAAACAGTCAACGTCGAGTGCAATATTACGATAACTCAAGCTGTACAGTATATACAAGCCACGAAACATTAACACACAGTACGTATGAGGTGTTAGTGGAATCCGCAAAAAGCCAGCAGAAAAGTGTCAAAGTGAGATATCGCAGTGTATCGTTCAGTTCATGTACGGCTCACACACATATCCTGTATTACAACATGCTCGAGCACAAAGTGAAACACTCTTAGCAGCAAAGTGACCATGCGGAGAAGTAACGTCAAACGCAGTAGACAACTGCAGTACGCACACTGACATACAATAACGGTACAATTATAATAATGCTAAAATGACGAGAACTGGAGAAATTTTGGTATTTAGGGTGACCAGCTAATCCATGTCCGGAAAGACGCTATGAGATACTTCAGGTTTTACGAACCACTTTAAAACTGAAAGGCTTGGCTACATTGTTTGGTTCGTCTTTATCTGTTTCTTTTCCTTGAGTGAAAGACTCATCCAGCTGTTTCACATTAACATTAGTGACACGTTCATGATTATAGGAGACTGACCAATCAGCACGCAGCAAGGACTCAGTGCTAAAGTGAAATCTGAGTCCTTTTAATTGAAATGTTCATAAACCCTGTCGTAGCTCATAGTGTCCCTCCTGACATGGATCAGGTGGTCACCCTATGGACATTGAGTGGGGCAGCGTGTGGCTCTGTGGGCTAAGCCTGTGTGCCTGTAATCACAAGGTCATCGGTTCAAACCCAGCCTCGGCACGTCTGCGGCTCCTTGAGCAAGGCCTTTAACCCCCCCCCTGGGCACCCCTAAAGGTAGCTGCCTTTTACGGACAACTTCCTCTACAAAAGACCAAGTTGAGGGAAGCGTAAAAGCAATTTCCCCACAGGGATCAATAAAGTATCAATTAACAAATGCCCCACTAATTAGTTACCAGTTTGACACAAGGGAAAACATTTCCCCTAAATCCCGTTGTGTATGATTTGACGGCCTGGAGCCATTTACCAGAGGGCAGCGTGTGGCACAGAGATCCTGGATCGCTGGAAGCTGTACTATCAAACCTAAAACCTGAACCTTACCCAAAAGCGAAATTGTGTAGCCATTCGTCATGTGCGTTTATGGAGACAATTGTGAGCTTTTGCCGTATTTCTTGTGTTGCAAGTCGGATGCCTGCTAGGTCAGCTGATAGATGAGAGAGGAAGGTGTCGGAGGGTGATATGGAAAGTGCAAAAATGCAAAGGACCCAGCAAGCCCAAAAAAGCTATTTGTGCATTAATAACAACAACAAAAAAAAAAATCACGGATGAAAAACTAACCTGAACTCGACCCGAGCCCATAGTTGAACAAAAAAAAATCGACCCGTACCCAACCTGAAACCCGATACTTTGTCAAGGCTCATTGGGCACCTGCAGGTTCCAGAATAGGCTCTGCATGGAGGAGTTCATGTCATTTTCTGGCTGAATTCATTCTCTGATTCAAATCGGTTAGCAATGTAAGATTATTTATTTATTTATTTATTTATTTATTTATTTATAAAAATTTTGCTTGATGCGAGTCGTATTCTCGAGTATATGCATTGACAAACATTATTTTTATAAATTCTCCCTTTTTCCATCATAAATTTCTGTTTTTCCATTTTTACAGGCAGTCCACAGTGTTTTTTCGCACCTCCAGGGTTGTGGGTTCGATGCACACTCCTTGGCCCCTCAGTGATACCTTACAGTCCTAAATCGCTCGGATGCATTCATTCAACATATTAATCAGGTTAAATTAAGTGCTCAGTGGGAATAGTATACTGGTAATCAATCACACCATCTTAAGACAATCACACATACAAGTATAACCACAGAATACATTGTCAAACCACGCATGTCCACTTTTTGGCAATTGTGACTTTTTGCTATAGATGAAATTTGCCCATGTTTACTGATAGTGTCTGACATCTAACTGACCAGTGAAAAGAAGTTATGTTCTTGTCGATGACTAGATAGTTAGCTAACATCATTGTTAGTTGTAAATGTAAAGCAAATTTAGTTTGTATCTTGTTGACATATTTGCCACGCTACAGACATGCCTAACCCAAGTCTGCACTCCAAATGTCTGGATTTTTACATGCCACTAATTTCTTGCCTCATACGACTCCACTACTTATCTCATACATCATATGATTCTAATCAATGCTATGCTGCTATTTTAATACTCTAGCCAGTTGCACACCTTTCTTCATTTCTCACTATTTATATAATACAGACAGTATTCAGTTTCAACAATACACTTGATTCATCATCTCAAGCACAATGCCACATTGTACATTGTTCATCTTCAATGTTTTTGCTATATTCTCTTCCGTAAACGATGTACGCTGTTACTTCATTGTTCATGCAAACTATTCCACTTATATATGATAGTCCATCCTTATTTTCTTGTATATATTTTTTATTATATATTATATATTTTTCATTCTTGATTACTATAATCTGTTGCTGTTTATTTTTTATTTAAATTTTATTGATGTCTCTTCTTTTTCTTTTTTATTGCAGTCTAGGAGCGACTTAGGTAATACATTTCACTGCATATTATGTCTGCGATACATAAACGATCTAGAATCTTGAATCCACATAAGTCCATTTAAAACATTAAACCGTTCACTAATGGCTGTGTAAAGTTTCTGTTAATGGTGTCTTGATATGTTGTTTACAATATTATAATATTGTAATAGTATGCACTTACTTATGTATCAATTAACCACAAAAAAAGTCTTAGTTACATACTGATGTCACGTTTATTCATCAATACTGAATCTTGATACATCTTTCATCTCAAGAAGTTACTATATTTGTTACTATATCTGTTAATTTTGTAAACCTTTGTGAATTTCTGAAGGAACTAACAAGGAACCACTGAAGGGTCAATAACAAATTAAATATTGATCTCACGTTTGTTCATCATTAATGAATTATGACGTATCTTTTCTCAAGTATTTACTGTATGTGTTCATGATCTGTTCATGATTTGTACTTTGGTAGTGACTGAGTTATTACTAAATATTTGTGCCTGGTCAAGTGTTACCGATAACTAATTCTGTAAACCTTCATGAACTACTGAAGGAACTATCAAAGGAACAATTAAATAACACATGTGATTTACTGATCTTTTGTTTGTTCATCATTAATGAATTGTTACGTGCCTTTTACCTCAAGTAGCAACTATTTGATTTGTGATCTATTAAATGATTTGTACTTCAGTAGTAACTGAGTCATCACTCCATATTTGTGCCCCTGTAGTAAAGTGGTACCGGATTGTTTTGGGAAATAATTTCGGAGAAAAGATACATCCATAGCACCCCCCCCCCCCACCCCACCAAGGATTTTTGCTAAAATCACTTTAGATGTAAAAACAAGGGCCAATGCCCCTATCCGTAACACCTGCCGAAAATGTGTTAAAGTTCATCGGAAGAGCTGCCGTCGACACAAGCACAGATAAAATACCAAAGCGTTTTTTTTTTTCCCCAAACAAAAAAATCAGTCTGTCTCCAGTCAGGGTTAAAGGGGATGTGGGGGGGGTGGGGGCTGATGTAATGCTGATTGTTGAGAGAGTCATGGGTGAATCAGTCGCATGATTCAACTTGACGTGAGGAAGGGGTGCCGGGGGGGGTTATTCCGCTGTTACGGTTCCCTACGTGTCCGTCACACGCCTGGACTCTGGATCTGCGGTGGAGTACAGCATAGACCGGCAGCCTTGGCTCAGACTATTGTACGGAAATGTCTGGAATAATGATATAAATCCTAGGGTTACATAGCAGGGGGATGTGAAGCAGTGTTTCCACATGAGTCGGTTTACCTCCTCACCAGCTTTCAGTTGCACTCGGTCAAATCCACTGATTTTCCACAGGGCCTCCTGGGGTCTTCAGAAGCATGTCTGACTGGAATGTGACCCAACACCAGGGCAAGGCGCAGATCTCGCAGGACAAGCTGTAAGGTGTGGGAGGGGTCTCTTTGGGGATGGGCCCTGGCTGAAACCCCAGCTCTGGCGGCGTTCGGAACATTCCGGATTTCAGCTGGCCCGGACGGTGCTCGGAACACAATCCGTGTGCGTCACTGTGGCCACTTGGGGTCTCATTCTCTAATTCGAAACCGTCATGGTGAAGACGTGTCAGTTTGGGTTGTGCATCCAAAACCAGAGCCAAAGTTCCTCAGAACCTACACCCACTGTCTTTTGCTCCAGGCTAAATCTTCTCCCTTCCTTTTCTCATTTCTCTTTCTTCACGGCCCAGATTGTGTCGTTTGTTCATATCTTAGCTCACGAACTGCGGGGTCATGCCGAGACAAAAGCAACAGGCGTGCAGAAAACCGCAAGACAATATGGAGACGTCCATCAACCTCAGCCTCAAATCTATGGACTGTAAGCAGGAAACCAAAGTCTCTAGACAATACCCATATAAACAGAAAGCCAGGGCAGGAATCCAACCAACATCCCTGGAGGTGAGAGACCACAGCCTGACCCACTGAGGCTCCATACTGGCTTTAAGTTATACATGAACATCTGCATAGCTCATACATCACTTTGGACAATCGCTTCTTTTATTTTTTTATATATATATATGTATGTATGTATGTATGTATTAGTGATGTAATATAATGCATTTTCTCCTCAGCTTGCTGGGGTCAGACGAGGGCTCGTGGCATTTTGTTTTTGCTGTCTCTCTTTGCAGGACGATCATAAACATGTTTTAAATTCTGAATCGCTCGTTCTCCTTCACAGTGGGACACATTTATGCGTAATTTCACGGAAATGAAAGGAAACCTAATATGTCATCTGAAGGCTGGCCACGCATCGGAGGTCAGGAGGTCTGCGTGCCAAACGGGTGTGACCCACAGAAAGAGTCACTGAGAAATCCAATGCCTCACATTCACACAAATGGAAGTAATCAGACCTTTCTTTTTTGTTGGCTTGTTTTTTTTTTTTGCCAAACAAAACACTTCAGCCTGATGGTTTTGTTGAACTTAGACCTTATGGCAGCCACCCCATTGGGGCCTTAACCCGATCCCACATGACTAGCTGAGCAGAGAGGTTTTGGTGTTGGTGGGAGGTGTTTAATCCTTTCCTAGGCCCCGCCCCCCAAGATGAAGGCCGCAAACCAGGCTCACAAGTACCGCAGCAATAACTCCTCACGCCCAAGAATAACTTAACATTGTTCCTGAATCAATAATGGCTAATGTCACCGAAAGTATAAATATTATTTAATGGAGGAGTTCATTCCTAAAACATACTTCTCCACCCTCAGATCCAAGGGGGCTTTGGGAGAATAATTCCTTGCATGGAATAACTTTGAAACTGTGGTTCGTTCATTTGCGTGTTTTGGAGGAACATCTTGTCCAGTTTGGTCTCTCCAAGCAGGGAGCCATTCCTGTATTTGAAAATTCTGGTTAGGTTGTTAAAGTTTCACTGCTTTTGTCTTTTGTTCTGTGTCCGCAGAGTGGTATGAAGACTCAGCTGTTGCTGTTTGGAATTCTTTTTCATTTAAACGAATATTACATATCCAGGCTGCTCTTGACAATTTAAGCAAATCCGTGCTCATGCAGAAAAAATATGCGAGGCCTACATTTTATGGAAGACCTACCCCAAAAAGAAGACATATTCCTGTAAGTAAACTTTTTAAAATTTTTAAATTCATTTGAACTGTATTCCTTTGCACGTATTACTAGTATATTTCTGGCTCTTGTGTTTTTTGATGTATGGTGTCTTGAATAGTATGGGAAAGTAAATCCGACATTTAAATTTAACTAATGCAAGGGTTTGTGGAATGAATTACTTAGTTTAATCGAGAACTACCCTTACAACCAATTCTTTTAAAAGTCATTCTTTAGTTGAAACTTGCCAAGCTTTTATTAGACACTTAGTAATGATATATAGAATTACCTTGAAATGAACTGAAATTTCATGAAAACTATGTTGATCGCAGTGTCTTAAGGGTTTTGTATCGTTCTGCTATTTTACAGTCTGGACAGTTCTTATGTTGTGGCAGATGAGAAAGCAGCCAACCCCTGCTGGGGGGGGATCTAATCTCACGCTTGTGCCCCAAAACTCCCAAACTGACTCCCTGGATTTGTCAGGCTGGCAAAGCTCATAACATGAGTTCCCTCTCAGACTGTTAACCCCACAAATTCTGCAGAGAGTAGAATCAAAGAAATGGAAGATTTCAGAGGTAGGTGGACAGATTTTATTTCAACTTAATTCTACCATCCATCCATCCATCCATCCATCCATCGTCAGAGATCCGGGCAGGTTTAGCACGAGGGCGAGGCATCATGTAGGCGGAGAAGAGAATGTGGACAACCCACTGGAGGCTCAGAGGACAAATGGGGATTTATAAAACAGGAAAACACAAAACACTGCAAAATAAAAGGACCATGGGGGGGTCAAAAGTAAAACGAGGATAAAGGGTCAGGGCAACAAGGGGCGGGCAGGCGGGCAACAAGGGGCAGGCAGGAGGGCAACAAGGGGTGGGCAACGAAAAACACAGCACAAGACCTCAAACAACATCAAAGAAACATCAATGACTCCATGAAGAACAGAACAGGATCAGGAACCTAAATACAAAAACTAAACCGGGTAACAACACAACAGGAGTGAGACATAGTCAATTAGCGAATCCAGGAGGGTGCAGGGCAGCAAGCAATCAGGTAAGCACAGAAGGACAGGCAAGAAACAGGATCTACTGTACACTAGAGGAATAACAGACAGGTAAAAACACAGGCATGGGCACAAAACATGAAACCAAAACCAAATACAAATCAAAGACACAGGAACAAGAAAATTCATACAAATGAAACACTGGGGAACAAAATACAAAAATAGAGGAGGCGGGATTGAAACAAAAGACAGAGTGGTTGACAGCCAATAGCATGCTCAATGAGTTGAGTCATGTGGCTGACAGGGGGCAGGGAAAACACAAAGACTGACAACATGAGGGACGGGATGACCAGCAACACCTGCTGGCCAAACAGGGAAGGGACACAGAGTGGGACAATAGGAGCTGACCCTGACAGTTTGTTTGTTTGGTTCTGAATGCATCTACCATATGTCATAGTCTAGTTTCTTGTGGTTTGTAAATCTGTAAATAGAGGTTGAGAGACAGCAGGAGGGTTTGAGGATGTGGGTTTTTAAATTTTATTTTATTTGTTCTATTTCTTTAATGTCTGGTTCTGTGTCTGTGCAACACTGCTCTACGTGCCTCAAATTGCCCCTCGCAAACAGATTTAGTTTTTTGATTTGATTTGAAAGTGAAGATCATATCCTAAGAGGCTGACTTTCTGCCCTCAGGGGTTTTGAATCAGCAAGAACAGGAAGTAAAACCTGAGTGAGAGTTTGATGACACGCATCTGAGCAAATAGACTTCCCTAATTTATGGTGTCTAATCATCTAATCCAAGACCATAAAAATCCTGGTGAAAATCCTGCTGAAATATGCAATGGGTGGAAACTGGATATATATTTCCGATCCCTAACATGGCCAAGAAAGGTGCGGCCAGTCACGGCGAGATTTGGTACACGCCATTGTTTCACCACTCACAGGATGTACATGAAATATTTACGCATATCTCAGTGCTGTGTCAGCCCCATTTGCCAGCTCACCAAAGGATGACAGCTTTCTTCCGACACCCATGGGAATAACAGTGTGATCCAACCCGAAGCTTGTGATTGACTTCACTTCCTTATCCCTCGATCTCAGGCAGGCGACATCAGGATGTTCCTTAGCCACCCCCCCCCCCCCCATATATCAGGATGTGCAAACATACTGGGCACATCTCTGACCATAATGACGGTTCATCTAGAACACCAACTCCAGATCTTCACATCTCATGTTTTTATTTTGACAAAAAGTGTGATCACAGTTAATTCCTAGCATAATCACACACGTATCCAGTATTCATAATCAGTTACGATGTCTTTCTTATAGATAAATGGATAACACTTTGCTTGACATGACAAAAATACTTAGTAGTAACTCGATTACTACAGAAATACAAATCATAAACAAATATACTAACTACTTGAGACAAAAGTCATGATCCGTCACAATTCATTAATGATGAACAAACATGAGATCAATATTTCACTTGTGTTAATCGTTACTTCCTTGTTCCTTCAACAGTTGCTTCAGTAGTTCAAAGTAGTTCAAAGATTTACAGAAATAACAGATATAGTAACAAATATAGTAATTGCTTGGTATAAAACATTTGTCATGATTCATTAATGATGAATAAACACAAGATCCGTATTTCACGTTATTCATTATTTGTTCCATGAGGAGTTTACAGAATTAAGATATAGTCACAAATGTAGTAATGGGGTTAGATAAAAGATGTGCCATGATTCATCAATGATGAATGAACACGAGATCAGTATTTCAGTTGTTATTCATCACTTGTTCTTTCAGAAGTTCACAAAGGTTCAGAGAATTAACAAATATAATAACGAATATAGTAACTGCTTGAGATAAAAGATACATCACAATTCATTAATGATGTATGAACATGATATCAGTATGTAACTAAGTCTTAGTTTGTGGTCAATTAAAACATAAGTAATACCTCAATAATACATTATTTGTGCCCCCATAAGTAAAGTGTTACTAATAAGGCTAATGGTGCTTTTCTGCAGGCATACAGGAACCATGCCATACCTAATCAGTATTGCGAAGGGGCACCAGTTACAGCTCAGTTACAGCTCAGTTACAGCTCAGTTACAGCTCAGGTACAGCTCAGTTACAGCTCAGTTACAGCTCAGGTACAGCTCAGTTACAGCTCAGGTACAGCTCAGTTACAGCTCAGGTACAGCTCGATCGCTTCGATTTTTTTGCTGCAGAAGGGTTGGCTCAGTAAAGGCATTACCAGGTCTGGAGAGCAACAGGGACATAAAACTGAAGAGATGCTTGTTGACTGTTCGCATAGGGCATGTCATGATTTACTATGTGCTTATTTCCGCTAGCATGTTTGTGAGAATCGTCATGTAATTAGCATCAAATTCTAGTGGAATTAGCACTGGATTGGTAAATTTGCATCCCAAATCCATTCCAGCAGCCATTCTGTTGGACTTTTTCCAAGTAGTAGGCTGGAATTTTGGAGTTCTGAGTTATGGAAAATGCATAAATACATCATGATGTATGATACTACTAATAATAACATAT
>JAODLC010000049.1:15747078-15758067 GCA_026781145.1 Hippopotamyrus pictus
CATTACACATTACTTCTGTACCAAAACATTACACATTACTTCTGTACCAAAACATTACACATTACTTCTGTACCAAAACATTACACATTACTTCTGTACCAAATACCAGATCAGATCTGTAGAGGAACAAAACAGGCAAAAATGAAACATAAATTATTGTGGGTGTGATGTTGATCAAGTTTGCGCACGAACGTTTCTTCGCGTGGTTTCTAGTTTGAAAAGCACACGAAATCTCTCTTAATCAGATAACAATAAAATCTATCTGTACTGACCAGCTACAAATAGCTGCTTTCCTAATTTTTCTTCTGCAGCGATGAATTATAAAATGTAACACAGACTTTCTATGTGTATTTCACAGAGCTGTTAGAATCCAATTATTACAAGTATTTTTTAAGACACACTTCAACATGGCGACGGGTCTCAGGAACGCGCAAACAAAGGCGGAGTGTGTAGGGACCGGTTTGGGATTGGGCCAGTGAGTGTGGAGGTGTGGGGGATGGGAAAGCAGAGTGAGGTTATTGCTAATGCTGTGTAGGTGACCAGCACCCTTAGGAAGGGTGAGGCTTGGGGGACCGTGATACAGGTCTACTCCCAGTGTGAACGTGCTTGCTTCAGTTGTTACTTACATCTGACTTTGATCTTTTATGTTCTGCAGGCTGTACAGTGACACAGAGTGACGTATATATTTGCTGTGAAGATATATATGCCAATGGGACATATAAATATTCAGCCGACACAAACTGGACCACGGATAAACTTCACAGTGAGGAATGGGACAGTGAGGTAAATGCTGAGATAACACCATTAATGCAGGACACACGAACGAGTGAAGTATTACGCTCATTTGTTCAAGAAATGCAGACGTTTTCATAATCATGTGAATAACCTGGGGCACAAAATTCAAACAATCCTTTTCCCACAAATAGGAAGATTCAGTTTGAAGAGTATCAGCCAGTCAGTCACTACAACACTTCACTTTGTGTCTCATTTGAGTCAGTCTATAGTCCCTGTAAAGTTTTCATGCCAAACCACTGTGGCCTTCCTGTCAACCTACAGATAAAACGTTTGGCGTCTATCGATCACGCCCCCTTTTCAAGAAACTGGACCCCTGAGGTAAAGCAGGTCTTCTCTGGGAACATCGACCTCAAAACATGTCTTAACCTGACTTACCGTGCTACTGATGACAAGTATAAGGTAGGCTCCTATGTTTTTGGCAATAGCAAAAATATTGTGTATGTTTTCAACCATTTAAACAAAATAATATTTAAGGAAATGCATATCGACTACATTGTCATGGGTAAGATGTTTGATTGTAGTTTTGTTTTGTTTTTTGTAAATCTTTTTATATAAATTTTGTAGACACAAATCGTACACTGTAGTTTACATGTGCAGAATATTTCAAATTAATGATGCTGTTTTGTTGTTTTATGCCAGGGTGTAGTAAAGAGAAACAGAATAGTACATCTGAAGTTACACCTAAGCTGGACTACTTGATTGGTGTTGGTGAGTGTCTCTTTTTTCAAAATAAAACATAGAACGTTTCCTAGCTATTGCTAGCAAATTGACATGAGCAAAAGTAGCAGTTTGTCTCGTTTAACAGCAAAGCTGTTCACTAAATGCAAGCTCCGCATCCAAGTGTTACCACTCTGGTTTTGTACCATGTGTTCTTCACAGAACATGGATTTTTGTGTTTGGAGACTGAAGATACAGTATTATTTATAAGAACAGAATAATTCTTCTCATATATGGTTTTATATTTTAGGCAATCCATGCATTATTATTATTATGATTATTTTTGTATTATTAACCACAACAAGAACAACAACAACAACAACAATAATAATAATAATAATATGTGTTTGTGTATGTCACCTCTCTGGTGTGGAAGGAGCCTGAGCTTGTGCGTGAGGTTACATATAGATATAGTCAGGCTCACTTCAACACAGAGCATGGGCTCTGGAACTTATCTCCTGGAGAGGGGCTGGATGCTCTTTTCTTCTGGAGTTGCAGCAGGTGAGCGATGCCAGGCTGGGGTGGGGCTACTGGTGGCCCCACAGCTCGGTGCTTTAACATTGGAGTTTACCCTGGTGAATGAGAGGGCTGTCTCCCTGCACCTTCGGGTCGGGGAGAGGTCTCTGTCTGTCATCTGCGCTTATGCGCCGAATGTCAGTTCAGAGTACCCGGCCTTCTTGGACTCCCTGAGTGGTGTGCTGGTTAGCGCACCGTGAGGGGATTCCATCGTTTCGCTGGGGGACTAAAATGCTCACATGGGAAACGACAGTGTATCCTGGAGGGGGGTGATTGGGAGGAATGGACTTCTGTATCTGAATCTGAGTGGTGTTCTGTTATTGGACTTCTGTGCAATGCATGGTTTGTCCATAACGAACACCATGTTCGAGCATAAGGGTGTCCATAAGTGGACATGGTACGAACATGCCCGGGGCTACAGGTCGATGATCGATTTTATAATCGTATCATCTGATCTGCGGCCTTCTGTCTCGGACACTCGGGTAAAGAGAGGGGCAGAGATGAAAACTGATCACCACCTGGTGGCGAGGTGGCTCAGGTGGCGGGGGAGGAAGCCGGTCAGACCTGGTAGGCCCAAGCACATAGTGAGGTTCTGCTGGGAACGTCTGGCAGAGGCTCCTGTCCGCCGGAGCTTTAACTCGCACCTCCGGCAGAACTCCAGCTGCATACCGGGGGAGGTCGAGGGCATTGAGTCTGAATGGACACTGTTCCGGGTCTCCATTGTGGAAGCGGCCGTACGGAGCTGTGGCTGCAGGGTGGTCGGTGCCAGTCGTGGCGGAAATTCCCGAACTCGATGGTGGACACCAGAGGTGAGGGGGGCCGTCAAGCTGAAGAAGGAGGCCTACCGGGAATTAATAGCCTGGGGGTCTCCAGAGCCAGCTGACAGGTACCGGCAGGCCTGGTGGAACACGGCTCGGGCGGTTGTGGAAGCAGACAGGGGTGGCGGTTCCCTTATTTAAGAAAGGGGTGTTCCATCTATAGGGGGATCACACTTCTCAGTCTTCCTGGGAAAATCCATTCCAGGGTACAGGAGAAGAGGGTGAGATCAATAGTAGAATGTCGGATTCAGGAGGAACAATGCGGTTTTCGTCCTGGCCGTGAAACACTGGACCAGCTTTATACCCTTGCGAGGGTACTGGAGGGGGCCTGGGAGTTTTCTTATCCAGTCTGTACATGTGTTTTGTGGACTTGGAGAGGGCTTACGACTGGGTGCTCTGTGGGGGGTGCTTCGGGAGTAAGGGATTCGGGGCCCATTACTGCAGGCTATTCGGTCCCTGTATGAACAGAGCGTACATTTGGTCCGCATTTCCAGTATTAATTTGCATGTGTTCCCAGTGGGTGTTGGGCTCCGCCAGGGCTACCTTTTGTCATCGGTCCTGTTTTTACTATTTATGGACAGGATTTCTAGGCACAGCCAGGGTGTTGAAGGTGTCCAGTTTGGTAGCATCAGGACTGCCTCGCTGCTTTTTGTGGATGATGTCATCCTGTTGGCTTCATCTGCAGGGGACCTCCAGAGTCCTCTGGGGCAAAACGGCAGGGATGAGGATTAGCACCTCCAAGTCCGAGACCATGGTTCTCAGCGGGAAACGGGTGGATTGCCCTCTTCAGGGCAGGGAGGAGGTACTGCTTAAGTGGAGGAGTTCAAGTATCTCGGGGTCTAGTTTACGAGTGAGGGTAGGCGAGATCGAGAGTCGGACAGAAGGATCGGAGCGGCTTCTGCAGTTCTGCAGGCGCTCAACCAGTTCATCGTGGCCAAGAAAGAACTGTCCAGAAAGCAAAGCTCTTGATCTACTGGTACATCTTCGTTCCTCCCCCACCTATGGCCAGAGCTTCACCTCTGTCGCGACCATTCACACGGACTGTATACCTCAGCCTCAGCGTTGTATTTACTCCTTCCAGTAATATTAATTACAAGGTTGTTGTATTTTATTGTACCCTAATGCCAGGTCTAGCAAACGTAGTACGGCGTGCTGAAATAAATCTCTTACAACATGGCAGCTATATGCAGCTAACCTGTTCCAAATAATAACTTGTGCGCACATGAAAAAAAAAATCAGTCTATGGGACTTAAGGGACTTTTGATATGAAAAATATTGAACTTTTTAACTTCAAAGGAAACAAAGTGCAAACAGACCTTTAAAGCATGACTTGAGACATGACATAAAATGTCCCAATAGCTCATTCAAACACGCAAGTAACCTTGTAGAGGTTTTACCAATACCTCTGAAGTTGTTTGCATTAAAGTTTTGCCAGAGTTTTTAAAGGTTTTAGCCTAAATATTAATGTATCCATTTGCATAGTGTTAGAAAAGTAACAGCTTTATTATTATATAAATGTATAAATATATACAGTAATATGGACAATTGCATGAATAACTAGCAAAAATTGTAGGAGGAGCGTCTAGAAAAAGTGAGTGGAATAAAATATAAGAATAAATTAGGAAACCAACAAACAAAACTGACAGTCTACAGTACTTTGAACTATTTTTATTACAATGATATGATTATTAAAACAAAGTTATTAAAATTAACTTTAAATAAAGACTATAGTGATGGTCACTGCGGCTCATCTCTAAGGCAATAAAGCATAGTGTTGACCCGGAGGTGCTGATTACCAACACAGTTAAGAAAGTGTTCCATATCTTCTTTGTACTGAAACAAAAAGAATGGGATCGAGGTCATCCAGATCGATCATTCTGTTTTAGTCTGTCAAGAGCTTTCTGGCAGACCAGGTGTTGCATTCGTCCAGAACCGGCTGTGAATTTGCATTTCATATAGATATGTGCATCCAAAATAGTATAATTAATAATAGTCATGTACAGTAATAATTACTTCATTTCACAGCACATGTAACATTTGTAACAGAGCTGCCTAGTTCACTAAAGCTAAACAGATTCGGAACTAAATAAATATTTGTTAAATATTTTTTTCTTTTTCAGTAGACACAGTCAGTCTAAGCTTAAATAACCAATTTAAAGCTAAATTTGGAGAGAAAAAAAATCACGTCGAATGCTGCCGTTGTTGCTTGTTCCACCCACTTTTTTCTTTTGACAAAGCTAAACACCCTCCCACTGACAAATCCAGGCTGTGCGTGGAGATCATGTGATATCTGGTACTGCCTCCATGGCGTAAGTTTGCATAACGTCTGGACTCACTTGTGGAGGTCACGTGTTTCCGTCCCTCTAGTGGAGATCCTCCTGGTGGAGATCTGCAGCCAGATGCTCTTGGGGGAGAGGGAGGTCTGGGTATCTTTCCTTAAGTTGCTACCCCTGTGACCCAAACCCCGGACAAGCGGATGGTAATGGACAGAATGGACAGATGGATGGATAACATGTTTGTACCTTTGCAGTTCCCATCGCTGGGCTTCTGTTCATCTTGGGGATTTTGGAGTGGAAAACCAGGTGAGTTTTAAAATGTAATTATACCCCATAGTGTAACTGGTATTGATTTCCAGAATATTATCCCACATATTCCAGGGGATGCTGTGCTCACTGGATTGTATTGCAGCTGAGTTATTAATTAGACCATATTAATTAAAATTGACTGCCTTTGCACATCTCTGATATTGCAGACAAGTTGGGGTCCATTTTGTCAAAGGGGCATCAAAAACAATTTTAAACTCAAGGAGCTTTTTTGTTTTTAAATGGTGCTTCTTCTGGTGAGAAATAATGAAACTAACCTCTCACTTTTGCTTTCAGCTGCCTCAGATGGAGGTTTTCACGCCATAGGAATGGGCAGAGGCAGCCTGCAGATGATCAGAATACAGCTGGGGAAGGACAAAGAGACATTTTGTTAGATGTTTGTTCTGTTTGATAGCTGCCTGCAGTTAGTTCCGCAGACCCTGAAGAGAGATCAGACCTTGGAGAGGCAGACATAAGAACATAAGAAATTTACAAACGAGAGGGGGGCCATTTGGCCCATCAAGCTCGTTTAGAGAGAACTTAACTAATAGCTCAGAGTTGTTAAAATCTTATCTAGCTCTGATTTAAAGGAACCCAGGGTTTTAGCTTCTGCTACACTAGCAGGAAGACTGTTTTAAGAAACCACCTGCAGGAAGAGACTCGAAGCTGCCCTAACTGGTGCACAAAGAATTATAGCTTAATAAAATAGTTGCAGTAGACAATATATAATATGTTACACAATTGATCGCATAAGTAATCATGTTAATCATACTAATGTTAATCATACTAATCATACGTTAACCATGTATTTGCTGTGATTCAGTGACAATACGTCAATGTGTTAATCATTAATCAATGGAACATCCAAACATTAACAGTGATTCAATGTCATATAATCAATATCTATATACATATCTCAAGTAGAGTCTAGAAACCGAGGCTGACTCTGGTAAATTGCGTAAAATGGGTGAACTTTACCTTGCTACTAAGGTGAACCAATGGAGCAGGAGAATTGTGTTTGTTAAACGTTTCAGCTTAGTTTGTTGGTGTTTTGTGACCAATCAGGACTTAGAAGACCTGGGAATTATGGTTTATCTACTGGTTACTCTGTGTGCTGGGGGTGACTTGATACCAAGTGCCAGAGTGTGATGGGAGTGCTTTGCTGAACTTGCTGGAATAAAAGAGATTTTCTTTACTCACCAAACTAAGAGGTCCAGACTTTTATTCTAAGTGACTCTCTGTGTTATCAGAGAGGTTGATTTATAATTTTTCTACCACACTCTTCTCATGTTCAAACACAGAGAATGAATTGGTCCCTTCGGACCCCGCTCCTGACTTTGTTCCCTGGTGTCTCACCTCATGTTCTGTCCTTTGGCTCTGCCCAATGCGCACTACCCCCTGTCCAATGCGCAACACCCCCTGTCCTGTGCCCTACTAGGTTCCCTCTAGTGGATCTGTTTCTGTGGGTCCTTTATATTGTTACGCTCCAGTCTAGGGTTGGAGCCTAACAAAGTGAAAGGGAAGGAAGGTTTGCTAAGGACAAGACAACCAGGGTTAGGAGAAGGGAACATGGGACACAAAGGGAGTCTTTTTATAGTTTTTTTATAGTTTTTCACAGACACTTTACAAACTCTAGGTGTAACGAACGTCAGGAGTGACAAAGGCCAAAGAAACAAACAAAACACCTCTACCGAATATAACCCCAAGCTAAGCTAATCCTAGGTGAACACAACAAAAAGGGTAAAATGAAACAACAATGCCTGAGCCTAATTCCCTAACCAAATAAACAGTAATCCCCACTTTTACGAATAAACAAAAAAGGCAGACACTCCTTACACACACCTAGTGAAACACACAACTGAAGCGACAGTGTCCAGAGGGGAGATCAAAGAAGCGAAGTCGAAGTACAAGCGAAAGTTCAAAACCGGGGTGAAGGTACAATAAGGGATGAGGCGAGAGTTGAAAACCAGGAACAAAACAGTCATACACGAGCAATCACACCAAAAGCAAAGCGAACAAAGAGTGAGCTAACAGGCGAGAAGCGAGCAGCGAGCCAACAAAGCTGCGGCCTCTTCTGACGGCGAACCAGGAACTGCTTCAAAGGCGAGGGAGGCAGGGCCAGGTCCAGGAGGCAGAGTCAAGGGAGCAGTTGACGAATGGGCAAGTGGGCAGGACGTCCGAAGAACCTGTAGGGCATCCTCCTGAACTTACAGTACGTACCTGAAACTTATGGCACGTATCTCCCTTACGGCCCGTACTTTCGTTACAGACCGTAACAATATGTCTGTCTTGTTGTGGCCTATTTGGTCCTCCTGGTGTTTTCAGTCCTCCCCCCACCCTTTGTTGTGTCTATGTTGGTGGTGTGGTGTCCCAGTTCATTCAATCTCCCTAGTCATGTTCTGTGTCCAGTGTGGTCATCTGTAGGGTGTTGTGTCTAATCCTGTCCCATCGGGTCCCTCTGAATTCCCCCTCTGTCACCTGCTTTGTTGTCTGGTCCCTCTCAGTTCCCTCCTACCTGTCCTGTGTGCCTGAAATGCACACATTGGGGGAGGGGGGGTATTGTCATGCCTTGCCTGCCTGCCCCTCTCGTACTCACACCTGTTGCTTGTTTTGTCTTACCTCTCATCTCAGTCCTCGTGTGGATCACTCCAGCTGCCTCTCGTTTGCTCCCTCGTCAGTGGTGATATAAAGTGCTTCCCAGTCATGTACTCCCCAGTCCAGTAATTGACATTGCTCCCTGTGTGTGCCCCCATGAGTTTATCCCATGGTTCAGCCCTGTCCAATCATACAGTGTTGACCCCTCATGATTGTTTGAGTTTGCCCTGCTTCTATGTAGTTTTCCCCAATAAAGCCCTTTTCATTCCCCCCTATATTCATCCTCCCCTCCTTCCTTACCCGGGTCTGACATTTTCAGATTGAAGGTGGCAACCTTACTGCCATCTAAGCCACAATACAGGTCAAATCCCAGAAATACCCCTGTTGTAGACTCAATCTCTTTAAATTAAACAGGTTCTGCTTAGTCCCCAGTCAGCTTACTATCATCTGTCTGGATTACTTATCCATTCCAGTCCAGAGTCCCATGGTCAGCCTGGTTCCTACCCTAAGAATGGCTGCGTATGGGGCATCCTGGGTGGGATACCAGACCACCAAAGGGCACACAATGACACTTCATGTGCAATTTAGAGCCAGCAATGAGCTTAAATGCTTGTCTGTGCACGGTGGGAGGAAACTGGAGGGAAATTCCCTACAGATGTAACAGAAAACGCAAACTGCAAAAGGATGCAAAGCCACAGCCCAGAGGGTATTGGCCACAGACACCCTTTCATTATTCGTTTGTTTACTGAGGACCTTATAAACATGAAATAAGGAAGGTGTTTAGTCCTCTGGCTCAAAAGAGCAGTGGTACCATTTCAAGACTGTAAGTATTGGAAGAGACTTATCCTAGAAACACCATGGTCATGTGCCCTTTTATTTGAGCAAGAAAGAAGCAAGAAGTTCTGTGATAGAGATGAAAAATAAGATCCAGCATCCATTTCCTACCGGTGTTAAGAACATCAAACTGCCTACAAAAGAGAGTGATACTGTCACGTCACATGACCTGCCCAACTGATATGTAGAATAAATTCGATGGAATTTGAGCAGAGAGTGAAGGAAAAGCAGCCAATGAATGCTCAGTATATGCAGGAACTCCTTCAGGACAGCTGGAGAAGCATCCCAGGAGGCCACCTCAGCCAGCCCCTGGAGCAAATGGGGCTAAGGGCCTCACTCAGAGTCCCAACCCACAGAGCTGCCCCCCCTCCAAACAATATTTTTTTGTTTAATACTTTTTTGGTCAGCACATAATTCCATGTATGTTATTTTATAGTTTTTCTGTCTTGATAATTATTCTAAAATGTAGAAAATGGTACAGATAAACCGTTCTCTGGGGAGGTGTGTCCAAACCTTTGACTGGTACTGTAGGTCATCCAGACTACGAAAAAGAAACAGACAGGCAGACACCAAAGTAATACAGAAAGCATATAGCTAGATTACACATTAACCACTTTCAGGAAACACTACATTTCCCTGGGTCCTGCAGCACATCTTCCCACTAATAACTCCAGTTGACCATTTGGGCCTAGGAGACGTCCCAAAGCCTGACTCATTGAGAGAAATCACGTGTGACGTCACATTCTCACGGGATTTCAATAATCGGTATCTCTGCACCGGCATGCTCAAAAAAGGCTGAAGAGTAAAAGGAAGTTTTTGTCATGGCTGTGTTCACCGAGCGTATCATTTTTATGCTGATATTCATCAAAGTGTACGGTAAGGAAACGCAAAAATTTGTTCCTCTTTTTTGGAATTACTACGTGTGAAATTGAGAAGTAACAGTGAAAGAAATAAGTTGTGTTAAAAGCTTTTTTTTAAACTGAGTTGCTACAAACTCCTTACAAGACAGAAAGTAACAAGTTGCCCACAGTGTGAAGCTACAGAGAAAAATTTGCATCGTTGCAAATACAAGTCACCAAAACAATTATTGTGAATGAAGGTGTTTTCTTAGAGTAACCAGCGAGATTACTATGTACAGTTTAACTTCTCTAATTTACTCAGTGCATTGTGTGTTTCTGTATACGGCTGCCATTTATCTAGGAATTTACTATTTACAATGTAATCAATGTTTATGTAAATGCGTCACATTTAGCAAAACATCTGAAAATACTCCGGGCTCTGGGGGTAAAAAATGAAACTGATTTGCATCCTTGTTTTCAGGAAGTGTGTACAGTAGTAATGCTCTGTTTACAGTTATGTGGTTGTGTTGTGGCTTTTGTTGTTGTTTTGGTTGTAAAACTGATACATATCTAGCTTTAGAATCTTTTTTTTATTATTAAACAATCTTGGTGCTTTTTTATGTCATTTTTCTGTTGTTGCGAGGTACCAGGAAATGGCTGCCGAGTGGGGTTATTGCTAACGCTGTGTAGGTGACCAGCGCCCTGGTGAGGCTCGGGGGGCCGTGATACAGGTCTACTCCCAGTGTGAACGTCTTTGTTTCAGTTGTTACTTACATCTGACTTTGATCTTTTATGTTCTACAGGCTATAAAGTGACAGAGAGAGACGTATATATTTGCTGTGAAGATATATATGCCAATGGGATATATAAATATTCAGCCGACTCAAACTGGACCATGGATAAACTTCACAGTGAGGAATGGGACAGTGAGGTAAGTGCTGAGATAACACTATTAATGCAGGAAACAATAATGAGTGAAGAATTACTGTACAGTCACGTGTTAAAGAAACACAGACGTGTTCAAAATCATGTGAACCTGGGGCACAAAATTCAAATAATCTTTTTTCCACATATAGGAAGATTCAGTTTTAAGAGAATCAGCCAGTCAGTCGTTGTGACTCTTCACCTTGTGTCTCATATGATTCAGTCTAGTCTTTGTAAACTTGTCAAACCTCTGTGACCTTCCTGTTGTCTCACAGGAAATCCTGGCATATATCGAATACGCCCCCTTTTCAAGAAACTCAAGTGTTGAGGTAGAACAGATCCTCTCTGGCAGCATCCACCTCAGACGAT
>JAODLC010000049.1:15835426-15846199 GCA_026781145.1 Hippopotamyrus pictus
TTTTTCCCCCCCCCCCCCCCCCCCCCCCCCCGGTCGCTCTATCTCTGTGAAGATTAGTGAGTGAGTAAGCAGGCCGCTTGTCTGCGTCCCAGGGCAGGCCTCCCTGCGGTATCTCCCCTTCCTGCCCTTTACCCCGGGACACAGAGGACTCCGGAGGGGGACCTGCTGTCACAAATAACTGCTCCCCCCCTCCCCCCCGCTGCTGCAGCACAGGGCTTGCCTGAACAGAAGTTTCCAACGGGGCTCCCCCCCGGCGGACCGAGCTGCACGTAGACAGGAGCTGAGAGAAACAAGCGAGGGTAGGCGGGACAACAAGGCCAGATGGAGTGAGCGTAGAATGGCAGGCAAAGAAAGAGGAGCAGGTCAAATAAAGATAGCAGAGCAAAGAATGGCTGGGCAAATAAAAACAGGTTGGCAAAAAAAAAACATGGAAAAGTATTAAAGTATTAAGTGGTCAATGAATGGTGGGTGGGGCAAGTTATGGGGGCGTGGTCAACATTGATGGGTGGGGCATGCGATGGAGGTGTGGTTAACATTGATGGGTGGGGCAAGTGATGGGGGCGTGGTTAAAATTGGTGGGAGGGACAAAAAAATATAGCAAGCGTAGATGGATGTGGGTACGGACAATACAGAGAGCCAGTAGACAGTAGTCATGCCTCAAGAGTCCCGCTCAGAGTGGCCTCAAACACGGGGCAAAACGCTTAAAAAATGTTTCTTACATCAGAGGAACTCCCACACTCCCCCCCCACCTCATCCCTGCCTTATCTGATGTTAAAAATACATCACAGAATCAGGATGACTCATCCTTAACAGCTCAAATACCCCCCGCCCATAATCCCCCACTCCCTCCATTCCTCCTTACATCATTCATCCACATCCGCCCCTCGGTCCCAATTTCTTTTCTCATATCCCTCTCTTGCCATCTCCATCCCTCGCTCCCTTCTCTCTCTTCCACTTCTTCCCGCATTCTTTACTCACCCCCTCCCCAAAGTTCAGATTTATTCATTATCTCCTTTCACCGTTTCCTCGATGGCTCCCTCCATCTCTCCCTCCATCCACTGCCTCCTGCGCCGTGCCTCCTGCGCCGTGCCTCCCCACATCGGCCTCGCCCGCCCCTGCCCTGACTCCCTTTCATCTCCCTCTCCCACCGTCTCTTTGGCAGCAGAGAGCACCATTAAAGGCTCGAGTGGCTGCCCCCCCTCTGGCCCCATGGCCGCTGGAGGCTATGTGGGGCCATGCTTGCTGGGCTCTGATCGCCATCCAAGCTCACCGGGCCACACAGCAGGACCATCCACCCACACGCCCACAGCAAATAGCGCCTCCATGTGGTGCACCTTCCAGAGCACCGCTGCTCCAGCATGCTTCACAGGCCTAGGAGAGACGCGACCCCTCCTACCCTACAGTTACACTAACCCTCTCACAGTTGCAATGACCCCCCCCCCCACTAAGTTCACAGAACCCCCCACACACGGTTACGCTGACCCCCAATTCACATAACTAGGTAGACCCCTTACCCCCACCCCACCCCACACACACCTGTTGCACAGTTACACCAACCGCAGCTCCGCACGGTTATAACGCATGCGCAGAAGCCCCCCCAGTGCAGCTTAGAACCCCCCAGTTACTGCTAAACACAAGGGCCGTTTCTGCATAACACTGCAGCACATCATTATAAAATCATTCCTGAGGCCAGTACTGCATCCCTGCAAATTAACAGCAGTGTTATCTGTGCTGTAGGTAACAATAGTTCCAGTACCAGTAATACAGTTTCCCAGCACTTTCTACTAATAATTAAAGTATTACAAATATGGTTTCAAGACACAAGGTGAGTGAGATTACCGTGTGCAGTCAATCAATCCCTGCAACCTGTGGGTTTCACCAATGAGAAGTCGATAATTCCCCCCACTGCTGCTTTGTAAACCCGATTCCTCCTTTTGTTATTATCTACCCACATGTCAAGTGTTCATTGGAGAAACTGTGAAATATAAAGGTTATAATGTTATAGGTTATAATGCTGCTGTGGTCATGTGGCTGGTGGAAAGTTTAAGGAAGCGTCACTCTCCGATTCGGGTCTGTAATTGGGAATGAGCAGGTGAGAGGTGAGAGGTGTGATTTGCCTTCTGTTGAGAGAACAGGAACTGAAACATATCTCCACCATAACTTAGCATGACTCCACCCCAACAGGACAGAAGCATACCTTCACCCTTACAATACTGAAGCATGGCTTCACTCCAACATATCTGAACAATGGCCCTGCCCGCATATAACTGAAACCTGATTCCTCCCTCACGACACTCCCAAAAAAATGAAGCATGGCTCCACCCCAACATGACTGAAATATGGCTTCACTTCAACATATTTGAAGCATGGCTTCCCCAGCATAACTGAAGCATGATTCCTCTCTCACAACACTCCCAAAAAAATTTAAGCATGACTCCACCCCAACTGGACAGAAGCATGGCTTCACTCTTATGGTATTGAAGCGTGGCTTCACCTTCACAACACCCCCCAAAAGGACTGAAGCATGGCTTCATGATCACAATCCAGCCCCCAGGCCTTCAAGGCATCAGCTTAACCGCGCTCCTGGATGCATCTATCCTCACACGCCTTCACATTTATGTCCTTCCTGAGCCCGTCGAATCCTCTCCATCTGATTTTTAATTTTGTGCTTGGCCTTCTTTGGTTCTGGTCCATCGCCGGGTACCATGACAGAAATCACACAGCTGCCCAAACAGAATTTTCCGGGCTAACGCTTCACCACAAAGCCACGTCTGGGAATAAAATAAGTGCCGTCATTAAGGGCGCCTTTCAGCAACCTGAACAATCACCGCCTTTTTCACACTACTTACCGTTCTAATAATGTCTAGGTTACGGGAGGAAGCAAAACAGCCCTTATCTGCAGTCCCATTTATTAAAAACACCCTCATTTGACAAGCTACAAACAGCCGACAGCAGCCAAGTCACCAGGAGCCGTACGCAGTCTAAGAAGAAATGGAGCGATGCAAAATAAATATTATTATATATCATACATGTACAGCCTGGCCTATTATTTTTTTGCAAAACACATACAACCATAAACACGCACTCACATTTGCAAACGAACCAACACTGCAGTATTAAATTAAAAAACACCAACACCTACAGGTTTTGTGCTTGTAAGATTTTTTCTAGGTTTCAGCTAGAAATGAGTAAGTGAATTGAGATAGTTATCTGTAACTCGTCATCAATGCATTTCCCAATGGCACACAGATTCTGGTATACAAAATAGTAAATGATTTTACGGTTTTGGTACAGGCATGCCTATCTGGGATCCTTATATTGTTACGCGGATAATACTTCTGTTATCTAATTTTTTGTTCATCCGTTTTCTGACCGCTTATCTAGTCCAGGGTCACGGGGAGCTTGGAACCTGTCCCAGGAAGGACAGGGCAGAAGGCAGGGAACACCTAGAATGGGATGCCAGTCCGTTGCAGGGCTCACACACGCACACACACACATACACACAAAGGGCCGTTTTAGAGATGCCCTAATCTTCCCCCTCAAAGATGGGTCCACTCTACACCAAAGCCGATTTGACCGGAAAGGAACAGCACCAATGCGTGTAGCAGTCACACACACCCACCGCTTTGAGACAAGAGGGAGGCATTTGCTGTCATATCCTTAGGATAGATACCCAGTCTCGCTGTAGAAATGGATGAGGTGTAAAATTTGGAATTGCAGAGAATGGAGGCTGTCTGTTAAAGTAAGCAAACTCGTTGGAAATGAGGGGTGTTTAATGGCCCGTTCACAACCCACTGGTAAATGTTTGCTCAATCCATTAAAACTCTTTTTTTCGGTGATGTTTCAAATAGCTTTTTTCATACTTCCCACAATCAACAAGTAGATAGTGTGACTAGCAAAGTGTGTACCCTCTATGTCCACCATCTCTCCAAACAACCTTTCTTTCCATCAACTGGACAACCAGCCCCAAACGTCTCCTCTATTTTTTCCTACTGCACAGATGTAGATCGTAATGGGCCCAATAAAAATAGTAATGAACACAGCTCATCCGACACATGTCCCTGCCTGTCTAATAGACGCACTCCGATGAGAATAAGCTTTCACCGTCCATTCATTTGGTAATGTGACAGAGCATAACCGACGTTTTTTTTTTTTTTCATTCATGCTGCCACCATACTACGGTGTCTAGTGTGGGCTAGGCATCATCATGCTACGGCTTGAAAATAAATAATTCAAAATCGATTATCAGTGTATCGATAGCACTGGCTTTTGTAATGACTGCCGTGAAAATATGTTTGAGATAGTAGGGGAGACACGCCGGTCAAGTCAAGCGTTGCGGTTAGTGTGTGTGTGTATATACAGTATATACATACACACACACACACACACACACACACACACACACACACACACACTGGAAAGCATCCGGTGCAGTAAAACACCCAAGCTATGTAACGACATATCTTCTATTCCTTCTTTCAGATAATCAGAATGTTGATCACCGTATTACTGCCATAAAGAAAAACTGCTTTTGGGATCGGGTTGTATCTGCCGTGTAAAAAGCTGAGGACATTCAGCACTCCAAGTCTGAAAGTGAGACTTATCACACAACTGTGTGCTCGCGCGCAGGTCCAATTGGTGTGTCCGCGCATCTCTTTTTGGGGTTGCCGATTTAACGCTACCCGCTGGGAAAACAATAAAAAGGGATATACTTTGAATATACACTTCGTATATTGCGGAATTTCTTACACAGCACACAACTATCCACCCCGAGATAAAGAGGTGGACATTGTGAAAAGGGGGTTGGATGCGCTGATGCTGGCAATCAATGGGTCCCCCCTCCATCCTCCCAACCTCACTCGGGTACCTTAGAGGCGCTTTGACGCTCAACCCGCGGCTGTTACTTTGCCAGCCTGACCATTAGTTCGGGGATGACCATTATGGGACTTCATTACCCGCTCGTTTATATGTATTACACAAAAACACAGCCGCCCTTGTCCGTCCCTTGACATTTCTGTACGCGCGGCTCCATGATCAATGGCGCCATAGCTTTCTGATTATCGGCGATAAGTGTCAGGCACATATAAGCAAACGCATAAAAGCCTGAGCACAGGCAAAGACGCCTAATGAAAAACGTGCCCTGAGAAAGTATTAATTGCGGTTCATCTGTCTACAGATCTACACATTTTACAATGCTGGCTTTCGTGCGACTCGCGGGCATTATGCAATAGCCCGGGAGCGTGTGTGTGCGCGCATGTGTGTGTGTGCGTGCTTTGTGTGAATGAAATACGAGAATTAACCACGATGACGCTTTATTTCCATCCGAAAAAATTAGATGTATAAATGTAAGAAGCGTTCTTCAAAAAAATGAGGGAAAGAGGACGAAGCAGATGTCATTAAAAATGACAGCCTGTAAATGGTGTCGAAAAATGACTTAGCCGCGCCGACGCCAACCGCATCCTTATGTGCTCGTATAAATAAGAGTGTGCCCGCGCGTGTCTGCATGTGCATGTTATATACATATTAAAGAGGGCGGATCATGCGCCGTTGGCTCATTATTACATTTTCTTGCTCTGTATATCTGTCCATCCAGGAGAAAAACAGTAAATTAATAATGTTATACGCTTCTCCCCCCACTGTTATGAAGCCCACGGTGGCAGACGAGTCCCACGATCGTGTTCAGCGCAACATCCCGTATCTTGGAATAGCCTAGATAAAACCCCGATTCGTGTCCTACCTTGATTCCTCCAATCTCCTTCCACCGTGTCTCACTGCGTCTCATTCATTCTTTCTTCCCTCTCGTTTCACTCCGGCTCTTTCTTCCCTCCGGTTATCCGCTGTTTTCTCTTTTTCGACCTCTTCGTGCGGATGCATAAAGATTAAAAATTAATACACTGATATCTACAAGGCAGAACGCCGAGCCTGAACGCCCGAGACTGGAAAAAACGCCCTGGCAAAATAAGACCGTAACGCTGGAATAATATCCCACATAGTAGGTTAATGTTCTCACAAATAAACAGACGACGTATAAAACGTGTGACTAGCCGGCGACTTCTCTTCGTCGCCCTATCGCTGTGAGGATTATTTAGTTTAATAACAACAATAATGCTTCGGGCAAATATAATACATAATGCCCTCAAAATATATATTTTCTTCCGCAGTCCTTTTCAGTGCTATGCTGGTGACAGGTTCAGTGCAACAACGTACCGAAAAACATCTCCTGCGATCAGTTGGCCCATAATAAAGGGATATTATGCTGATAAAATGTCTACATGTACGTGAGGCAGTGCTGATGGTGATATCTGGGAACACCATAACCAGCAACCATGAGGTTGATGGTTTCACACACACAAAAGTCTCTTGTATTCAGGAACCATTTAACATGTAAGAGGTCCGTTTTTTCGATCCATGTTCTGGCGCCAAGAATGATACGTCGATCCGTCGCTCTCCAGTCAGAAGGTAAAAATATTTTTTCCCGCAAATTTCTTACAAAGTCTTCCTATTTTTCGTGAAGTATGGCAATTATTTTTCGGCAATGAAAGAAACTAAGCGGAATAGTCAAATAACCGCCATGGTCATGTGCATTAATTTGCAAAAAAAAAAAACATTATGCGAATGTAACTGATCTTGAATAAATAACCAGCGTTTAATATGCATAAATTAATTAGCCACCTCTTTAAGTCCACAGCTGAAACATCCTCCTCCGCCTGAAAACACGAAAAGACATTTTTACTTATAGACTGACTGGCAGACCGATTGATTGACTGATTGATTGAGTGGACGATTATTGTTCAGTAGTAAGTGCCAAAGAGACAAAAAGCATACGCGTGTTCCCAGGGTTCATCATTTCTCCCATTTACTAATACGCACACATGATCGAAAAACGAGATCAATGCGGTGCAAAAACAAATGATCTAAAGTGTCTCATTGTGCGTCCTACAGTGCATAATAGTGAGCCGCGTCTCGCGGACGGAGCGGATACTGGGCTGCGCACGGCGCGCTTTCCCGCTCGGTATTCAGCCTGAGCATGAAGGTGTGTATTAAAAACCAGTCTATTTCAGGTGTAGCGCCGAGGTGATAATTAGATTCCCAAGCCAACGCTCAATCCCAGAAGACACGGGAGCTCTTGCACAAAAACAGGTATCTTCGTCCCGACTTTATCCTTTATACATTCATTAGTATTATTATTGTATTTGTTGTGGCTCTGAGCGAAGCAGAAAAGCACCGAGCGAAATTGCCAGGAGGAAAAATGCAACAATGTATCGTAGCTGCTGTACTAAGAAGCCTGGCGCTTAAATTCAGTCTGTGCATATAGCTTTTTTTTCCACGTATAAGCTCCGTAGTTTGTGAGCTTCACCAGCGTCGATTCCAGATGAGAAACTGAGATCATGAAGGTGATGGGAGGGGCGGCGATCACCGCCGTCCAAACCCCGTGGCCTGACGACCTCAGATTTTGTACCGATTCCTAATAATTATTCAGTCAGCCTTTTCGAGTCCTTCATCTGATCTCGGTACTTTGCGCAATACTACACTACAGCAGGGCTAATATTGCAGACGGCAATCCAACCGAACCCAGTGCGTAGACTTCCATTGAAAGGGGCTGGCTCTCTCTCTCTCTCTCTCTCTCTCTCTCTCTCTCTCTCTCTCTCTCTCTCTCTCCCTCTCTCTGTGTGTCTCTCTATTTCTCTCTCTTTTCTCTCTCTGGCACCAGTGCTCTGAACCGCACAAAACACGGCATGGATTTCCCAATTTGTTCTACTCATATCCACCACACACAGCCTCAGGCTTATAAAAAAGCTCTCTCACACACACATGGGTAAGAATACAGTGGGACTGAGCTTTGCAAAAGGTTATTTCCAAGAAAAGAACCTCAACTCAGTTATAAATTCCATGTCACAAAAAAAAAGCATTTAGATTAATATAAAGTAAAATGTCTTTTGGTCTGTCACCAAAGCAGATGGAGCTTAAACTTTCGTGAAGTTCATGTCTGACTATCACCAGAGAAGCAATTTTTTCAGCAGTACAAATATGATTAACATGGTCATTGTCCATATTACATTTCAATTAACAGAATGCAATAAATCTACCCATTTTTATTGTATGTATCTTCCAAGAGAGAGTCAAACAAAAGAGATTAACTCCTGTCATGCACAGACTCAAAACCTGTTAACCCAAGCTCATCACATCCTACGTCCTCTGCTGTAGACATTCTGCATGAACACCTGTGATCCTCCAGTCAAGGTTCCACAAGAAGAAAATATTACATCAACTGAATATCCACCATAGCTGTTTGGTGATCAGTCACAGGGTGTCAGTATGATCAGGGACATGGAGTTCACCAACAGAACCTTTTTCTGACTAATCCCACCGAGTAGATTGAGATAAATTGGCCAGAAGATTCCCTGCCATTGTTTTCCGTGTGTGAAGGACGAAAGCCTTCAGATAGTCTGCGGTCACACGGACAGCCTGAGAAGGACAGTGTCACTCGGGTCCAGCCTCATGGGAACGACGTGAGAATGACGACACCGCAATGTCCATGCAAGGTCGAGAAGGCAGTGCCTCATCATTGAGGACTGGAGGGATTTTCTGTAAGGCGCACCCAGAACATGAACAAATCTGCTCAGATCCTTCTGCGGACAACCCAGTAATCTTCACGAGATGCAGACATTCTCCACATGACGCTGGCCGGTTACTGGGTGCTCCAACACTGCCTCAGGCAATCGCTGGACGACTAAGCAGGGCCCATTGAATGTTGGTACAGGAACCTTCGCACCTCCTAGCATGCAAAGTTCAGGCGGGGACACGGGAAGGGAGTTGGGGGGGGGGGGGAGTCAAAACGGACGTCGATAAGCCAACCTGGGAAGATGAGGGGCAGGAAAGGGGAGTTAAAAAAAGAAAAAAAAAAACAGAGAAACAGAGAGGAGCGCTGATTAGGGCAAGCAGACTGTGAAAGGACTAATTCAAATTCATTTCATCCAAATGAATAGGCCGACATCTGAATCCATTACCCGCGAATGCAAGAGCAGAGTCTTACATCTCCAATCCCATTTGAAGGCCCCCGTTGTCTGGTTCCGACAGGAGACGTATCCCGCTCAAGGACGCAGCAACGGCATCCCCCCCCCCCCCCCCGCCTGGACCATTGCACGGCTCTCTGTGGTTTTTATCTAGCCACGTCCTGCCCACACGCTGCCCCCCCCAGCAGTCAGGCAATTACAGTATTAAGCACGGCCTGGCTGCGCTGTGGGCCCACCCCAAGACGGTCATCTGCTGTGCTTCGGCGCCGGGAGAAGAGCCAGGGCTCACAGCGCCCGGTGCCGCCGCCCACTTCAGCGGTGATGCCAGGACGGCCCCTGGCGACAGGAAGCATACAGGAAGTAGCTGCCACCCCCACCGCCACCCCCCCCCACCACTGCCACCATCATCCCAGCTTCTCCAGCTCATCCTGATTAAACTAGGACCGGTTGACAATGGGAGTAATGGTCCTGCTTAAGGAAGTGTTACGATCCTCCTTCCCCCACCTTGGCCAACCCACGTTCCAGGGTTAATTGGCTTCCAGCTCAGCTGCATAGGCTGAGAAACGCCTACAGTCCTCAGAACTTGTCACGAGTCACGGAGACGGGCCGGGCCGGTGGTCGGGATCCTTGGGGAATTGCTCCGGAGCCGGCAGGAAAGCGGGGCACGTCCAAGGAACAAAGCCGACCACTTTGTCCCTCATGACAACCTCTCCCTTCGGTGTCCTCACCTTCCGAGAGATTACATTTCCAAGACAGGAACCCCCTCGCTTGGGGAAAGGGTGAAGGGGGGGGGGCGGTTTCAGTGGATTACAGAAATTCAAGGCATTTTAAAAGGTCACCCTGTCAATGGCGGAGTTTGGTTCTGACATCGCGATGATCCCGGGTATTAACCATACGTCTCCGACGTTAGTGATTTCATCTGCGGGCAGGGTGGGGCCACTGCTCAGGCTTACCCAAGGACTCACTTAAGTCATCTGTCAGTCACCAGTGAGGTTTTTCTCCGAGACGTGTTTTTAATGTCAACGTGCCAGGCGATGGCAGGCCACGGACTAAGAATCGACAACAGGAGAGCCGGCCCCCAAAAATGCAGGTGGCTGGCGACCAACAGCGAAGAAACAGGGAAGGCAGCAGGCCTCCAGGGAAGACGCTGTGCTCACAAACTTCAACACGACAGGCAAGGAAAACCTAATAAGGAACCTATTTATTAAGTATTGTCTCTCGGTGCCAGCTGACGCTCCCTAATTCTCCCATAAACTCTGCTCCTGCCCAGCGGAAAGAGATAGGGTATCGGAGACAATGAAGTTTGGGAAGTACAATAAGACATCTCGGGCAAACAGACACACAGGATGTAGGAAGGACACGGAAAGTGAAGGGGGGGGGGGGGTTTCAAAGTGATTTTGGGGCTTGAGTATTAACTGGGGGGGGTCCTCTGTTCCATGTCCGAGCTCTGTTTTAATATCGCGACTCCCAACATTACACGGGGAAAAAAAAAAAAGAGAGTCATCTGAAAGCAAAGGGGAACCGTGACAATTTTCAAAATTAAATTTCCTGCCGGTTTCCTCGGACCGTCACAAGCTGGGGAAAGTGTTTACCCTGCGGGGGGCGGGGATGGGGGGGTCTTGACTCCCTTGCACACCCGGGCCTCTATGATGTGACTCCGTTGCTGGCCATGAGGTTAAATCTCTCCAGTCATACGGGCTACTAGTGCCACACAGAGTCAATAAGCAATTACGCCTCCGTGGGGGGGGGGGGGGGGGTG
>JAODLC010000049.1:15846299-15882666 GCA_026781145.1 Hippopotamyrus pictus
GGGGGGGGGGGGAGGGGGGGCAGTTGTGGACGTCACTCCTGCCGTGTTTCTGTATTCCTTCGTGCGCCCGTGTCAACGCACCTTGAGGCTGCATAGTTGCCTTTAGCGCGTACGCAGTCCTGGGTAAATAACACCCCCCCCCCCCCCAGACCATCAATCCACGGCGTCTCCATTGACGTGACGTGGTGGTGGTGGGGGGGAGCAGGCGCATACGGGCCTCTCGTACACAGGCACCGTGCCGCCGGCCTTTCATTTATAACATGGCATAGTCGCGACGCTCATGTAGGTCAGCCAAACGAATAAACTCTCATTTAAATGTAAATATAGACTCTGGCAGCTCCTCAGCAGCCCGCTATAGTTCAGGCGCTCATCACAGTCGCGGCCGTATTTTTAACAGATCCGCGCGACATCCATTCTGATGTACTTCAGGGGTTCCTGTGTTTGTATCGACGTTTCTGTGAAGCAGCCGTTGTTCGTAATCTTCTGGCCCTTTTTTGGCACGTTCGATGTTTATGTTTCTGAACTATATTTACATTTTTCGGCAACAGATTATAATTGTACTGGGGGTTATGGTAGCACTGAGGCCCTCTGGGACACCATTCCTGCGTGGTGCTTTTTAAGTGCAAGGCACACTCACTTTCCGTTCGGTTACACATCAGACTTTATCATTTTCCCCCACCACGCCTGAAGGATAGAAACTTCCAGAATGCGGAGTGAGATTCTCTTTTTTCTCTCTCTTTGTCTCTCTCTCTCATTTTTCCTGCTCCTTTCATTTTTCCTTCTCCCTTCCACTCATAATATCACTCACCTTTTATTTATCCTTCACTCTCTTCATTCCTTGTCTTTCACTCGTTCTTTCCTCCTCTCTTCCTCTCCCCTTCTTTCCCTTCTCCTCCTCTCAGTCTATTATCTGCCCGTTCGGCTAATTGGTGTATTAGCGGCATGCCGCGGGTGACAGGGAGGTCCGGGCAGGGCGACTGACTGCCACGGCATACGGATGAGGAGGGACGAGAGAGGATGGAGGGAAGATGACGGGGAAGTTAGGGTGGAGGCAGACAGAGGAAAGGAAGAGGAGAGACCTGAGAGAAATGGCGATCGGGAGAGAGAGCACAGCTAGGCTACGAAAGCTGAAGCAGGACAAGGTGTGTTTTTGCACATAACAGCCATACAAGTGGGTGAGAGCAGGATGGCGTGATTGTAAAAAAAGCAAGTGGTGATGAAGAGAGAAAAAGCCAGTAATTGCCCTCTTTTTAAATGGCTTTCTCTCCCTCTTCTCTGTCGCCCTCCACCCCCCCCCCTCGGTGTCCACATTCAGCCCAATTACCCACTCTCTCCCACACCCCTGCCAGCATATGGAAATACAGATCACACACAGAAATGTTTCTCTTTTTTCTTTCTCTCACGCCAGTAGAAGGGAAGTGGCACGTTCAAACGAAGGTGGGGTTGGGAGGAGGTGAGGCTGGACGCTCAGAGGGAAAAGAGCCAGAGGATGCAGATGCAGGGGCTCTACTAAAGCTTTTGGGCCCCATAAAAGCACATGAAATTGGGCCCCCAACTCAGACCAATCACAATTTTTCTAGGCCCCTTGGAATCATACTACCTTTACCCCCCTTTGCGGAGCCCTTGTGCACATGCTGCAGTAAACACGCAACGCCCCCCCTCCCCCCACCGGAAGGGTGTCGGCTTGTACCCCGTGACAGCATAGCTGCCTGGTCCTGAGACGAAGGGACATTCGTTACCCCCTGACAGCTAACAGGTACCTGCCTTGTGAGATGTTGCGTAACAGGTGACATATTTACCTCACGACAGCTAACAGACGACGTCGTTACAACGCAGTAGGTAGCGTGTGCCTCCCTCACGCGTCGACGGGCATCGCACGACGCCACCACCGCGTGCAGGGCGAGCGTTCACAGCGCCGCGGTAATCGTCCGTGTCGATACTCTTGTATCTGTCACACAAAGGTACACATTTCCACTGCCTCAAGTCATTAGCCACATAAGGTTAAATAAATGGTGAAATGTCATCTTTTAAAATTAGCTTTTTCCAATGATGTTTCAGGAAACAAACCAAATTCATTTATTAACATTCCATGAATATGAATATAATTTAAGCATTTTTTTTTTTTTACTTTGTTTGTGAGTTCATACTTGCCTTGCGTAGTCATCTTTAAAAACCTTGTGGGGGCTGCCATGTGGCTTTATTGCACCATCACTCTTAAAAATATATATGTTTGTTAGAGTGTATAAATGTTTAAAATGTAATAGCCGGGGGTCAAAGGTCAACGACACCAAGATGTAATGAAACTGGAATTTTGTCAATATAAACAAGGGTCATGTGACACTGACAGGAAGTACAAATAGCTTGGCGGGGTAAGCCTTGATGAGCCTCCAGTCCACTAGCAATCACGTGATTTGAGGGAAAAAAAAAATCAGGAAGTTCTCACACCCCGGGGAGGATTCGAACCTGCATCCCTAGAGGCGGCAAATCCCATCCGCTCTTGCACCAGAGCTGTAGAATTTGTGCATTAATTTGAGAGGAGCTTGCAAAAATGCTGCGTGGTGCCTGGGGTGAGACGGAGGAGAAGAAGACGCGAGACGGCGGGGCGATGGGGGGGGGTAGCTGGCAGAAGAAAGCGTCACAGAGGTGCTTTGGAGGACAGCGCCTGCCGTAGACGGCGATAATGAGGCCTGAACCGATGCCGGCGTCTCACGCGTTTCAACTGTCAGCCGGGGAGAGTTGCACTCATTGGCTGGTGGATCTTGGAAAAACGGTTGGTGTCAACCGTCGCCGCCCACACCGGGCCCCCGAAGCTTACCTCCTACACCGGCGTCAGCCTGCCCGAGGACGTCCTGACATCGTTGTAAAGGCCTAATGAGTCATAATTGGGATGAGAACTTGACGCTCAGCACCTAATTATTTCTGATTACTATCGTTAGCAGGCTGACTGAAAATTAGTGGCAGGGAAGGTAGCGACGCTCGGAGAGCTGGCTGGCTATGGAGTCACCTGAGGGCCATTGTCGATAATGCTTGTTTTCTTCCCTTTATATCGACACCTCCTTCTGGTTCTTGTGTCAGGTGGTATCTCACCAACTCACCCTCTATGGGCTCCGTTCTTCCAAAACGCCTTCATTTTTTTAAAATGCCGAATGATTCATCTGTTGAATTTGCTAACAGGAGCTTAGTAACCCACCCTACAGGCCCCGCCCCCGATTCCCTTGGGGTGTTACCCTACCGGACACCCCATCTCCTCCATTTCTGGGCAATCTGTGGAGGTCTGTGAGCCAATTGGACCATTGTCACACCTTACCCGACTCCGAGCCAATCAGGAAAGTGGAGGGCGGGACTCATGGTACCATCCATATATGAGAGTGTGAACCTAGAGGGCACTGCAAACCTCTGGTTGAACTTGCATGGGCATTTGCGTAATTGTAGAGCAGACAAAGTTATCAACAGTGGAGGACAGTAATGAGGTCAATGAGTCGTCGGATGAAGGAATTCGGCTCAGTGGCTGAGTGGAGTGATATCAGAAAAATAAATGATAGTGGGGGGAAACAGCCTCTAAATAATTCATGAAAACAACAGACTTACACACGCACACACACACACACACACGAGAATCACATAAAGAGAAAGTTTGCAGATGGTTGCATAAGCATAAGGTTTGCATAAAGTTAGATTTCCTTCAGTTTTAGGAATAACATTTTACATTTTTTTTTAAATTACAGTCCTCATCTGACCAATCTTTTTTCCCTCTAATGATCTCTGAGGCCCAAAATATTAGCGCTGAATGTGCTTTACGTGCAGTTTGGGCTCCCTGAGCCTTCCTGAGCAGCTGTAAACGCGTTTCGCAAATTCACCAATTAGTCGTTAGTTATAATTAGTGTATTAACGAGCTAAATAGTCCATGAGCCCACATGCCCTGACTCCCTATCACTCACTCCCGGCTGCAGTCACTACGGCGTTATTGAGACATCACTCTCTGCTCTTCATCGGCTGCCGTGGTACCCGGGAAAAAAAAAAATCACGATTGCCTTCCTGGAATATTGCAGAGGTCAGATGTTTCCATGAGAGCATTTAATGTGGCGATAGCTCGTCTTAGGTTCAGATTTGATTGGGGTCACGTCGAGGAATTGATTAATGTTGTTTATTATTTATCTATTTATTATCTATTATTTATCTATTTGTAAGTTACTATGTTTATTCCTTCCTGTTATGCTGCTGCAGTATTACTCATTGTTTACATACACACTACACTACGTAAATAAACTCTTGTGTAACATATATAACCCCTTGTGTCCAGCCCCCTGATTTTGCATTGACCTCTGTGTTTCACTTTAATTTCTGGAAAAACCCTCCCCCTGTCTCTTGCTGCTTGCATGATTCGCCACGGTCCTGCTTTTTGGTGCCGTTGTAAACCTGTATATGGATAGAAGGACAATAGCACACTTGACTTGTTAGGCCAGCAAATTGACAAGTGTAAGATTTAGGAAACCGTTAGGTGAGGTGGAGGCAACGATTTGGAGGTGCGGGAATCCTCCTGAATTATGCACAAGTCGCAAGGAACAAGGATGAACCTCTTAGCGCACTGCTTAGCATGCAGCTTTGGGTGACCACTTTGGTGACTCGCTGGCTCGTCTGGCCTCAGTGAGGTTAGCGGTAAAAATCGTCAGAGGAACCAAAGGGGAAGTGAATCTCATTTCTGTCTGCTCAAGCCAAGGTATTCCTTCTCTTTTTTTTAGTTTCATTGCCTGTCAATCACAGAAGCCTCCATTTCACAGAGAGGACTTGACAGTTTTATTATTTTTCCGGTCCTGACATTCTGTAGGAAGATCACGATAGCAGTATTACTTTTAAAATGATCACGTTATTGTTTTGGTTATTAATTTCTTAACAGAATTCTGTTTATGCTCCTCAGACATTTGGGTATCTACCATCTCAAGTTCTGATAAGACAATAAATGGACTTTATATTTCAGGCAGTAGCTATAAAAACTCTTCTTTTATTCATTTCCGAGGCAGCTACCAAAAAAGGAGGTTAAATCTCGATCCAGGAGTTCCCCAGGGACCAGTTCCGGGTTCCCCGCGGCTTTTGTGTAACGTCCTCCGTTTGGGGTAAATGATTTTAGGTGCAAAGGAACAACTGAAAAGCAGGCTTTGACATTGCCTCAGATAATTCATACTTGAGAAAAATATTATAAAATATTCATATTCTAAGTCCCTCCCTTTATTATTGGTCATTGCACGTTTGGCAGTGATTCTTCTTGCTGGGCATGTTTGGGTCCCTGAATAAGGACCTGCCGCTTTGTATATTTCACATGCACATGAGCAGGGAACATTTGCATGAAATTGTGGCTTTCTCCTGCTATTTCCTCTTAGGGCTTTTCCCCCTCTATCCTCTCCATCGTTGTCGTTCTCCGATTTCCTCCCGCACAACACCCCCAAGGCGCCACTCCACCCTCCGCTTTTGTCCCGGTCCATCTCCACCTCCCTCTGTTTTGTTGGTGGGCTCCCGGCTCCCTCGGCCCCCAACCTAGCTGCTAATGGATCCCCCTCCCCTTCGCCCACTGCCAGCCCACCCCACTCCTCTCCGTCTAATCTAAAATCAATTGAGAACACCTCGCTGCTGAACCCCCCTGGGCCTCCCCAGGCAAGACGACGAACCGCACACAAAAAAAATTGCTTCCTGGTGTCCTCCCTGCCTCGCTCCTTCTTTCTCATCCTCACCTCCCTCAGACACACTGCAGGGGAGGCAACCTTATCAATAGCCAATGATACGTTTTGAATTGGTGAATGATAGGGGAGGGGACCAATCAAATTTCAGGTGAGGCCAGTGCCCGTGTGGCCCCGCTCATGTACATGCTACTGATCACTAGTGTAACTGGCTAAAACATTCCTATTGGCAAAATAAATAAGTAATAGAACAATAGTAGCAGCAATGGTACTTGGTGCTAAATTACCCGCGGCTGTCCCGGAGACTTCTCCGTCTCTGCCAGTCTGAGTCATCCAGCACACTGCAGCACTCTGGCCGCACGTCAGGCCCTCGCCGAGCCAGGCCAGCCGCTTCTCACTTTGTTCTCTGTATTTTTTTTTTTACCTCCAGACACTAATCATTCTTAATTTGTTAGCCGCCACCGAACACGCGGCCTGTAGCCCGAACCCCCTTCTTTTCCGGGGACAGCGCCAATGCTGTCCCCCCCCCCCCTCCCCCCCCCCGTTGCTTCTCCCTGAGGCTCCGCCCCCACCTCCGGCCTCCTGTCTAACTGGAAGTTCGCAACATGATTTACGAGAACCGTGGACTTTATTTATTTATTTCCACTGCCGCCACCCCCCCCCCACTCCACCCCTCCATCTTTTCATTTATTTATTGGATTTTTTTTCCCTTCCTCTCTTTCCCTCTCCCTCTCTCTCTCTCCTCCACCTCCTCCTCCCTGTCTCTTCTTGTCTCTCTTATTGAAGAAACGGAGGCGAAGCTTTGGGTGATGCGATTAGATGGCGCGTAGTGCATGGGCAGGCTGCCGAGCCAGCAGACGTGTATCAGATCTGTCCCTAAGTTAATATCATTACATCTTCACTGTCCTCAAACAGTGAGGAAGGGAGGGGGAGGGAGCAGGAAGAGCAGGGGAGAGGGAGAACGGAATTGGGCCGAGACACGGGTGAAATGTAAAATGAGCCCTCAAAATAAGACATAGTTCTTCGGGAATTATCGCTGAGAGAAAGTGCAGGGGAACCGATGGCTGGGCAGAAGCATGACAAACAGCGAAGCAGACAGCTCCCGAAAAGAAAATACAAAAAAACAAAGGAAAGCAGGAGAGCAGAAGAAGGACTTGAAATTAAAAAAAAAGGAGGGAAAAAAATGGAGGGAAAAATTGAATAGGGTTAAAGCACGACGCTCAGAAGGAAAATGTGGAAGAAATGTCTCGGAAGACAAAGCGGAATTTTTTTCCACATGAACAGGCCCAATCCGGACGCCGGATCACGCCACGCTTCGGCTGATGAGAGGGGATCTGCCCCGATAGCAATCCGACACCCTACTGGTGTCACTGAAGCAAAAAAAAAAAAAAAACATAAAAACACGGAAAGGCCTCACGGTAAGAGGCAGATAGTCTTACTGCAGATGAGCCAGCTGAGGTGGACAGGGTCCCTCCGATCGCAGCAAGCCATCGGCCTGACGCACTGCCTCTCTGCGTGGCGACGTTACGGCGAGGGGGACTGCCACGGTGCGGAGGCAGCGTGATTGATTCTGACAGGGCAAAATTCAACATCAAGGCACCTGTCACGATTCCGAGCAATTTCGTTTGCCCAGGGGCAGTTTGGGAACGATTTCAAGGTTCATAAAGGAGCTTTGAAAGGGAGAGAAGGGGGGGGGGGGCAAATCACAGCTGGACTGGACCCAGAGAAGTGCCCCTTCGTCAGGCCGCCTTGTATCCCTAACTGCTCCTGCCAAACCCTCCCCCTGTTCACATTGCTGGTAATGTAGCTCATGTGATGGGGTGGTGAACGCCTAGGAGGTAGAGACAGACGAGGAGCGCGGTCAGGGAAAAGATCAGATGCTGTCAGGAAACAGGGACACGCGGCAGGATGGTACAGCCACGGAGGAAAGCCTGAGAGGTGGAGATGTGTGCTCAGAAACAGGAGGATGATCCTTCCCTCTAAAGCAGTGTTTCCCAATCCAGTCCTTGTGGACCTACAGACAGTCCATGTTTTTGCTACTGGGAGCTGAGAGGGAGCAAAAATGTGGACCGCCCGCAGGTCCCCGAAGGCCAGGTTGGGCAATACTGCTCTAAAGCATCATACACCAGACTGTACAGATACAATATATGTGCACCAACCCACCCTAATAAAATACACCCAAAGCACCAACTGATAAAAGAAAACATTCACCTGATTTACGGATTTCTGAAGTGTTTTAGTGCAATCTATTGCATGGGGCTGTATTTCCGAAATGCTGTGGAGGGTAAAGTATACATCATTACGGGATTTATGGACTTGGGAATTTAAGTGCCATATTAAAACCCGGGCAAGCAAAGGAGGAGATTCATCCGTCCAAGGGCACGGACAGCGAGGTGCAGCTAGGGGCCGGATCCGGCGTTTCTCACGGTGCTCGTCGACGAGGTCGGACCGTGGAGCAGGGGAATGCTTTACAACCCAGGCTGGCTCGTGCTGCGTGACAGCGAAATTAAATTACTGCCCCGAGCAGGTGACCTGGGCCCGCCACCTCCCGTGGAGCAGGGACTGGCAGCGGAGCCTGTCAGCTGTGAGGCAGCGCCGCTCGGCCTGCGCTCTCAAACCGGAGCGTTACTGTCAGCGCCGAACCCTGGCTGCAAACATGGACAAAACAGCCTCGCTGACAGTTCAGGTAACAGCCGGCTCCCGGGTTAATAAGTTCCACTACAATGCTGGCAACGGATGCCTCCCACACCGTGAATTTGTCACCGATTCCTCCGGGATATCCGGAAACCGACAGCAGGGAGAGATTACGGTGTTATTCAGGGACTAACTGATTGATCGGGACCGCGAATTGATGATTGGGGTTTGGCAGCTAGTACGTAAAATGCTAAACGTTCGACCATGACAGGCTCCCTTCCAGCCAGCACTGGTGAAACGGGGGAACTTCTTCCCAAATTGCCTGACTCTGCTCCCTGTTTTAAATACCCCCGAGCCCTCGGTGCTCTGCTTAACAACATAATAATACTAATCGTCGCGGCTCTCAAGTCATGTTCCCACTCATGATACGCAGCCCTAGTGCTGATGGACCTGCAGAGCCAAGCCAGCATTACTGGACCCTATGAAGAGATGCCAATAATGGCCAATAAAAACAAACAAAACAAACAAACAATACAAACAAACAAAGGGGGATAGTCCAAATATTAGGTAAAAGAAGCTGCCATGTGCCACATGTGCGAATCGTGCTCGTCGTCATTTTACTATTCAGATAATTCTCGGGATTTCTGAGGTACGTCTTCTAAGGAAGCTCTCAGAGAACTCCAGCTTATTATTGCTTTATGAAGCAATTACGCCAATTACAATTTGGTTCAGAGCAATGGCGGCTCCTACTCCCGACCACAGCACACGATTGGAGCTGGAGGCATTCCTTCACTCACAGAGCACATATCTGATGAGAATTAAGCATGTATGAATCTGTAGTGCCCAGCACACACTAAAAGTAGCATTAATATAGGTTAAATCTTGGTGAACCGAACGGGAGAGATACATAATCATCCAGAGAATCATTCTAGCTGGATACAGGAGCACACTTTCGAGTGTGGAAATCCTGAGAGCCTCAGCCGCCCCCCCCCCCGAGTCAGCCGGTACGAGCGGCCAGCTAAGCACATGACGCGTGCGGCCCAGCGCCGCTAATGAGCTCCGAACGGGCACGCGTCGACGGGAACACGGGGAGAAAAAAAACCGAAGGGACTGCACAAGCGGGGCTACCCAGCGGGACAGCGACGTGGGAAACACAAAGAGGAGCTGGTCCGCTTTCCCGGCCACAAAAGGGAGCACGCGCAGCGCGGATATCTTTCCCTCAGAGGCGGATACAAAGCGGAGCCATATGCTGACCAAGCGCTGGGTGGGCGCCCGTGGCCTGGCATTCGAGGAAAGATAACACGGGAAACTCGCCGCCTTTTGAAAATAACACCACCTTTGTGTCACGGCGAGATAGCGGGGATTAGCGCAGAGATGCACTTTCTGCTACACTACAATAAGTAGGCATCCCTAATTCCCTGGAACGGAGACACAGAAAACCAAAAAGCTTTTTGTAAAGAGGGACAGACAGACATCTCGGCCATTATGCTGCGAGATCAGAGATATTTACGAGCGCTATTCTAGGTAGTATCATGGGACCACCAACTCCCCTCCCCGACTGCAGGAAAATAGGAGCGACTGCAAGCTATGGATATTTCAATTAAAAAAAACAAGCGGCCTGACTGGTAAGGTAGCCATCGCAGATTAACCAGACCTGACCTCAACCCGGTAGATCATCCCTGGGATGAATCGGAAGGCAGAATTAGGGCAAGGCCAAGATGGCCTTCGCTGGCGGAGCTTATTAATGCTTTCAAAGAGAAGTAGAGCACAGCAGCCCTACCGGCCCCGAGTCTAGCAAAGGCTCCTCCGTGACATATTGAAGCAGTCATTAAGGCCAAGAGAGGACCAACGCACCATTAAATTTTTTTGACTGAAGACATGTTTTATTCATGAATGCGTGTGCCGCGATTATTTGTAGGGAGGTTTTTTCGTGCAGTCACAAAGGGTATTTATGCGAAGCGTTACGAAACATTACATCTAATAACTGGATCGTTTTTTATATATATATATATAGATGCATGAGCGGAACATCACTAGGGGATGAGCTAGCTAGTTTTTGCAGGCCCGTGGCAGTGGAGATATCGACACTGGAGGGAAGCCGGTCTTCTCTGCAGCAGCGAGGAAAAAGCTGCAGCCAGGATGGGTGAAGCCCAGTACTCTGTGAAATTCGGTCTTCTGGCGTAACGAGTGGACCATGCCAGCTCAACAGCGGCGCATCATTATGGAAGTCCCAGGAGCTCCTCCTGTTGGATCCAGGCGAATGGGGGTGTAGAGTCCCTCGGGCTGGAGCTCTCGCAGACATACACCTCCGTCGGGCCGAGGGAACGATTTCACAGCCATCTACCGCTTAATCGCCTGGCGCTCCTTGGACCAGCGAAGCCGCAAACAGGTGGTGCCAAGGTTTGCAAACAAATTGCAAATATTGATTGATCTCCTCTTCAGACTGCCGGCGCAAGACTCTCCAGCCCACGTCGTGCCCAGCACGCAGCTCGTATACCTCTCCCTTCTCCAGACCCGTGGCTGTACTTCAGGGATTTCCGAGCACCTCCGCCCGCCGCGGATCTTGAAGGACGCCATCCTCTCTCCCCTCGGGCTGCTGGGTTCCTCCGTGACAGCTCGCCATGACGAAATCCTCCGGCCTTTGTCAACCCAGCCACCTTCCAGAGGTACGGCGGCAATTACGGGTACGCTCAAAGCCCAACGATGCCCCCCTCTCCCCCACACCGTGTCCGTGCCGGCAAACTCGTATACTGTACCATGCTCAGGACATTGCAGGCCTACAGAACAGGAGTACAGCTGGAAGGAGAGCGGGGTGTACCCCCCAGTCAGTCACGCCTGGTTCTGGTTGGCCTGTTGTTTTCGGACCATCCTCAAATATACCGCCAATGCCAGGGAAGGGGCCTGCCCAGGAACGGGTCCAAGCCGGCCAACCATAACCCGACAGACAACAAGAGATGCAAACACTTCAAAAGACTGCATTGTTTGCTCTTTGACGTCTATATCTGAAACCAGAACTAAGAAGAAGTCAGCGCTGAGTGGGGAAAGGAAAAGCTGGCCCTAACCCATGCACCCCCCCCCCCCCCGCCTCCCCAGGGAGACAAAACACGGCTGCGGTATTGACCAAGCGGCATAATCGATGGCGGGAGCCCAAGCCCCTGCAGACTGATGACTGTCTGCTCACACACAGGAAAAGGTCAGTGGTCTGCGAGATGGTGTCTGTGAGCCGGTGACTGTGTATGTGTGTGTGTGTGTATGGATTTGGTTTATATTACATTGTGGGGACCAATTCTGTTCTGTTGACATTGTGAGGACCATTTTTCAGGTCCCCAGAAAGATCTGTGAATGCAATCGAAAAACTAAAAATGACAAAAATCCCGTATTTTGTTTGGTTAGGGCTGGGTAGGGGTTAAGGTTGTCATGTTGCGATTAGACTGCCGAAAGTCCCCACAAAAATATAATTACAAACCTGTGTGTGTGTGTGTGTGTGTGTGTGCACGTGTGTGTGCACGTGTGTGTGCGCACTCATGAAGGGGGATGGGTGCTTGGACCCATGTCATTGTGAAAGGGGTCACGATCGTTACACTGGAATTGTCACCCCCAAACTCACTTAGTGTGCGTCTGAGGATAATCGTGTGTGTGTAGTGGTATTACATACACTCAGACATACACTAAGTGGGCTCTGGGCTGACAATTATAGCATGACAGTCGTGACGGCTTGACAATGATGTGGGTCCGAGGCTGATTCTGTCACCAGAGATATCCCGGCCGGGAGAGTAAATCTGGACCATGACATCTATTGCTAGGTGTTTTCCTGCCAATTACACCTCGCAGTTCGGCCACATGGAGACGCGCTGGCCGCCCATTTCCTGATTTAGCTCCGACCGGCATCTCTATATAAAGCTCAGTACTGCGCGGTCACTTCCTCTATTGGTCCGCCGGCTGCTACCGTCTCGCCCACCCCCTCCTGTCTGCCGACTTCCTGCCGCGTCGCCTGTATCCCGTCTTATCTGCGGTGGCCGCGGCTCCTCCAGTGATCCCCTCAAATCTGAAAGGAGATGAAGGATCCCAGCTAGGAGGTGCGACTCCTCCGTGTAACGAAGCAGGCGTTCAGCGTTTATCTGAGCCGGCCCCCCTAGCATACCCATCCTGACATCGATGGAAAAAAGGGGGGAAAAGGAGCTTTAATCCGATTTATTGCCCTTTTAAAAGCTGATCTGCCTGGCCCTGTCGGCGAATTACACCAAGCTCGTGCCGTCAGAAATGAAACGTCCATCTTGGGAGCGCTTGGTGATTTGGCTCCGTTCAGCACAGATGAAAAGGGCCCCCATTGCGGGCTTCGTGGCGCCTGCTGCGCCGACCGGCACGCGACAGCAAGCACACGCACACCGGCATCACACCAGCAGACAGAGAGCACACACAAGCGCAATTACACAAATTGCTCTGAAAGCCAACGAAAGCGAAAAGAGACACAGGACACACACCAATGCATGCACACATAAGCTTACAAATGCACAAACGCTCTCATAAGCGGTGATTACAAACTAGTACACGTATACAAAACCTGCGTCAGACAGACAGACAGACAGACACCGACACACACACACACACACACACACACAAAATATCGCCCTGCAGGAAACGAGAACTGCTGCAGACATTGATCAAGCTGACTTCTACCGCGGAAGAAAATAACGTTGGGTCTCTTTCCTTAAATCCATACGCCGCTGTTCGCCCCAAAGCAGCGAAAAAATAAAAGGTCTCATTATCCACCCTGGGCTCACCTATTAATGCCGACACATTAACGCAAACACACAAACACACACACACACACACACACACACACAAACACACAGCAAATTCGCTGCGGTGGGGGTGGGGCAGACGGGTGGGATACTGAGATGTTTCTTTGTGTTTCTCTCTGTGCCGTGTGGAGGTCAGCTCTGCTGAAGGAGCAGATTCTCCAGTGTGACGGTGCTGATGTTGTGTGAGGCAGCTCTGGCCGAGCAGCTAAGCTATGACAACAGACATGCCACACAAATATGTACAGATATATAATATATATATATATAACTATACAGCATAGACCTGCACTGACAGGTATTGCTGTCATCACAGTGCTCTTTAATGTAACCAAGTGTTTCCTTTCTTATTCAGTACATCTCTGCAGATATTACAATTCACAGTCTGCTAAAAAAATGCATAGTGTGTGTAAAGAGTGTGTTATATATAATGTAAGCAGTTTCCTTTCCTAGTCCTGTTTGTAGGCATCTGCATGTATAATGGCAAAGTGGGCGATTACTAGAATACATTTTCGAGCAAAAACACAGCTTGTGGATGAGTACTATGTATAAATGTTATTGTGAAGCAGCGGGGTGTAATCATGAATCTGCCCTGTGAAATCACAGCCACTAGGGGGAGTAATGCCAGTGAAGACTTTTTTTTTGGTGATGTTGATTCTTTTAATAACTTGAAGAGGGAGTACGACAGAGGTGGGTAGAGGCCAACAGGAAGTGAAGGGGGGCTGGACTAAGAAGGGGGGGGGCAAAGAAATAGGTGAGAGAGCAAAACTCTGCGAGTCAGAATGGGGTTGTGAATAATGGATGAGGGGAAAATGAGGTTTTTGTTGACTTAGCCCATTTCTGTTTTTTTGCTTAATTATTCTGCCCATCGTTCATTCGCTCCTGTGTTACTCCATCCCTCTCCCTGATTAATGATCTTTTTATCGAAGCACACGGCAGATCCGGGTACGGCTTCTCGCTCAGGCAAATCCACCGCCCTCCCCCCCCCCCCCACCACCCAGCCGAGTGAAAAGTCCCACATAGGGGGGGGGGGGGGGTAAGTGGGACAATTATTGCTGCTTTAGGGAGGCCAAGCCAACTCCCTGCCACAGTGTCGGAGGGGATCTGTTATCGAACGCCATTTTGTGGCGATATTTCATCAGAAGTAGAGTAAGTGCGCTCCGCCATCCGCACAGACACACACACATAAATACATTTAAAAATCTATAAACCTATTTTTGTGTGGTTTATGTTTATGTATGCTGGTGTAAACACAAGTGTGTAGACACAAGCATATATCTAACATATACCTGTACTGTTTACTGTATACTTATCTGAATTCATGTCTGTTCTTGGGTGTCTGTTAGTCTATCTGCATGCATATGTGTGTGTGTGTGTGTGTGTCTGTGTGAGATACACATTACATTGTGGGGACCAAATAACCCCACAATTTGATAAAAACCTGTTATTTTGATGTTGTGGAGACCATAGTTTTTTTGGGCCCCACAAGGGGAAATTCAATTTTATAAAAATCTGTGACTGCAATCAGAAAACTAAAATAGCCAAAAGTCTTGTATTTTGTTTGGTTACTAATGGTTAAGGTTAGGGCTGGGTAGGGGTTAAGTTTGTCATTGTTTGGAATAGAGTTTTGCCCACAGAAGTGAATGGATGGTCCTCGCAAAGATAAGAATACAGGTTTGTGTGTCTGTGTGTGTCCATGTGCATATATCTACTGTATGTATATGTGTGCCTCTGTCTGTGTGTATGCACCTCTGTGTATCACAATATGTGTATATGCCTGTGGTTGTGTGTGTATGTGTGTGTGTGTCTCAATGTGTGTGTATGTGTGTATACCTCTGTGTGTGTGTCTGTGTGTATATCAGAATGTGTATATGTGTACATGTGTGCATCTGTGTGTATGTATGTACATGCATGTATGTATGTATGTGTGTATGCATGTGTTTTTGCATGTATGTATGCATCTATCTTTGCCTGTGCGTATATCGGTATATGTGTGTGCGTGCACTGGCATGTGTGTGTGTGCGTGTGTGTTTCTCAGCCTGTCTCTGTGTCTCTATGCACACACTTGCTGTTGGCGGTGATCCCGGTAGCTCTCTTCCCCTCGCCAGGCTAAACCAGCCGAGATAATGCCGCTTCACCACCAGCCGCGCTCACGCGGATTCCGAGCCGCACCGGCCTGATCCGGGCTGATCTGGGCCGGGCTGCAGCCAGCGCCAGACCTGGCCCTCGATGTCACCAGGTGATGGGAGCTAGCGTGGAAAAAAATTTTTTAAAAAAAAGACAAAAAACAAAAGAAAAATCCCCACGTCTCCATGGAAACACTGGGCTCACGCTCAGCCCGCGGCCTGCTGGGGACTGTCACTACGATACCCATAATCCCTTACACTTCAGTAAAGGCGCGCAAAAGTGTGAGTGCCAAAGCATGGACGCGGCCGGCTGTGCTTCCTGTGTAGCATGCGCTGCAGTCAGGATGCAGGAAACCGGGGCGGCCTCCATGACGACAGCAGAACAGGAGCTCCAGACTGTTGCCGGCTGCCTGGATGCTCGCATCCACGTGAAGCCAGCGGGCCTGTGACAGGCGTGCGGCGATCTCTGCTTCACACTTTCCATTTCTTGCTCAGCACCGGGTATTTTAATTGAAACATTCCTCTCTGTCCCCCGTTTTTTTTTTTTTTCTTTTTCTACTGCTAATTACTCGTCTGCTTTGGCCGCCATCTCCTCTCACCCAGGACGGGTGCCAACGAATCTATTGTCTCCTCCCTTCTGCCCCGCTGTCATTCAGCATTAATCTGAAATGACCAAGAAGGAAATCTAAAATCTATTAAATCCATCAGGAGGCCTTGCAGTAGACAATAACACCCAGGTCCATCCAAATTCAATTACTGTAAGGTACATAAATAAGACTTTGGTTCGGGAAACTAGCAGCCGGGCCCAGATGCAAAGGAGGTGATCAATGGATGGTCGTGAGCAGAGACAGAAAGAGTGCATTTGCACGGACAGAATTGGAAACGGGGGGCTGAGAATGTGAGAGCATGAAAATAAAAGGCAGGTGGAAAAAAAAGAAGGGAAAGTCCCTCCATCTCTGACAGCATGACCACCTGTATCTGCCAGTACCCAAACAACCAGCAGTACCCGGGTATCAGCCAGTACCCAAACAACCAGCAGTACTCGGATATCAGCCAGTACCAAAACAACCAGCAGTACCTGGGTATCAGCCAATACCAAAACAACCAGCAGTACCCGGGTATCAGCCAGTACCCAAACAACCAGCAGTACCCGGGTATCTGCCAGTACCCAAACAACCAGCAGTACCCAGGTACCGGTCAGTACCCAAACAACCAGCATTCCCCAGGTATCTGCCAGTACCCAAACAACCAGCAGTACCCGGGGATCTGCCAGTACCCAAACAACCAGCAGTACCTGGGTGTCTGACAGTACTCAAGCATCCACCAGTACCTGGGTATCTGACAGTACCTAAACATCTACCAGTACCTGGGTATCCAACAGTATCCAAGCATCCACCAGTACCCGAATATTTGACAGTAGCCAAACATGTACCAGTACCCGGGTATCTAACATCACCCAAGCATCCACCAGTTCCTAGGTATCTGACAGTACCCAAACATCTACCAGTACCCAGGTATCCAACCATATCCAAGCATCCACCAGTGCCCGAATATCTGACAGTTGCCAAGCATCCAGCAGTACCCAGGTATCTGACAGTACCCAAGCATCTATCCGTACCCAGGTATCCAACAGTATCCAAGCATCCACCAGTACACAAATATCTGACAGCAGCCAAACATCGACCAGTACCCGGGTATCTGACAGTACCCAAGCATCCACCAGTACCTGAATATCTGACAGTAGCCAAGCATCCACCAGTACCCAGGTATTTGTCTGTACCCAAGCATCCACCAGTGCCCGAATATCTGACAGTAGCCAAGCATCCAGCAGCACCCGGGTATCTGACAGTACCCAAGCATCTATCAGTACCCGGGTATCCAACAGTACTCAAGCATCCACCAGTACCCAAATATCTGACAGTACCCAAGCATCCACTAGTGCCCGAATATCTGACAGTAGTCAAGCATCCAGCAGTACCTGAGTAGCTGACAATACCCCAACATCCAACAGTAACCAGGTATCTGACAGTAGCCAAACATCCAGCAGTATCCAAGTATCTGAAAGTATCCAAATATCCAGCAATACTTGAGCATCTTATGCACACACAGCCACATTCACCCAGTCTTTCTGAGGGTGTTAATATCTGAGAAGATCGTGCAGGTGTATGCATGTGCAAGGACAGTGACTTGTTAACCATCCCGGATACATAGCAATCATAACCACAGACTTGACAGATGTGCAAGCTGTCACACAAAAAAGTGAGTGAGAGAGCGTGACTCTGTCCTGTTAGATTGATTCTCACCTCATTCAGACTTTGTGTCTATAAATGACAGGCATACTTACATTATTATTATTAATATTAAACCATTACAGGGCTATCCATAAATCACATTACTGCACCCATCATCACAATTCCTTCTCCTTTTCTTTTCCATTCATCTCTCACATCTCTCCGTCAGGCTACCGAATAACGCCACAAGGGCAGCCTCCCCAAAACACCTCGAACCTCAGCTTTACGGCCTCAATCGCTTCACACACTTTATTTCAATTTTCCGGCTGATGTTAACCTTCAGCTTCATGCAAGGTTTCAGCTTTACATAATCGCCTTTTTAAAGACGTATTTACATATTTACATCAGGTGAAGCCGGGCGAATATTAATTATCTCTTATAAATGGTTCATAGTCAAACTCCTGCGCCAGTTTTGCCCAACCCAAACATCTGGCCTACAAAGGTGTGGGAGTGACTTGGCAACCCCCGTCGGCGAGAATCAGACCAGACGAAGGGCCTGGATGAGCAGGCAGAGCCGGCGTTAGAAGTAGGACGAGGAGGGGAGGGGAGGGGGGGCAGTGGGCGGCGACGTCGAGTCAGGGTGACGGAAATCGATAACAGCGGTACGACGCTGAGAGGGAGGAGCGACAGGGAGTGACACAGGGCATTGGCATAGGCCTCAATGACTGCGGTGGCCCAGCCGCTACATTAACGGTTCCGATTCATCGCCGATCACAAAGACGGCTTCATATCCGGCGTTCTGCTGATCTATAAATATATACAGTATATAGACACACATAATCATGTCTTCATTTCTGTTTATCTCGCCCCATCCAGCGCTGATTGCCTCTCCCTCCTCCCACCCCACCCGCTCCCCGAACCGTCTTCTTTCTGAACAGAGATGTCAGGCACCAGAATGAAGCTTCCGGTGATGCGTAGTGACGACCGCATTCCTCCTCTGATTGGCTTGCGAGAGACAGCCCCCTGTGGCCACGACGTACGCGCACCCCCGTTCCCGGACACGGTGACGTGCCAAACGGAGGCCGGCGTGGGGGTCGTTAAATGGATGTCCGTCTCCATTTCAGTTTTTTTCTAGAACATGTGCCATCGGTGACGATCAGGAACCGTAGGGTGGCGCTTGTGGTTATCGACGGAGAGATGGGGCCAGGGAATCCGCTCATCTGTGAGAAGGAGCGTGGATGGGCCAGCGGCCGGGGACCCGTGCGGACGCGGCGGCCGTTCGATGCAGAGCAGGCAGGTCAGAGGGGTATTGCACTGGCGGGAAAGGGTGTCTGGCGAAAGGGGCGGGGCTTTCGCAAAGCGGCTTGGCAGCTGGACCAAAAGGTTTGGGGATTTAAGCTTCTGAAGGGAGGGTCTGGATGAGTGGCACGTTTTGCACCACTGGGGCAGGAAAGTCTTCAAATCAAATTTGGTAAATAAACGACGAATAAATGAGGATACCATAAAAAAAACGGCAGTTTTTGGAGTCGCTCCAGATAAAAGCGTAAAAGCGTTCGCTAAGTAGCTGAGCATCACGTGGATAAATGAAGCAGGTGAGACAAGAACACGATTCCGGTATTCCTCCCCCACAGAAGCCGGTGAGGAAAAACGCAAAATCCTTAGTAAAGCGAGGAGAGCAGCCCCCCGCTCTCCCACACCCTCCCACTCACCCCCCTCATCTCAGCTTAAGGAAGATTTTGTATTTTTTTTTTTTAAGTTCTGGTCCGGACGGACCGGGGGGCCGAGGCCCAGGGACACAAATGAGCCGCAGCAGCAGTTAATGAGAGTTAATGAGCGATGCTATTCTTACATCGCGCCTCTGCCGCTCCCCACAAGCACACGGGCCAGGGAATCGCGGGTTGCACCCCCCCCCCCCCACTGCACATTAAAAAGGCATTAGAGCGGTGACTAAGTGACTAAGAGTTTGTGCGTGTGTGTTAACGGCAAGAGCTGTACGTGTGTATGTGCGTGTGTGTGTGTGTGTGTGTGTGTCTTCAGTGGCAGAACTGAAAATATATGTGTTAGTGTGTGGTGGCAGTAGCTGGAGTACGTGTGTGTGAGCAGTGAGCAGATGTAGGTGGAGAGGAGAGGTGTGAGCACTCGTCAGAGACAGAGGTGTGTGTGTATGCGCGTGTGTGTCCATTTTGTGGCTGATGCACGATTATTCTGCGATGGCAGTGAGATTAAGTACGTGTACATGTGCATACAGGCGCGTGAAGATGAGTGTGTTACACGGCAGCAAAAGCTGCCTGACAGTATGGTAACTACCCGCATGTCACAGGTCAGGCTGAAGCATTTCGCTGGACGTAAAGAGTCTTGTCAGACTTTTCTTTACACATAACGGAGACACGCGATATCAGTGTCGTGAATGCAGTGCAGGCAGTGACCCGGCACCCCCCCATCTAAATCAAACAGGCCGTCCCCTCAGTGACGGCTGCAGTCTTCCGGAAGGTGGACGTCTCTCCAGAGAGGTAGCGTGACCGCCTTGCGTCCCGTCCCTCCGGGGCATGTACAGGGGCGGGGCGACATGGGTCCCCAGCTGAAAGCTGACTGGTCCTTGGAGTGCCCCTTCAACTGTCACTCGCTGATTCAAAACATATGATTGGCTAATGAGGTCGGCCCCGCTGTATGAATCAAGCCCCCTCTTGTGCCCCACCCCACCTTTCAAAAATTCTAGAATCGGACCTTCCATCTGTCCCTTCGTCTGCCGGGCTGAGGGCCAAGAAACTTTGCTGAGAGAAAAACTGGAGAGAAAAGGCGGAGGAGGGATAAATCCAGAGGGAAAAGAGAGGGAGGGAGAGGGAACTTAAAAGAGAAAATGCGATCCGCCTGTGCCCAAGATCCTCCACCGTTTAGAGTTTATCGGGGATGACAGTGCGAGGGAGCGCCAGCTCACTTCCGCGCTTAGTTACCGCACGACACACCTGCACGCGCACACACACACACACACGCACACACACGCCCGCACGTGCACATACAGACACGAAACTTAGTAACTTCCCCGCCCGCGGCTTCATCTGGTAGGCGGGAGGGGCAGCGGGGTCACGGGCAGCGATATTAAACCATCAATCAAGCCGTAAATTAGCCGCTTTGCGTGGCGCGAGAGACTGTCTCTCCCACGGCTCGGAAGCTCCAACAGGAGAGGGGACAGGCCTCACCCTCATCAGCAGGCAAAAGTAACCGAGCAGAAGAACAACTGGTGATAATCAACACAGGGCTGTTTGTGTGCCCCCGCTGTGGGGGGGGGGGGGTGTGTCAAGTTATGCACATGTGTCAGCTTCTGAATATATATGCATATTGAATGTGTGCATGCATGTATAAATGCGCAGGGCTGGGTTTATTGTATCCAGAGGCCCACTCAAAAATTCACCTCCCCCCGGTGTAGTGATTGTTTATGGCCAACAGGGGGCTCCCACGCAAGCATGAGATAAACACCCCTGCTGGCTATGCACGTGTGTAAAATATGTACATATAAGCTGTGTGTGTTTTGCGTGACTCGTGCGCGTCGGTCCCTAAACTGGCAAGGGCTGAATGCAGAGGGATGTCCTGTGCTGTACCCGTCAGTGATTACCCCTCCAGGGCTCCTGTGATATTCCTTAATATGACATTTGGACCGTGCATGAGCCGGAAGCCATCAGAGCGTGGGAAGGCGGGGCTAAACAAGGAGAGCCAATCAGAGGCAGACAGGGACTCGACGCAGATGTGTGACTCCACATTACACAGCCTGCCCCACCCATCATTAGCGAACATTAGCGTGGCGGTACTGCTGATTGCCAGAGGCTGCTACAGTGTGACTGCAGTGCGCCCCCTAGTGACAAAAGGGGTAGAGTCAGCCATCCACAGCAGGGAGTTGGAGGTCAGTGCACTGCTAAGGGTGGAGCAGGGTGCAGCTGTACTTCTGCCATCAATGCTGTCTACTGACACACACCAACACGCACACAAACATAAGTATGCAGATGTGCGTCTGCAGCTCCACCCTCTTCCGCTCTAATCTGGCCTCTTTTTCTCCTCTTTAACTTCCATTTTCCCGGCCGCTGTCAGACTCCCACCCCCCGCCCGCCTCCGCAGCCATGTGACCGGGAGAGTGAAATGAAAGGTCCTACTGTAAACTCACTCCCCGCGGCCGAGATAAGGAAACGTAATTAAACCCGGATCTCCTCGGCTCGCCGTCTTTCCGCACGGAATAAAGGACGGAGCCATGTGTCACGAGCCAGCCGGTCGCCGGGCCGGGCGGGTGACAGGGACCGCGGGCTCACACATGCTCATGCCGGCCACTCGGTGACACAGGGGGGCAATTCTTTAACCCAGTGAAAAATAAAACTCTGTTGATCGGCATCCCGTCCGGGGTACCCTCTCCCCTCCGGGCTTCCTGTGACCCCATACCGGATAAACGCTTAGAAAACGGATGGATGGGTTAAAAGAAAAAAAACCATCAAATACCCTCAGCTTATTTTTAAACTACTATAAAATGAAGACCACCAGGGACGGAAAATGAGTAACAAGCCTTCTGTCAGGATATCGTACACCTGCACTAAACCAAATCTCCTTACAGATGCAGCCACTCAAGGACAATTAAGAAATTATCCGAGGAGATATGATTATGTTGCCAGGCCACTGCTGCAGCAAAAATAGTCGACAACTTATTCAGGGCTCCGTACACTAACCGCAAACTTACACTGACAACACGACCCAGGTAAAGCAGATCAATCCGCATAACTAGGGCCCGAGCTCGCTTCCTCATGTGACGAGCGCCTCATCCACAGATTCCCTTCACGTTTGCGCTCGCATTGGATTCAGGACAATCAGAGCAGTTCCTGAGAGTGACTGTCGACTTGCAGAATTTGGATTTGAAACGGCACCCCCACCCCCCCACACGCGTGTGTGTGCATTACCCATTCCCTGCTGGGCGGGGGCTTTAAATAGGAACACAGACTGACGTGAGTGAGTTCGGAATCATCCGGAAGCCTCGCAAGTTCGCCTGGACACGTAGAAAGAGAATTAGCTGTCAGCTAAATATAGCCAAAAAATTTGGAAGACCCGGTAAAGCCAAAACCGTCGCAATATCACCGCTGTGCCTCCCCATGCTCAGCTCCTGATGCTTCTCATGCATATTAACATCACACTGTCCCTACCCGTCCAGCACGCACTGCAGCACCCAGCTGCCAATTATATTCACAGGAGAAATGGGGGTGGGGCTAACACGCAGTGGGTGGGGTTAACATCAGCTGTCAATCACCTGCGTAGTAACCAATGGGAAGTGGATGACCGCTTCTCTTCAGTTATGGCCCACTGTGGTTTCAGAATCAAAGTTAACTAGGGAAAGCGTCGACGGAAGCAGTGAGGGGTGCATTAGGATGGGAAAAATGTTCCCTCAGCTCAGAATGGCGGTGGCAGCAGTTCAGTCAATTCATCAGCACCGCTAAAGCTGGTGCGTATTATGGGGTGTATGGCCAGCCCTGGTTTGGCCACGCCCCTTACCGTCTGCCGTCCTTCCTGCCCGGCTCACGGTCCAGAAACGCGTGCTTCTGGGAGTGCTTCCGATGGCTGAGGATCGAGCTGCGGTGACGGAGATAGGAAGCCCATTAATCACGGATCCATCCGCTCCCACGTGGCGGTCGTACTCCTGCTTCGGGGAAACCGGGACCGTCGAGATTAACGGCGCTCGCGGCGCGTGTGATGTCAGTGCCCGCAGAACGCCGTCTGCCGCATGTGTGGGAGCCCTGAACCACAGAGCCGCACGGCCCGGAACACATATACATGCCTGTTCTCCTGGTACACGCAGACATGCCTTTTCATGCCTGTTTATGAGACCACTGTTTAAATCTACCATGCAAATAATGGTAATTTCGGTGCTCTGAAAACACATTAACATATGCTAAACAAAAAGTTCTACTGTCCTTAAAAAAATAAAGAGCTATTGTTCTTCCAAAGCCCCCACAGCGTCTGTTCTTCAGGAGTTACCGTTTTGTTGGGACATTTTTTTCTCGGAACGACGACGACACCTGTACAAACACCTCCAGGCACACACATGCACACGCGTGCGCACACACACTCACCTCCTGTTCGTCGGGAAGATTCAGAATCCGTCAAGCCGCAGGTGAGCGATCAGGCACTGGGATGGTCACTCCATCTGCGGGTCCTCATTGTGTCCCAGCGCCGGATTGATTAATTAAAGGTATCGTTCTGGGCGGGAGACGATTTGCTGATTGGGCCGTATTTTAGTCAGCAGCTGATTTTCACCCGGCAAAAGCCGAATTAAGCAATGAATTTAATTAATCTGTGGGGGGGGGGGTGGCTAAAAGAATGCCCCACAGACGCAAAAGTCCTCTGGGGAATCGTTAGCCACTCCTGCTATTTAGGAAGGAGGAATTGATGACTGGCAGGGATACTTCAGAGAGGCAGAGTGGAGGCACATGGAGGACCCAAATAACAGGACAAGGCTTCAGGGAGGACAGTGCAGGGATCCGCCGAGACTCTGAGGCACAAGCTTAATGGATGTGTACGGCATCGGAGCCCCAGGCCTGCCTCGTGTGGTCACGCTCAGCACCGCAAGAGCAGGCGGCAGCGGTCCCGTCTGTCCGAGAGAAGCGGCCCGTCACCAGCCGCGGGTTGGTTCCATCTGCGTCCGCGGCCTCCGCCTCGTTACCTGGCTGTCACCGGGGGGGGGGGGGTTGGTGTGGACAGACAGGGCAGTGGGGAGTTTGCTCGGTGACTTTCACGCTAAATGGAGTGGCTCGTCTGATTCAGTGCCTCTCTGGGTGCCCGTGGATTCCGGGGGAGGTGGCGAGACGGAGCGAGGGAGATAAAGAGAGAGACAGTGATAGACAAAGTGAGTAAGACAGGGACAGAGAGGGACAGGAAGGGACAAAGAGACAGAGAGGGACAGAAAAGGGACAGAGAGAGACAGAGAGGGACAGAAAAGGGACAGAGAGAGACAGAAAGGGACAGAAAAGGGACAGAGAGAGACCGAGAGGGACAGAAAAGGGACAGAGAGAGACAGAAAGGGACAGAAAAGGGACAGAGAGAGACAGAGGAACAGAGAGGAATGGGAGAGACATAGAGAGCGAGACACCAGATAGACAATGGGAGGATGGCAAAGAGAAGGTAACAGGGATGGTGAAGCAGAGAATGATAAAAAGAGGGTCACAGATGACCATACAGAGAGAGAAGGAGAGGGACAGGAGAGAGGGAGAGAAGGATAATGACAGAGATACAATGAGAAAGATAACAGAGAGAGAATGAGGGGGAAAGGGAGGAAGAGAGACACAAAGAGAAAAAAGAAAGACAGAGAGACAGCAAGGGACAGAAGGAAATAGAGAGAGAGATGTAATGGAATCACAGCTAGCTGACCCTGAAGTGGCACGAATGCAGTCGGCTGTCCAATTTCTATACGTTTAATCACACGCTGTCTGACGCCACACGTCGGCGCGCCTGGCAGCGTGTCATATACAGCCTATTTATTTTAACAAACACACACGGCAACATATGAACGATATTGCAGTTTAAGCAAACATATTGAAATGCAGAATACTTGTTTATAACGTGTCTGCTGTTTGGAGTGCTGTTTTAAAAACACGGCCAGCTCAACTAAGAACACAAACACCTATTTCTCCCGAAACGCCCACGCGGACGCCAACTCCCCGTGTACCACACGGCCACCCAAACAGACACGGGCGCAGATCTGACATGCCTACACAGAGACTAAAAGCAAAGTTTTAAATGAAAACAGCGCAGCATCCAAGCCAGGCTTGATATTAATATTGAGAGGTGTTACTTAACTTGAGTTTCAATTACATGGGTGAGAAAAAGCCTTGAAATGTCTTTGAGGAACTCCGCCTCTGCTTGGGTAACTCCTCTTCCTCGACCTGCCGCAGGCCTGGTGACATGGAAAAGTCTCCTGGGTCCCCTTATCGGGTCACCCAACAAAATAAATCAAAATTCAGAGGTGGAACGTTCTGGTCCAGAAAGTACAGATCCAGACCTAGGTTTTGTTTCAACCAACCAGTTGAGTACTCTGTGACTGTCACTCTTCATACTCAGCCGCTTGGTCTGGATTTGTACTTTCTGGACCTGAACTTTCCACCTCTGTCAAAATTAAAATGGAGCTGACAGCCCAACAGAAAAATAAACAAAAAATAAACAAAAATGATATTACAGCCCCTCACCCCAGCCCCCACTGCACACAGGGTCGGTCGGTGAACTCATCCGGCAATATAGGCGGCCACCTAGGGGGCCATCTTCTGAGGTAAGCGTCACTGCAGGCACCACCCCCTGTCACACCCCCGCTGGTGGGAGGAGGGTGTAGACCGCACATGGTGTGTCATCAGAGACTCCAGTGAAATTGGGTAGTGAAGGTTCCTGCAGCGGAGGGGGTTCTGGGAGAGAAGCCTGCCCATGACACAACATGGTTTTTGACCAGCCCTGATTGGACATGCTGGAATTCTGTTGGCATTTCCGTGTTTTCCAGTAAACATCCATCGCGGCTTTTAAGTTTACAGCTGCCCGAGATACCCCCCCCACTCCGAGAAGGTCTACCGCATTTTGCTGAGACCCATGAGGGGGAGTGGGGGGGTTAGTTCAAAATTAGGGTGGTAGAGGCTGGGAGAGTACACAGCAGGTGTTCCAGCCGGGGTAAGTGGGAGTATGAGGCTTTCGATTGAAATCCCATGACCTCCGGACCTCACGCCACGCTCACAGAAAGGGGTCCGCCTGGTGAGAACCCATGACCTGCGGACCTCACGCCGCGTTCGAAGAAAGGGGTCCGCCTGGTGAGAACCCGTGACCTGCGGACCTCACGCCGCGCTAGAAGAAAGGGGTCCGCCTGGTGAGAACCCGTGACCTGCGGACCTCACGCCCCGCTCGCAGAAAGGGGTCCGCCTGGTGAGAAGAAGCTGTCTCAGAACATACTTCTGGTGGACACCTCACCCTCCTTGTTTTTGCATCACTGAAAATGCTTTGTGCAAAATATGCAGGTGTTCACTAATGGATGAAAGAGAAGGGTCTTATCTCTCTGCTGTTTATAAGAGTCAGCTGGGGTCATATTCCACCCCAGGAACATCTGTCACTCAGAGATCCCATGTCCCACTCCCCAGGTCCACCATGCGGTGCAGTGACTATGCTCTGTCAACTGGGGGAGGCACATAAACTATGTTTTTCCATATTATGGTTTTCTTTACCTCTCCTGACTCCTCCTCCGCCTCCTTCTCCTCCTCCGCCATGTGTTCACCTCCCGTCTCAGTAATTTTCCCTTTCTGGCTGTCCTGCTCTCTTTCTCTCTCACTCGCTCCATTCCGCCTCTCTCCCCATAGCTAATTTTCACTCCTTTCTCCCTATCTGTCTCGGCAATCCTCCAATCCTTCCCTGTTTATCAGAGTCTCTCGTTTTTCCTCTATCTTCCAGAAACTCTACGCCCCCCCCCACCCCAGCCCGCCACCATTCCATCTCAGTCTCCTGCTCCCATTCCTGGCTCTGTACACCAGCTGTGAGGATCTCCAGCCTGGTCCTCAGGCTTCCCTCTATAATGCCGTTAATAACATGTCAAAGCAAGGTCTCAGACCCGCCCTGTATCAAACCCAGCTCTCGGTACATCAACCCCAGACCGGCCTGCATCTAACCCAGCTTTGAATTAGTCCCACACTTCTCAGTATCACACCTAATCTTTCCTGTGCTAAACCCCACTGTCAGGCTGTCAAACCCAGATCTCACTCAATCTGGCACGACCCTATGGAACCACATTAATTTTAGCAATGTTTTTTTTTTTTTTTTTTTTTTTTTAGTAATTTTGAGAAAGCAGGCTCAGGCAGTCCCTGGAGCATCTGGGGGCTAATGGCCTCGCTTGACGAAATCACTCTTGAAATCACTCTTCTGACCCAGGGATTTGAACCAACGACCTTCTCATCAAAGGCAACCCACTGACCCACACACCTCGCCTGGGCAACAGCAGTTAATATGACCATCCCTTCCCTATGTCATGGCCATAGACAATACGCAGCTCAGGCCATGTGACCCAGGCCGTGTGACCCAGGCCATGTGACCCAGGCCGTGTGGAGCCTGCCAAAGGGAGCCAGGACTGCCTCAGGCGGCAGAGGAATTCAGCAACCGTCCTGCAAGCCAGGGCTCCTTTACCTCTGCATTTTGGCACTGGTTACTCCTCTCCGTGGTTCAGCCAGCTATAGGAAACTGTCAAGGAGGAGCCCAGCTGATGATATCAGAGCCTGCCTGCAGATATCTTTTTAATATATATTTATTTGTTTTTTAATTATCTCGGTGTCATGTTACACTTCCTGGGTAGAGCCTGAGAGGGTGCAGCGCACTGTATCAACGGCAGCGACAGAGGAAGGGAGGCAGAGAGAAAGAGAGAGAGAGAGTGTCTCCATTTCTCCCTCTGTCACCCCCATCTCTTTACTTTTCTGTCTGTCCCCCTTCCCCTCCTCCCTCCCTCTCCGTTCCAGCCTCCCACCTCCCATCTGTGCGCTTCATCAAACGCAAAGACGCACGCACACACACAGATACACACACATTCACACACAGTGACACACGCAAACACACACACACAGATACACACACATTCACACACAGTGACACACGCAAACACACACACACGCACACACACACACACACATTCACACACAGTGACACACGCAAACACACACACACACAGATACACACACATTCACACACAGTGACACACGCAAACACACACACACACACACACATTCACACACACACACACAGATACACACGCAATGAGACACACACAGTCAGACACACATACAGTACACACACACACACACACCACTGGTTTGTAGCTATATTATTGTGGAGACTCTCCATTCATTTCTATGGGGAAAGCCCTATTTCCTTAACCCCTACCCAGCCCTAACCTTAACCATAGGTAACCAAACAAAATACAAGACTTTTGGCATTTTTAGTTTTTTGACTGCATTCACTGATCTTTATGGGGACCTGAAAAATGCTCCCCACAAAGTCAAAATAACAGGGTTTTATCACATTGTGGGGTACATTTGGTTCCCATAATATAATATAAACATGATCACAGAAACTCACACAGTGAGACACAAACAGATAGATACACACACAGTGACACACACAGATAGACACAGTGACACACATGGTGACAAACACACACACACACACACACACTAACACACACTGTCACACGCATGCATTCCTGCTGCAATAGCTGCTATGAAAATTCACACTGTTACAGTACTAAGCTATCTGGCTACAGCAGCAGTATAAGCTGGGTCTAAGGGCTTTGAACCCACCACCTTCCAGCCGCAAGCCAAACTTGGCAGCAAAACACACAACACCTGTCGTCGGTTCAGCACAGCCACCACCTGGGTGTGTGTTTGCTTTTATATAAAAAAATATATATATTTATATATTTCATATTAATATAATATATATTTCATTGTAGGTACGAAATGTCCCCACAGTGTGATTAAAAACCTGTTATTCTCACTTTGAAGGGACCATTTATTTGGTCCTCACACGGGGAAATTCAATTTGATAAAAATCTGTGAAGGCAATCAAAAAAAAACAAAAATGCCAAAAGTCTTGTATTGTATTTGGTTACTTATGGTTAAGGTTAGGGCTGGGGAGGGGTTAAGGTCATCATGTTGGGATTAGGGTTTTCCCTGCAGAAAAAAAATGAAATCAGGCGTGTGTGTCTGAGTGCGTGTGCATGTGTGGTTAGGCTGTTACATGTTTTTAAGCGTGCAACATGCTTTTGCCTTTGATTTTGGGGGGGGGGGGGGACAGAAGAGACTGAAGAAAAAACACACAGAAACAGACACAGACAGATACAGACACACACACAGAAAGTCACACACAGACACACACAGACAGACACAGACACACAGACACAGACAGACACACAGAAAGACACAGACAGACACACAGAAAGACACAGACAGACACACAGAAAGACACAGACACAGACAGACACACAGAAAGACACAGACAGACACACAGACAGACACAGACAGACACACAGAAAGACACAGACACACAGACAGACATAGACAGACACACAAAAAGACACAGACAGACACACAGAAAGACACAGACAGACACACAAAAAGACACAAACAGACACACACACACAGAAGTTCCCACAGGCCTGGTACAATAACAATAATTACTACCAGCTATACCATTAGGGCCTTCACTTCACAGGTGAGACGTGCCGGTAATTACGTCTTTACAACAGCGCCATGTTCTGGGTGCATCTAACGAGCACCGCCAGCCCCCCCCCATTTCGCGGAGGTTTGTTTCCCCAGCGAATGGCGGGTAGCGTGAGCGGACCGGGCCGTCTGAGGCGAGTGCATCCTGGCACGGGTGCGTTTAATTGACGGGGAGGCAGCGCAGGACATGGGGGAGGGGTGGCATGCCGATGTGACGTCCCGGGAAATAATCGTAAGCTGACGACGCGGTTCAAACTCCTGTTTATTGTCACCTGTCGGAGGGAGGTGTCAGATGAATTATCCCCCCCGCGACGAGCACCTGGGGACAGGCATCTCGCCTCGTCTGCCTCCCGCCATGCTCCCCCCTCCCCACCCGCATAAACAATCTCACCCACGTCAGTCGACGACATGGGGAGGTGTCACTGAGGCATACACGGCCCAGCAGCACATAGGTGCGCAGTTCTAGAAATTTCTACTTTAAATTTCAAATATAACTCCAGCTCCAGAAGCTGACACATTCGATATTCATCGGAAGACGTTTAAAGCAAGGTCTTTATTCGGTAATACAAAACAGCGACTAAATAATACAGGAATTATCAGTAACAGCAATAACTGTTTTTGTTTTAATTCTGCCAGAACCGAAGATTCAGCAAACATGGATTTTAAAGCTGTTATTAGGCATTCTATCCATTTAATGAAATGCAAAAATGAGTGACATTGTATAATTAAACGTAGGCTTTTGTTTTTCCCTATTAACAAATGGGCATATTATTCTGTTATCAAAATAATAAATATTATACATTTAGCAGCAGGAGGGAGACTCGGGGAACAACTATGTGATCAGAAATATAGAGATTTATATGGCATTTCTGCACTGTACAAGACAAAATAAATCTGAAAATGATTTATATGGCTGAATCAGTCTAGGAGAGTTGGGGGTGTGGTGGACCTGGGGCCCCGGGTGGATAAAATGCAGCCCTGAGTCAGGGTGACGATGCTGGGGCGAGGGGGCAGTGACACAGCCTCAGGTGATGAAAATAAGACTGACTTGACCTTTCAAGACCTCTGTCCATTTTAGCCCGCGAGGTACTCTTTTCAGCCTGAGCAGCGTTCCCGCCATGGGAACTCTCGCGGGATCTTGCACTGGTGCCGCCACGGAATGCCATGCAGCACACGGCCCTTTGGCAGTCGGGAAGCAGCACCGGAGTGAAACGCATGAGATTCCGGAGCATGTACGTGTGCCCGTGTGGTCTCTCCCAAGAGTGAGCAGAGATGAAAAGATAGTCAAGGGACAATATCCTCGCTCAGAACAGACCCTTCTCCAAGGGGCACACGGATACACACACAGCGGCTCAACCACGCTCCTCTCACTCTCACTCTTCCTTTCTCGCTCTCTCTCCCTCACTCTCCCTTTCTCTCTTTCTGGGCTCAGCTATCTAATTCTGGGTATTAAAAATGCCTGCGGACATTCTCTTATGAATATTTCATGTCTTTTAATTTTCTGGGGGCTCACAGAAAACTTTAACCGTCTCACTCTCCGCCTGCCACTGTCCCTGTCCCCCTTGGGGGGGGGGGAGGGGTTGCAGTGTTCGTCGGTGTGAGATGGATAAAGTTTGACGGCGGCGGAGAGTCGCCTACCTGTATATCTACCCCTACAATTCACCCCCTTCTCCATCCAGCCCCTCGACCCGAATCGCGTCTCCAGACATACCCCCCTATGGTGGAATGGGGCGTCAGCTTCTCCACTCCTGGGCTGAAGTTCTGGCCTGAGTTTCCCGGGTTTCGAGTTTAACTCGGGTCTGACCTCTCACAGTCTCTGCTGGCCATAAATTTCCATCAGAATTGCTAATCTGTCGAAGAAAGCTCCCCCTCAGCTCCCCTTCCTGGGAATAGCCACACGGTATAATGTTTAAAGTCCACCTCCTGACTTTTAATGGAAAGTGCTGCGTTAAAAGCTGTCGCGCCACTTTACCGCCACTCCGTAAAGGTTTTTTTTTTTTTGCCCGCTGCTTTATATTTGCACGGAGGCCCACTTCTAAGAGGCGCTGATGAGCTTCGGCACTAATCACAACTAATGAAGCCACATCTGTACAGGCTGATCTTCTGCATCCTGAATTCCCATCGCTCTGTCCCTGCCTAATGCGTCTAATCTAATAGACTCTTATGTATTTAAAGTGCCGTTTGAAGTACAGATGTTTGGTTTTTTTTTTTTTAGATAAAACGCATTATCGGTCTCAGCTCGTACCTCTCCCTTTTAAAACTTTGACCCCCGTTCGTTGTTCACAATTGATTGTCCGTGTTAATTTTCAGCGGAGACGGAATCCGCTTCCGGAAAGCGCCTCGCCGACCGCGTCAGCCGCTAACCCAGGCACAAGTGCACGGCGGATACTGCCGACGTGAAGCTAAAAACCCGGCAGCCTCCTCCTCCCACCGCTAATGATATTACAGCATAATTTCCTGTGTTTTTCACTTAGCTGTGGGACGTTCATCCCCATATAATCACTTGTGCAGCATTTGAGCACCTTTTTCAGCATAATTGCTGATTCCCTTTCCGAGTTTTATAGACATAATCGGGTTGAGGCATGGAAAAGCTCAACAGGGAAACTGCAAAAAAATCCATAATGGGAAAGACCGTGGGAATCTTAATGGAAAAGTCAAAGGAGACCTTAACTGCAAAGGCAATGGGAATGTTAACAGCAAAGGAAATGGGAATGTTAACAGCAAAAACAATGGGAATGTTAACAGCAAAGGCAATGGGAATGTTAACAGCAAAGGCAATGGGAATGTTAACAGCAAAGACAATGGGAACGTTAACAGCAAAGGCAATGGGAATGTTAACAGCAAAGGAAATGGGAATGTTAACAGCAAAGACAATGGGAACGTTAACAGCAAAGGCAATGGGAATGTTAACAGCAAAAACAATGGGAATGTTAACAGCAAAGGCAATGGGAACGTTAACAGCAAAGGCAATGGGAATGTTAACAGCAAAGGCAATGGGAACGTTAACAGCAAAGGCAATGGGAATGTTAAAAGCAAAAACAATGGGAATGTTAACAGCAAAGGCAATGGGAACCTTAACTGCAAAGGCAATGGGAATGTTAACAGCAAAAACAATGGGAATGTTAACAGCAAAGGCAATGGGAATGTTAACAGCAAAAACAATGGGAATGTTAACAGCAAAGGCAATGGAAATGTTAACAGCAAAGACAATGGGAATGTTAACAGCAAAGGCAATGGGAACGTTAACAGCAAAGGCAATGGGAACGTTAACAGCAAAGGCAATGGGAATGTTAACAGCAAAAACAATGGGAATGTTAACAGCAAAGACAATGGGAACGTTAACAGCATAGGCAATAGGAATGTTAACAGCAAAGGCAAGGGAAAACCTTACTGTTGGAATCACAGAAAACCTTAATGGGATACTGAGATCAAAGGAAACATTACGAGGAAGGTCACCGGTTAAAAAACTGAAAATGCCAAAAGTCCTCTATTCTGTTTGGCTGTTTATGGTTAAGGTTAGGGCTGTGTAGGGATTAAGGTCATCATTCCTGGGATTAGGGTTTTACCCAAGCAAAAGGGGCACTATAGCATCAGCGCTACAAACCCAGAGCATAGCGGCACAGAGCCTAAAAACGATGGAGCTCCAGGGTGAAACTAAGCTAAAAGGCGCCTCTCCAGCCCTGCCCATCCCTACTGGTGATGTTTTGTGGCGGGAGTCGAGCATGACCCCCCCCACGGATTAGCAACGAGGAGGCAGGCCTTTGCCACACACAGATGGTGCTTTGGGGCAATGTTTCCTGCCTTGAGCCAACTACTTGCAGCCAGAGGGGTGGGGTGCGGGGCCTGGGGCAAGATGCACAGGTGAGATGGAGGGAATTAAGTCGGTTATAAAAGGAGGGAGAGCGTGCAGGCTGAAGAGCAGCTGAACGTGTTCTCATTGTCAGCTGACCCCACGGCTGATTGAGGCCCAGCTCTCAGTGCCCACTCTAATTAAAGGTTAAGCCGATTCTTTTCACAACCCCGAGTGCACTGGCGGAGGCAATGGGATACATTATTAAAATGCCCGGGTAATTAGATCTCCTCATCGCCGCTTTAACGACGACGCAAGAAGGAGAAGGAGAGGAAGGAGGGGTGGGAGAGACGGAACGAGGGAGAAAATGACGAAAAATCCGAAAGTACAAAGGAAAGAGGCGGCGCACAGATCCGGAGGGAAGGAGCCGCGTCCCTAGCGATCTGCCAGTGCGCTGCTGGGAGGACGCAGCCAGAGTCCTCACACCTGTGTCGCTATCTCCCGCTCACGCTGGAGCAGCCGTCCAATCACAGAGCACCATACACAGGGGCGGAGTCGGGCGTCCCACCCAATGGCCCGTTGTCTGGTCGGCGGTTCTGGACGCCTTGCCTGGTGATTATCCCTTGATTTATGGCTGCACTTCATGCTTCAGGCTCTGATGCCTCAGATGGTCCGTCACTCCATCTCCCGCAAGGCTTACGCCTGAGTTGGCGACGGGGGGGGGTCTCCAGATGGCAGGGCTCCAGGTTCGCAAGGTGGCCGTCGTCAGCTACTAATGGGTCACATGTACGACGTTCTCCGCGGCTTCCTCGCCGATCGCACCCGCCCAAGTCCCCGGATTCGCCGGATGCCGCCGTTGGTGCATCCGTCAGCAGGCTCAGGCATGCTCCAATGTGCCTGAAAGCGAGCTAGGGTAGGTGTCACTCTTCCGGCTGGCAAACCGAGTCACGGGACGAGCGGGGAATTTCAAGCGATCCGGGCCAATGGCGGTACGATTTCAGCTCAAAAAGTTAAACATTAAAAGCATGGGTGGGGGAAAAAAGACCATGTTATTAATTACCTCAGCAAGTCGTTAGTCTTCCCGCTAGCCATGTCATTAACGGAAATTTAAATATGGTAGAGCCGCAGGGTAAGGCGGAAGGTCTTCAAGGTTGGAGAGTCTATCTCTCCCACCCAGTGACAGCCATGTTTGGCTCATGATGTCTCCCTCTCTCCTTTGTGAATGCCATGTTTGTGGGGATACAATCACTCCACAACCCACACAGTCTGTGGTGCCCAAAGCTGACATTCCAGATCATTCTCTTCAACATTCTTGCAAACCGACCACACAGCGATCAGCACAGGCACAGTCGTTACCAATAACTAGTTTATAATATGAGAAACAAGGTTTCAGATCTCACCATAGGCAGGATTACCATGTCAATCAACTGGAGAGACCCAATAGAAACTAAATGAACCAATGAGAACTTGACTGAGAATGTAAAACAGCAGAGGGTCTATAGCATACAAAACTCTCAGGTTCAAACCTACACATCTGACACTATGTGTTTTATTTTTTTGGCCGCCGCATCTTCAGAGGAACCTTCGTGGCGAACATGATAAAAACACAAAATGTGAAAAATAAAATACAAAATAGGCATCATTATCAATGAATAGGCGTCATTACCATTAATCACATAATTGCATTTGCGTCTCATTACGACAGTAAATGTTGTGGTTTGCGCTGCGCATAAGGGTGAGATGCACACGTCGGATAAGGCACAAAATGAACACGTAATGAAGTTTTCGAACAGTACATTAAGCACTGGCTTGCTAGGGAGGAGTAACCCATTTTTGTGGAAAAAGGAGAGGATCGGGGCTTGGGAAAAGAAGAAGCAGCATGAATACATGAGGGCGTTAGCTGTAGAGGTATATAAGTCCCTGTGAAGGTGGCAGAGAGGTACCCTGCGGACAGAATCAGAATCAGAATTCTTCATTGTCATTGCGCGATTGTACGTACAACCAGAAACTCCCAGCAGCAGCATCAGTAAACAACAACAAAGGCACGTCAAAAGACAGTTACAGAAACAATAAACAATAAATAAACAATAAATAGCACAAGACTGGGATTTACAGCAATACTTTAGAAATCGTAAAATAAAATATTAAACCCAAGTGAAATGTGGATAGAATATATCGTAAGACCGGAAAAAGATGTAAGAGAAGGTGACACTGCATAGATATAAAGTGACAGGAAGCTGCTGATAAGGAGATAAACAGGAAGAACTCGGGACGAGAACGGGGCCCACAGGACAGGTGGCCTTCCGTAGATCATACTGGAGATGAGAGGATCCTGGTGGTCTGGAAAGAGGACAGGAGATGGGTCTGGAGGTAACGAGAAACAGGGCAATGTGGCTGACCTGCCTTTTCGAGGTGGCTGCTGGGGTACCCATGATGAGAGGGAAGGAGCGTATACAGGGGCAGGGCCACTGGACCCGGCTGAAAGCTAATTGGCCCCTGGAGGGTCTCCTCTTCTGTCACTCACCAGTTCAAAACATATCATTGGCTAATGCCACTCGTCTGCCACTCTTACGTCCCCCATCTTAAAAAAATCTTAGAATAGTTCCTGCACCAGAGTGACGATAAGTAAAATTCTTCTAGACGAGGAGTTTTTTTCTTGAATAAAGAGGTTGAGGTTATTGAGATCATTTGAGTGCAGGGGAAATTATTGCGCAATTCCATCTGTTTATATGGTGGGATGAGTGCTCTGTTCAAGGATTCAGAAAGATGTTTGTGGCCCCCTCCTGAAGCTGCAACTTACATGTGACTCAGATGTGTCACTAATTGGCACGCTACCTTTTGCTAGGCTGGGGTGGGGGCGGGGGGGGGGG
>JAODLC010000049.1:15882721-15895554 GCA_026781145.1 Hippopotamyrus pictus
TGGGGTGGGGGGGGTGGGGGGGGGGGGGGGGGGGTGGGGAGGAAATGAGTCAGTTTGCCAGGAGAGGAGACTGGACAGAGATGACGGAGTATGACTGTGTTAGAGAGGCGTGGGGAGAGCAGCAAAAAGGCATGAGATGGTCAGGGGACATGGGACATTATGCGGCGGGGTGTGTGGGAAGACTGATTGGGGCCACTAGGGGGCGCCAGGCGTGATCCACATCGCAGGGATCATCCCTCCATAAAGTTGCACCCGGAGGACCCGCAAACTCTCATAGACAAACTGCCGCTTATACAGTAATATGTTTTCACAGCTGACCCCCGTGTGGGTATACCGGCAGAGCGCAGAGTGAAGTATGCATGATATTGTTCCACAGAGACAATGGCAAATAGACAAATAATTGTACAAACAGAACGGCAGAAAGCGCGAAGCGGCGTACAAACAAATCAGCATGTAGCCACGTAAAAACATTAGCTGCGTGTTGCATCAGACCGAAACTCCCATACGGGGCTCCCGGTCCGCTCCCGCTGCTTCAGGCTGGGCATGCATGCACGACACGCTGTGACAGCCGTCCCACAATTCCCGCCTTTGGGAAGGTGGGGGGTGGGAGGTGGAAGGAGGTCCAGGTGGGTCCAGTTTAGGGCCTTTCCCGTGCCAGTTCAGGGTGCCCAATAAGCATGAGCGTACTGGCGAAGGGCAGGTAGCGCCATGCAAACGAAGGCTTCCTGTTATGCGGAGCTAATTTCCTGCTGGCGGGAGCGCGGGGTCTCCACACGGTCGCGGCGAGGCGGTCAGAGCGAAATGCGGCCCGACGGCCAGCCGGCTCTGGTGCCAAGCCGGTGGTGAGAAGTCAAACTATTTCCTCCTTTTAAGCAGGTTTTGCCACTCTTCTGTTGGCCCCGTGTATTTTGGGGATTAGTGGTTTAATCGACCTTGTAATAGGGAGATCAGAACAGCAAGCGAGCATGGAGGATCACACGCACACACACAGGCGTGCACACACACACGTGCACACATAAAGTCACACACACACACACACACAGAGGTTCTCTGCCGGCTCGGTGGGGTAGAGGTTGCCATTAAAAACCTATTTTTTGGTGTTATGGGGGTCACTGTAATGCTTCACTGGCTGCTGGCTCGGGTCACTGTAATATGGCTCTGGGTGCTATGAGAAAGGGGTCAGTAGAAAGTCTCTCAGAGTCCTGTGGGGGGGTCAGCAGCATGACTTTGTAGGTTCTTCTGGGGGTTGGTATAACATCTCATTTAATGCGAGGAGAGGTCAGCGTAATGCTTCTGCTGAAGCTGAAAGACTCTGGATAATACCGTTTCGGGGGGTACGGCGGGGGGTTACAGAAATGCTTCTCAGGGTGCCATGCTGGGGTGCGGCAGGGGGGGTTTGGGGTAATGTTTCTCTCAGTGCGGTCAGTTTATCATCGCTTTGGAGGTGAAGGGAGGTGAGCGCGATGGCTCTTTGGGTGCAGCGGGCAGCCCGTATATGTCCCCCTGGGGGATAATCCCCCATGTTATCTCAGCCGCGGTGCTGGAATCCTTTGCAGCTGGAACGATAACGTGAACAAACAGCTCGAATAATTAGTGCAGAGACAGTGTGTAATCAGAGCACTAATCTGCAGCTAATCCCAGCGTCTCCACAGCCAGGCATCCGGCGGTGGGAACCTGCACGCATTCGGCGGTGGGAACCTGCATGCATCCGGCGGTGGGAACCTGCACGCATTCGGCGGTGGGAACCTGCACGCATTCGGCGGTGGGAACCTGCATGCATCCGGCGGTGGGAACCTGCACGCATGAGGCCGCCAGGCCCCTCCCCCTTCTGCTCCTTTTTCTCAGGCCCACTCGCCTTTTTCAAAAACGTCTGCGCTTTTGTGTTTTTAAACTGTGGCAGAGTATGATTCGGCAGCCCAGGAATAAAAATCAATACCGCCTTTGACAACATCGAGATTTCTTTTGCCAGAGCTTTATTATTTTCTCTCCCTCCTCGGTCTGCAGCACGGTGCCTGGAGCACTCTGGGCTAGGGTGCTGAATAGCTGAAGACTGAAATACTAAAAGCTAGTCGACTATTGGCTGGCAAGCTAAAGGCTTCAGTGGTGTGGGCTAGGGGCCTCTTGACCGGAAAGCTAAAGGCTTCAGTGTTGAAGGCTACACAACTATTGGCTGGCAAGCTAAAGGCTTCAGTGGTGTGGGCTAGGGGCCTCTTGACCGGAAAGCTAAAGGCTTCAGTGTTGAAGGCTACACAACTATTGGCTGGCAAGCTAAAGGCTTCAGTGGTGTGGGCTAGGGACCTCTTGGCCGGAAAGCTAAAGGCTTCAGTGCTGAAGGCTACAGAACTATTGACTGGCAAGCTAAAGGCTTCAGTGCCGAAGACTAGGTGACTATTGGCTGGCAGGCTGCAGGTTGTGCTACTTTAGGCTAGGCCCCTATTAACTAGAAAGCTAAAAGCCAGTATGTTAAGGGTTAGGCCACTGCTAGCTTGAAAGCTAAGTGCTAAAGGCTAAAGCACTGCTGTGTAGAAAGCCAAACGCCTAGCGCGCCATTTGCCTGAAAGCTAAGAGCTTGAGTGCTGAAGGCTAGGAGCCTTATTGGCTAGACTGATAATGGCTAGGGCGGTATTGGCTGGGTTGCTATTAGTTATGTCACTTTGGGGTGCAGCGCTGAGGGAGAGGGTGGTAAGAGGCAGGACTCTTTTGGCTGGGGTGTTTTAAGAGGCACAGAAATATCAGCTGGAGTGCTAAAGCTTAGGGTGCTAAGGGCTAGCCTGTCACTGTATTCCTGCAACGTGTCACACTTGTTCTCGGAGCACAGCCTCCCCCAGTGGCACCTCTGTTAAAAACCGCCCCCCTCCGCATCTCCTTTAGCGGCCCCTCCCTCCCAGCACCTCCTCATCATGCTTAATTGCACCATGCCAAATCAGTGCATCCCACCCCACCCCCTAACCTCACGACAAAAAAACAACAAAAAAACAGGTGCTGAGCTCACAGATTCTTCTAAATCCTTTCTGTCACAATGGGTGACTATTGGTAAATGGGGAGAGAGTGTGCACACACCAGATTGGGGGGGCAGGGGGGGTGGGGGAGGTGTGCGTCACACATTCCAAGTCCAAGTGGAAGCAACTGCAGATTTGTCACTGTCTTCTCGAGGCCCTCCCCGGTCCTGTCGCACATTTCGCTGCCGAAAGCGCCACACTGTGCCATGCTGAGGTGAGAGCCAGCCCTTCCGACGACGTGGAGGGACACCTTTGATGTCCTTTTCCTGAAACATCAAAGTGCAGATTTAAAAAAAAAAAAAAGCAGGAGGGGACCAGGGGCAGTACTGGTTTAAAGCGTTCCTCACGTTTCATCACATCACAAACAGCACGAAACAAAGCCACTCCGCATCCAGCCGCTTACGCTCAGGGCCGGGGCTACAAAACGAGCGCACGGCCCGGCGGTTTCCGCACGGCCGTCGCCACGGAGACACTGGATGGACAGACGGACAAAGGAGCATGAGGAAGGCAGAGGAGGAGCAGGGAGACGCAGAAGACGGGGCCAGAAATCATGTAAAATAAAGGAAATTTATACCACAAAAAAATCCCCGTTGGCAATAAGGATTGGGACAGAAAGGGATTAAATGCAGAGTGACTTAATAGGTATGAATAAATACATTTAATGTAAGAGGTGGGCCCAAAAACATCTCGCAGGGCTTTGAAGAACAAAGAGGCAAGTGGTTATGAATCCTCATGCGGAGAGTGGAGGCAGAACATTCTGGCAAAGAAGGCCATTTTCGGGAGGGGGGGGATGGGTTGCAAGGGGCAGTGGGCAGAAGAAGAGGATGAGGGTTGACCAGAGCGGACTTGGGGAGAGCGCAGATGCAATTTTAACTTTTTTCAGTTTTTAAAAACCTTGGCAAAACCGTAATAACTTCTGTCACACCAATAAAGATCATCTGAGAATGAATGAAAGCGACAGAGGCGGGTGGAGGGGGGGGGGGCGTGAAGGCGGAGGAGCTAGAGGCGCGGAGGGAAAAAAAAAAAGGGTCGGAGGAAAAGAAAGAGAGTAACCTCATTACCAGCGCGTTATTTTCACGGGCCGCTCATTTTGTCTCCGCAGTTTGTTTTATTTATTTCAAGTTTAGCGGCATAATGAGATCCCAGAGGTACTGGGGGGGGGGGGCAAGAATGAGGAGGAGAGAGAGAATGTCGAGAAATGAAAAAGGGAAAAGAGGGAGGGCCCACGAAAAATGGAGGGTGGGCAGGTAGAGCTGGCACATGGCGCTCCCCACCCCCCCCAGCAGCCCACCATCCCACTGCTCGCCTGATTTGCACCTACCCCGTGAGCCTCAGCCAGGGGCGGAAGCGCTGGCAAGCGGAAGCAGACGAGGGGCGGGGGGCGGGAGGCGGGGGCGAGGCGGTCCGCGGCCGTCGGAAGCACCTGAGCAAAGAGGACGTCTGGTCGGCACCGCAAGGCATCCGGCCAGCGATCCGGGGAACAGATGCCTGACAAGGATCCCAGCGAGGGTGCGTTTATGTATTGCTTGTATTTACCTGCTTTTAGCAATGCTGGCTTATTCGTCTAAGTTGGGGGGGGGGGGGGGTCCTGGAAAGAGAAAACTGCTGACAGCAGTGAAGCCCTCCACCCCCCACCCCACCACATTACCTTCACAGGTCTCACAGTTATTCAGTCTAAGGGTACAACTGCACACCCCTCCCTCCCAGTAATCTGGACCATTCCCAAGATCCAGCTTTTGCTTTCCACAAGATTTCCCTGGGCCGGATTAGCTCTGCAAGTTTTACTTATCAGAGGTAAATCAGCGCATATTTTTCTGATTGCAGAATATTTCACATGCAACCCTGCACAGGATTAGTGGATAGAATATGGAAGGAATATTTCAGTAATCTACTATGTACACATATTACAATATGGGGCCAGAGCATTGCCACCGGTTAAGACATTCTACACAACTTCAGCTGTTCAGCTGGCTCTTCTAAGCAGAGTGACTTTCTGTTTGGCCCTTTTATACAGCAGGATACTCGTGTTGTGGTGAGTCGCAGGTCCACACAGGACTTACAGAAACGTACTTTTAAGCATCAAACCGCCTGCTGTTTCACCAACAGAAGTTTTAAGATATTCGAACACATCAGCTATGTGTCACGAGCAGAAGACCCTTTAATTCCTTCGGAGCCGACATGAGCTTTTCACACTGCATTTTGTCGGTGTGTTGACTCACCTCGTCCAGGTCAACGATCACTCACCAAGTGGGGAGAGGAAGGAGAAATTAATAAGAAGTTTATTGAACTTCAGCTCTCTGAAGTATGCAGCCCTTGAAATGTGTGGGAGGGGTGTGTGTGTGTGTGTGTTCTAGGTACAATGGATTCTTATAAATACATAATCAAAGCAGTACATGCAAAGCTCTTGGACAGAATTGGCTACTTACGTTTGTGTTCAGGAGGATCCAAAAATACATCATGCTTGATGCATCTGGTTTTGTTTATGAGAATGACTCAAATTAATTAAAAGTACGCAAGCAGAAATTTCCTTCTCTAACCTGACATTCTTAAGCATTTCCTCTCCGGTAAAACGTTCCAAAAAATTATTTTTACAATGGGTTTAACGTTTATAAATATAACGCCAGTACCCAGCCATTGACAGCATGCTGAGAAAAGGAGGAAATCTTGTCAGGGATGGAAGCAAATGGAAGAGAACCTTCTGGATGAGGATGGGCTGGGTTTTTTCAAATTTGTAATAAAGACTGAAGATGTATCCTTTGCGAAACCAGCTGCAGGATCAGGTGTGGAAAAAATAAATGACGCTGTAAAAACATACAAGGACATGAAAAAAATCACTAATCTGTCGCATGAAATCTGCTGAAAGATTAAGGACACCTGGTGTAAATTATTATTATTCTAAAATATTGCAGTTCTTCGAAATTTAATCTTTCAGTTACAATGAGTTATAATTATGCAAGGAAAGTTATGGTTAGAATTACACTCAAAAAGCATATACTACGACAATAATATACATATTTGTCTGTATTTCAGCCACACTTAAATATCATTTTAAAAGCAAAATAAAATTAAATAAACCAAAGAATGAGCTAGTTAATAAAAAATTCCGCTTTGGATATAGAGTAAGAAAATTCTCTTGTGGACCATTTAATGAATAAACCTTCATAACACTTCATCAAAATGTTTTTATTCTATCAAATCTATTCCACTCATATTCAATTTGTCACGCTTTGCTTTTAATATCAGCAAATTACAAATGCTCTTCAGAAAAGGGGGTTTATAAAGAGACCGATTCAAATTTACTAGAGCAGACTTGCATCGCTGGCATAAACAAACAACCGTCTCTCCATCCATCCATTTTCAAAAAAAGACACTTATCAAATCAGGGTCTCGGTGATCCGGAGCTTATCCCAGGAAGCATGGTGGGGGGCAGCCTGGGTGGGGCTTTTACATGTGCACTCAGACACCAGTTATTCAGAGCAGAACCACATTTCCCAGAGGAAAATGTGGACGAACACGGGAAGTACACACACGGGACACATATGCTGCTGAAACTGGACGCCAGCGTGACCTTTAAGGTAGAAGCCATGTCATATGTGAAACAGTAGTAACTGCCTAAATTACTGCAGCGACAACTTTAGAAATACAGCACAATTCAATTAAAGTTAAAATAAAATTAATAACCAAATAAAACAATGTTCATACAATGAAATTATATTAATCATCCAAAATTAATTACAATAAAAATATTTTATTGACTCGAAGAATATGCAAAAATATTACTGTAAAACCTTATGAAGCTGTTATTTTTAAAAGAATTATCTTTATTTTACCCTTGACTACAAATCCGTAGTGGTCATACTGACCTAGCGTTACTTAATTTTTAATTAAGGGTTTGTGGCCTAATTATCATGCAGCCGTTACCGATGGAATCTAGATATTTTGCTCCCTCTAGTGGTAAAATAAAAATTTGAATCTGGTTTAGGTCTACAGAGTGGAGTTCTGGTTTTATATGGGCATAGATGTTTTTCTGTTTTTTCTTGTTACAGTTTTTATTAATTTAATCGTTAGTTTAGTTGTATGCAAAGAAACTAAATTATAAACCCCGCAGTTCATCCAGTCACACAATTTTTTATTAAATATGCCTACATATCAAGTCTTTCATGAACTAGTAGTCAACTTATAACTTACTATTAATAACTTATAACTAATAACTTATTACTGTGTACCCAGATCCCTGCAACCACCATATATCCACAAGAAGCTCAGCAACCAGCAGTGGTGCAGCGCCCCCTTGTGTCTGTTCCGTCAAAGAAAAACATAGTGTTATATTATTTACTTGGTAATAGCTCACAGGTCACTTTACATGGACGGTTCTAGGTTAAGAGGAGATCTGGGACATAGTGCAGACCCCAGTCGATGAGTCAAAATTCAAGATTTAAAAGTATAAAATTGTGATTAGTTTAACTTTTGTTGGTTCTCTTTATTTACATCCAACATCCACAACTGTTTGCTGCATTTTATGTAAAGCCAAATACAGAAAAAAGCAGAGGACGGGGCGAGGTGGAGGACTTTAGTTTGCTTAGAAAAAAAACATTTGGTCTGTCCGAGTCTAAGTCCGTCGCTTGCTTTCAAAATAGGCTACATGAACCATGTCCATCGCGGGTCTGAATTTAGTGTTTTATGACAACATAACCACATACGTCATATATATAACGATTTAAGCCTGGCGCCGGTGTTCTGACGAGTTGAGCTAGCTATCTAGACGTGCTATCGAGCCTTTCTGCGCATGTGCAGTTCCACCGTTTAGGGATTAGGGTTAGGTCTTGGGGGTTAGGGTTAGGGTAAGGGTTTTAGGGGTTTTTGGGGGTTTAAGCTTAGGGTTAGGGTAAGAGTTAGGGTTAGGGCTATCGATTAGCACTACGGTAGCCTAACTCGACAAAGTAGCTCAACTCGACAGACCACCGGCACTTTAACGTTATTACTATTTCTCTATAAAGCCTACCGTAGTTAGCTGCTGTTAGCCACCGATGATGCAAAAGAAATTCAGTATAGTCCATTAATCGTTCTGACCTTCAGTGAAACAATTTAACCGCACCTATAAGTACGTGCCTGGGGAATGCTGTCACAGGTCACTGTCACTCCTTAGTATTTTCCGTGAGTTTCAACCCCAGTACCACTGGTTGAGGTTATCAAAGGAACTGTATTCGTCACTGTGCTTCTTCAGGTAGTCGCAGGTGTGACAGGCATGCTCTATCGGAAATTCTACGTGTTTAACTTTGCGACGGCGTTTCCACTCAAAGTAGCGATGGTACTCCGTCTCGTTTTTGTCCAAGAAGTGGAGGTAATCGGCCAGCTTTTTCGGCGAGAGGAAGTCGTCAACGTGGACGAAGGCATCTCCAGGCACAAAATTCTCATACTGTTCCCTAGGTGGTCCGAGTACAACAGGTACAGTCCCTCGAATGAGGGGCCTGTATAGCTTTTCTGTGATGTAGTCCTTGTGTTTGGAGTTCTCGAACACCAAGTAAAACTTACAGCTGGACACCGTCGACACATACTCTTGGTTTGTAAGGTATTTAGTTACGCGGCCAAACACGCTTATGTTGATGTGCTTTTTCAGCAATTTGTAGAACTTCACCCGTTTGTGAGCCGGGTCCCAGTGGCTCACAATCCAGCAAACTAGGTGACTCTTCTTCGGAATTACGTAGAGGTTGTCCTCCTGCTTCGGAATTAGTGTTCCATGAATGGATATATTAGCATCCAGGCGATAATTCATCGTTAGGTTTAAGAGGTTGTTGATACCTGGAATTCTCTTAGAATTAGATGGTGATTCAAAGTTCATTCAAACCCATTTCTGGAAGGGCGGTCGCACCATTGAAGGCAGATTGGATATATTAATTCTGATGTCTCTGTGATGAATGATAAGCCTGTGAGCTTTGCTATACATTTTCTTGTCTGTCGTTATGAGGCAATCAGTGATGTTAAACAGAGCAGCGCAGGACTTAAATTCACGATGCTTGCCAAATATTGGAGTCCAGACCAGGACAATAGTCTGCTTACTGTTGACTTTTATCACCAATGGTGGGGGTGTTGTGAATTTATTTGAGAGTTGCTTAATATTGCTATTATTTGCCAAGGGTGGAGGAGCTGTGAATTTGTTTAAAGCTGTTGCATAGGTCATAGACATTGAAACAAACAAGAAAAAATAACAGAAAAACAAGAAACAGGACATGAACTCTCCTGAACTTCATGCTTGAACCTCTTAAAAAAAAACAAAATAAAAATCATAACATGACAAATTTTAAAAAGTTAATTGATGCATACCATAAAATTCCACCTGTTCATACCTAGAGTGTTTTCTTCAGTATTATGTTAAGCCATATAATGGATCCAAACATGCCCATGATGTTTGACAATCTATCCTCAGTCTTCACCATATGGTCCTCTTAGTAAAGGTTTAATTTTTTAAGATAAAAGCATATTGCTATGTATCCCTATGACATTAAAATGTATCCATCTAAGTTCCATACGCACGTATTTAATGCAGGGTCCCAGTGAACCTCAGGCCTGTCCCAGGAAGATCCAAACCAGTGGACACTTATTTCTGTAAGTATTTCACGTTTCTGCCTCTACCTTAAATCATGATCCCTCTGAAGGCTACATTTGTAGTACATTATATTAGGGTTTGTCACCTGGTTTGTCAGGTTGTCACTTAAGCATAGTTTGAATTAACTTCCTTGTTTTTCCTGTAAAACAAATGAACAGATTTGTCACGGAGTAATCTTGCAGCCTTTTGTTATTCAATTCACTGAAAGATACAGTCACAAAGACAAAAGGATAAACACCAAAAAGCAAGGCTAGAGATCGATTACAAATTTTGTTCAGTATAAATTAACCACAGCTTTAACCAAAAGTCATGTTATTTTTAATTACATATGTACATAGCCTTCAAAGAAAAATTACATTTTAGGTCAAATGATCTGTATACTTTTAATTAAATATTTCAGCTTACTTTTTGTTGAGATTCAGATGCGTAAGGAGTTTCAAAAAAGTTGGGCACTGGAAATCGCAAATACTCACGACTGGATATGGAGATATAATGGACTGGCGTTCACCGAGTTAACCTGTTCAGCAGCGGTCTGTGGGAGTGGTTTTAGCAAAAAGCTCATGTGACAGTTACGGGGTGGGGGGGAAACTGGAAATCAGAAAATAGTATCAGAAATGCAGCGTTGACAACTACCTTTGAAGGCAGTTTTATAGTGACTAACTTTTTTTATAATACAAAAAAAAAACTCAAGCATGAATTATTCATTTAACAGTATTTATTTGTAACAAACATTGCAGTGTGTTCTTAGCTTGAAATATATATAGCTTTTTAATACGGTAATATTTCGATGTTTACCAAATTATTTGAAGCTTTCTTGCGAGAAGAGATTACGATTAAAACTAAGTCACAGCTCTACGCAAGACTACAGAAGTTAGCAAATTAGCTAAATATTCAACGTGACTTTTTTGGGAGCTCAGCTTTAGAAGGCATTATACGCGTGTCAGTCGGTTTACGCATATAATTATGTAACAGAGAAAAACGACAACATCCCAATTAACATATTTAGAATAGTATAAGATTCTGATCAATTTAACTTTTGTTGGTTCTCTTAATAAATACCCAACACTCACGACGCTGTTCTCTGCATTTTGTGTAAAGTCAAAGACAGAAAAGGTGACGGACTTTTTTTTTTTTTTTTTTTTTAAAAAAAAAAAAGAACATTTGGTCTGTGTGCATCTTGGTCTGTCTCTTGCTTTCAAAACAGGCTACATTAACCATGTCCATCGCAGCTCTGAATTTAGTGTTTCATGACAACATAACCACATACATCATATATATATATCGAACATGAAGGCCTACTGCCCGTATTGCGACAATGATAAGCACTTTTTAAACAACTGTGCTAATTTCCAGCAGCTAAACAAGGAGCAGAAGGTGCAGTGGATAAAAGGCAACATCAAGTGCTGGCGATGTGGCTGTGGCCATCAGGCAGCAAAGTGTACCCTGAAAGCCCCTTGCAAGATGTGCAATAGAAGGCATCTCCCTGTGCTGCATGAGGTGAATGAGTGGGGGGGGGGGGGCAGTCCCCGAGCACCAGTGGCTGCTAAGACTGAGAATTGTCTTGTGAGTACAGAGAGTAAGGTTCCACCCAACTTATAATTGTAAGGTGCTTCTGAAGGTTAGTAAGGTCATCATAAGGAATGGCGACTGGTCTCTGGAAACATATGCTGGACGATGGCTCAGAGCGTACCATACTCCTTCAACCAGTAGTGAGGAAGCTGGGTCTTAAGGGCAAACCAGAGGAGGCGGCCCTCCGCAGTCAGACAGGAACTGCAAGTGCTTCAGGGGGAGTCAGTATCCTTCATAATATCCCCCGTAGCAGAGCCCAAGAAGAAGTATACGATTTACAGTGCATTCTCCGCTGCGTCTCTGGGGCTTGCGGAGCACACCCATCCCGTTACTGCACTGCAGCAGAAGTATAAACATCTAACTGGGTTGCCTCTTCAGTCCCTGCACCGAGTACGCCCCATGCTACTGATTGGCTCTGACTACACCCACCTCAGTATGCCTATAGAGCCAGTTCGATTAGGCCCTCCTGGAGGTCCAGCCGCCGTGAGGACACGTCTGGGATGGACTCTACAAGGCCCAGCTCAGGATATCAAGCACGGCCCTCAAGTGCCGCAGGTGCCTCTTCACATCTACGTCAGCCTCAACAGACCTCTACTCATGCATAAAGAAGTCGCGGCAGATGGATCTGCTTCCATATCGCGATGAGAAGCTGGTCGTGAGATCCCAACAAGATGAGGAAGCAATGGCTCCCCTTCAGCAGCAGACGGTCAGGGTGAACGTTGATGGCCTCGAGCGGTATGCCACACCCCTCCTTCGAGTGAAGAACATGCCGAGACTGCACGCCCCACCGGAAGCTGCACTACCACATCTGAGAGGCACCGAGAAGCGGCTGGCGAAGGCCCCAGAACAAGCCTCTGCTTATCAGGTGGAAGTCCATAAGTTAGAAGAAGCAGGCTATGTGGTGAAATTAGAGCCACATCAGACAGAGAAGTCAGAGGTATGGTGGTATATACCACACCATATAGACCAAAACAATGGAAAGAACCGGGTGGTATATAACTGCTCTATCCAGCACCAAGGGCACAATCTAAATGAACTCCTCCTGTCTGGTCCTACCTTGGGTCCCTCATTACTGGCTGTACTGCTACGCTTCCGGGAACACGCCATCGCCTTCAGCAGTGACGTTCGTGGGATGTTTCACCAAGTGCGGCCGCTCCCCACAGATAGACCACTGCTGCGGTTCCTGTGGAGAGATATGAAGCCAGACTGCCCACCGAGCGACGGTACCGCCGCTCCCTATACGCAGAGTACGCAGTCTGCGTAGGGCACCAACTCCCAGGGGGGCACCATCCCTGCTGCTCAAAAAAAAAAAATCGTTTTTATATATTATAATAATAAATTAATATTAATAATATACATATACAGATAAACAAAAATATAAACGTATATATTGCATTGTACGGTGAACGCAGAGTAGGCTAAGCACACGTGATGACGCGCGCGCCCTCACCTCCGTTACGGCTGCGTATTTGGCCAAAAATGATAATAATTGAACAATATGCCTGGTCCTGGAAAAAGACATCAACAGTCGGGCGCCGAGAAACGAAAGAAAAAAAAAAGCCCAAGATGAAGCCCGTGCATCATTTCATAATCCTGTGAAACTTTATTTTATTCTGTCGACGTTAATAATGTGTTTTAATGTCGGTAATAATTTCACAACT
>JAODLC010000049.1:15904449-15920264 GCA_026781145.1 Hippopotamyrus pictus
TACAGGCCATACTGACATCTAGGACAGACTGGGTCTTTACCCAACCACCCCTCTTACCTCCTGTCTCTCTCCTCATACTGGGTATGGACCCACTGCTGTCGGCATTACAGGCCATACTGACATCTAGGACAGACTGGGTCTTTACCCAACCACCCCTCTTACCTCCTGTCTCTCTCCTCATATTGGGTTTGGACCCACTGCTGTCCCCACAGTCCACAGTATGCAGTAAAGAGCAGCTCCAGTGTTTGCCGTTCCTGTTTTGACTAACTTGAGGTTGAACAAAGTGTCCCCAAAGCACACAGCTATCCTATCTAATCTGACTCCAGTTATGCACCAGCCACAGACTGGGACAGACAATGCATTTAATACATTAAACTTAGCATCATTGAATACCAGGTTCTTGGTTAGCAAATCTCCATTAATTAATGATCTTATTATCAAGAAAAACCTTGATTTTATTTTTTTAACTGAAACGTGGTTAAATAAAAATAATACAGCAGTCCTTAGTGAATCAGCTCCTCCAAACTTCCTTTTTATAATTGAGGACAGAGCACTTAGGAAAGGAGGTAGAGTAGCTGCCTTATTTAACAATGATTACCAATGCAAACAGGTGTATGGAAAGTCTGGCTCTTTTGAATATCTTGCTCTTCAGTCCAGATCCTCCTGTTGAGCAATATTAGTAACCATTTACAGGCCTCCAAAATATAGTGTCAATTTTTTGATGACTTTGTTAAACTACTTTCATGCCATGTGTATTGATTATAACGGTGTTGTTATCCTGAGTGATTTTAACATCCATATTGATAACGCTAAGGATTCCAGTGCTAAAGAGCAGTTTAACATCCCGGATAACTTTGGACTTTCCCAGCATGTTGCAAATTCACATAATACGGGACATATTTTGGACCTAATTATTCCCAAAGGTGTACACATTACTGAGGTATCCGATCATTACTGTGTTTTCTTTAAAATCACCATCGCTGCTGATATCAGCAGAGTTAAAACGTATATAATCAGAGAACATTATGCAAATGATAACACGTGTGCATTATGTACCCAGCCTTTTACATCCACACCAACTCTACCTTCAGCCCCTGTCAATCATCTTGTGGACAGTTTCAGTTCTAAAGTTATAAACATTATTGGTGCCATTGCGCCTATGAAGCTCAAAGTTGTCTCTGGTAAGAAAGAAATCCCACTGGGGTTAAAATACCAAACTCCCTGTTCACTATGACGTCTATGATGGGAGACGTCACATCTATAACTGAGAACTAAAAAGTGCAAGACAGTATTTTTTTTATTTGCACATTTTCCATGTCTACTTAGGTTTAGAGTTTATATATTTTTTCTCGTCTGCTTAGGTTTAGGTTTAGAGTTTATATTTTTATAGTGTATTTTTTGTATTTATATACAAATTCTACGTGGCTTTTGTTCTGTGTACTTGTATATAGCGGAGAGGACGAAGTTCACTTTGACTTTGACTATAAGATTATTAATAAAAATAGCAATAATGCATGTACATTAATCACTGTTGTTGATAGACTAACAAATTTCCAGTATTGCATCCTCCTGAACTGTCATCCACCAAATCACGCAATGACTTTGCATAATTTTTCACAGATAAAATTATAAAGATAAGACAAACAGTCTGTAATTCCATCTAGGGCAAAATGTTGAAGTGTCTGTGCCACTGCCTAGTACTGCTTTAGTTAACTTGTCACATTTTCAACTCCTAGACCATGCAACCTTGACAGAAATTGCTCAACACATTAGGTCTACTACCTGCTGTCTTGACACTCTGCCTACAAGGTTCTTTAAGGATATTTTTAACTGTATAACATCAGATGTGCTTCAAATAGTCAATAGTTCTCTTCAGTCAGGCCTTTTTCCAAATGCCCTAAAGATCAGTTATCAAACCTCTTTTTAAAAAGCCCAACCTACCGTAGATGCCTCAATAATAAATAATTATAGGCCTATATCAAACCTACCTTTCTTAGGAAAGATCGTTGAAATGTGGCCTTCTACCTTCGTAAAGCACTTTGAATTGCCTTGGGCTGAATTGTGCTATATAAATAATTTGTCTTGCCTCAGCCTGAGTCTCACAATTCGCTCATTGAAAGGAGTGACATCGGACACCATTGAAAGAAACTGATCCGGCACAGCGACAGCCACTCCCTGAGTATGGCGGCCGTCAGCATGAGCAGGCCAATAATAGGTGTCCCCACCTACAGAGATCTGGCCGCTCCCCGGTCTGCCTACCTCAGAGAGTGCTGACACTGAAATGAGGAGTTTATGAGGATCTGACAGCAGGGGAAGACGGTCATCGTGCCGGAGAGACACGCGCCAACCTGGATGGGTGACCTCAGATTTGAACTCAAGCACTTTCATTTGGACCTCCCCCCATGTCTATAGCATGCTTACACCCTTATATAAGTATATACAAAGTATATTCCCATTACGCACGATTCAAGTGGCATCTGCCTTTTCAAAGATCTTAGCAGGCGAAACAATTAGGCTGAAGGACTGGTCGATTCAAAAACTATTCTTAATTCTTTCCATTGAAATTAGTAAAATAGGTTCAAAAGAAGGAGTGTGCCATCGTGATCCTAAGATGCAGTGCATGTACACGCCAAGATACCACAGTCACACTCAACCAATTACAGGGCCAACTTAGAGTCGGCAATTAACTTATCCTGCACCATTTGGACTGCGGGAGGAACCAGAGCCCCCGGTAGAACCCACGTGAACACGGGGGGAGCATGTAAACTCACACAGAAAGGAGCTACGCCCAATCCGGAGATCAAACCCAAAACCTTTGTGCTGTGAGGCAGCAGCACTAACCACTGCACCACCATACCCCCCTTGATGGGACAGTTGACCCCTAAATCTTCAATTAGAAATTTTTTTGGGTATAAATTAATTAAACCACGGCCCTAACCACTATCCCAATTGATGTTCCATCATTAAAATCTATAAAATAACTGCCTGTTCCCTTGTTTTACCAGGTAACGGGATGCCTCAATGCCAAGTGCATATATAAAGATTACCATTTGCCAGTTTGTCAAGCTTGTTAAATTGCGGTTCTTATATTTTTTATGAAATGTATCCATATAGCTTATAGTCTACAAAGAATGTTTAGAATATTTTAGGTCAAATGATTTGTACAAGTTTAATATTTAATATTCTTTTTTACCTTTTTGCTGATATTCAGATGCAGTAGGAGTCTCCAAAATGTAGGGTACCGGGAAATCGGCAAAAATTATTCACGCCTGGGTATGGCGGTATAATGGACTGGCTCCTGTGCTCACGGGGTTAATCTGTTTGGCAGCGTAATTTATTGAGCTAAGCTGTTGATGTGATGGGGAGGGAGATGGGCTGGTCTGTGGGAGTGGATCTAGCAAACAGCCCGCGTCCCAAGGTGGCTTGACGGTGCTGGGTAGCGTGTTGCTGAGGGCTTGTTTACAGTGGTGATCTGGGCCTGAAGGACGACCTCAGGAGATATCAGCAGACGAAAAAAGTCCCGGGATGTGAGCGGTTGACGAGGAGACATTTGGTGCCACTTCAACGTGTGCTCTACCTGCTCGGCCTACATGATAACAATCTGACTTCCACCTTGGCTTTATTCTCAAAGTCTCCCTAATTTATTTGAAAGTTAAAGAATAAAGTTGAAAATGAAAATGTAATGCAATAAAATGCACGGGTCATTGGAACATATTTAGGTGTATTCAGGCGCCACCCAGTGGCAGACTGCGGAAGGCAGTGGAGCACGCGCTAAAAAAACTACCGATTTTTTTTTTTTTTTAATTAATGGTGTCCGAAGTAAACAGATAAATGGCTGATTTCAAAAGAAAAACTGAAACCTCAAACCTACTTCCCATTCGGCAGCTAGCTCTCTTTAAGTTCCTTTAAATATTATATACAGAGAATTCACTGATTAAACCTCTCCCCGTCAGAGACTGTATGAAGCAAACTTACTTTAATATGCCCCCATTCACAAAACAATCACTCTTAAAAACAATATGAGTGGGGTATGCCCCTATATTTTCATGCAGTACCCTTTCGTGCTACAGGTGATCTGACATTTGGGCATACTTTATCAGAATAGCATAGTGGAAGTGCAAATTTATTGCTACATCTGTCGGTCTGTCAAAATAACATACCTATGTATTTTAAAAAGAGTAAAATATTTACAATGTCAGAATAAACTATTTTCAAAAGAGGTGACGTGTCCTAATAAGGAAAGGCACCCAATCAGAATGAAATACCTATGGTTTTTAATGGTGGTAAGGTGTTCTGGTATGGAAAGGTAAGCTATCAGGAAATATACACCTATAGTTTTTGAGGGCCGGTGCTCTGTCATAAAATACTACCTCTCGAGACGTGCTATCAAGCCTTTCTGCGCATGTGCATTTCCACTGTTTCGGGATTAGGGTTAGGCTTTAGGGGTTAGGGTTAGGGTTAAGGTAAAGGTTTTAGGAGTTTTGGAGGGTTAGGGTTAGGATTAGGGTAAGAGTTAGGGTTAGGGCTATCGATTAGCACTGCAGTAGCATTTTTCGACAAGGCAGCATATATCGACAGAACAGTTTAAACAAGGATTAAGAAGCGTTTGCTCAATTGTACTAATAGTTATATAATGAAGACCATAAATATAATATATATTTTGGGGGGACAGATGTGCTCACAATGTCACCCCCGATATATTTTATAAATACAGCCTTGGTCCCCCCAGTGTTGGCTGCTTGGCTATAGCCTTGGTTTTATTATTATTGTTGTTGTTATTAATATTAATATTCATAATAATAATTATTATATACAGTAAACCCTATATATTGCGATTTTTATTTACTCTCCTTTAGAGGGAGAGAGCACGTCCTAAAACTACTGTGCTTCACCTAATATTAATGTTAACAGGCGCCGAAATATAAAATATGTGACCCAAATGCCAAGTATCCGGCGCACCCAAGGTCCCAGGCTTTGTTTTTCATTTCGGCGCCGGTGTTAACAGATTAGCGCAGTCGCGCTGCCTGCGTAAGATGCGCGTCTCGGGCACGTCAGGCGCCTCGTGGCGGTGGCACCTTCTACGGAGTCGGAGTGGTGCCTGTTTCACGCCGTAAGCGGTTCTCAGCAAAAATAGACAGTTAAAAGAACTGTCGATGTTCATTTTGACATCATACCAGCAACATTACATAATTGATACATTTCTATAGTTTCAACGTTTAGGCTACATATCATAGATACAAAAAAATGTCACTATCCACACACAAAGGAGACAGGAGCAGATATGAGGCCAAAAGGGGTTTATTAAGGGACGGGAACAGGGCAAACGAAAGGCACAACTACTAATAGGGGAAACTATTAGAGCAGACACTAGGGGCGAAGTCAATGGCCGGACTGGGGAGCAACGGACTGGGAGGCACCCTTTACATCACTGACAAGGAGCAAACAAGAGGCATCTGGTGTGAATCACACAAGGGCTGAAATGAGAGGTAAAACAAATGAGCAACAGGCGTGGGTCATTAGAGCCACACTAGGGAGAGAACAAGAGGGGCAGGTATGCAGGAAAAAAGCATAAAAATTAATTATTTAAATCTTTCCAATTGCATGTTATTAAAGGAGAAAGTAGAGGTTATATGTTTACTATATAGTCAGAGCAGAAACCCATAATTATGTCGATTAGTTAACAGAACATTAGTTGAAGAGCAGTAGTTTTCGGGTGTGCTTCTGAATATCAGCAAACATACTGTAAGTTGTCTTAGGCAGTCTATTTCTACACAGTCAACATGCTGTTTTAGAAAAACGTTTTTCAAAAAAATAACAGAGGGGCCTTTTCAGTTTTAAGGGAAAAAAAAAAATCTCAAACTTAAAGCAAGATATAGTCCCAAGACAAACACACAGCGCAATGGGCCTCATTCACCAACCGTTCTTACGAACAAATTTGTTCTTAAACCCCACGTATGCACTTTTTTACGAAGATTCTGACCTATTTATAATCCGCATGATCACCATTACTGCCATGAAAATAATTTTTACACTTAAAAATTATTTTTTATTTTTTACTTTTATAAATTATTAAAATACTATCACTTTATGAACTGTAGAATGAACAAAACTGCTATAACCAATTATTTTGAACAAACTATCATTACTCAAATGTGCGTACGAATGGTCTTGAGTGTGCAAAGATTCTGTTCTTAGCTAAGAACAAATTCATATAAGAAAACCTTGGGGAATGTCAGAATCTTTGTATAAAAAGTACATACATGGGGTTTAAGAACAAATTTGTTCGTAAGAACGGTTGGTGAATGAGGCCCACTGTGATTAAATGGAGACTTAAATGTACTTGGACCATCTGCTTATACTGTTTTAGATTTGGTTTGGAAACTATGATGTAAATGGAGGTTCCATGATACTTCTCGCTAAGTCCACCACTGGAAATCTGAACGAGAGAAAAACGAGCCAAAACCCAGCATGGAAATAGCTTTTAAACTGAGCCAAGGCTGAGCGAAGAGGGATTGAGCTACGGTGGGGCATGGCGACGATCCACAGGGCGGCTCACAGGAAAAGGGGAACTGATAAAGGCTGAAGACAAAGGGACAAACCAAGAACTAAATGGGTGAAATAAGAACTAAATAGAACCAGAAAAAAATCAGGCATTTAAATACATACGACAAGAACTGGTCAATAGTACAGTGTTTTCTAACTTTCTAACAACATTCTGCTGTTTATGGTCATTACCATAAGTCAATATACTGTAGAAGACAGGGCTTGTAAGTTGCAGTGCCACAGCAGTAACAGTGGCTATCCGAGCAGTGCGATGTTAGCACTGGTACTCTTTGTCACTGCTTTTTCTTCGTCTGGATTTGTACCCTCCGAACCTAAACTCTCCACCCCTGCCCATTTATACAGTATGGTCACAAGCAGTCAGCATCAACTTAACAACACCCAATAATAAATGACATAAAGGTTCACAATACTGCAGGAAACAGGAAATTAAATACCGTGCGTTTGCCAGTAGGATTAATAAGTCAGGCCTTGTCTTCTGGCCGGGTGTCAGATCTGTGGGCAGCTTGTCCAGTGTAGAGCCAAAGATGCTGATTCTGAGATTCTGAGGAATTTAGGGTGGTATAGGCTGTACTGGATAAAAGGCTGTAAGATCTGTGGGTGGATAAGTGGGCAGCTTGCTGTAATACCTAGGAAGTTAATCTGAGTTACCAGTAAAAAAATAAGATTAGATTAAATTCAACATTATCGTCATTACACAGAATGTAAATACTCAGACAACAAAATGCAGTTTGGCATTTAAACCGAAAGGGCGAAACAGTGCAAAAGTGCATAGAAACAGCTGTACAAAAATAAATATATATATATATATATGCATGATAAATAAATAGCTAATGGATGAAAATCTATACAGCAGTATATATGGTGACGGGTTATGGTTAGGGTTAGGGTTAGGGTTAGGGTTAGGGTTATGGTTAGGGTTCGGCCAAAATGAGGCCAAACGCTTACGATCAGTGCCAAAATGAACTCAGGCCCCCTTCCCCGGTTGGTGGCAAATTATCTAATTGGTGTCACTTGACATCAAATTCCTGAGCTGCTTCTTGTTGCCAGTCCACCCCTGACACACACAGAGTATGTTTAAATAACTGCTATGTGCAGGGTGGGGGGGGGGGGGGAGGGATGCAGTCCATGGTTATGAGTGGGAGTGGATGAAGATTAGCGGCAGTGTTTAGAGTTCAACAAGGAGACAGCTGGGGGGAGAAGCTGTTCTTCAGCCTGCTGGAGCAGGACCAGAGAGTCCAGTACAACCTTCTGGACAGGAGTCGATTATACGGCCTATGGTTTGGGTGGGAGGTCCTCGGTGGGGGGGGACTGGGCGCAGATGACCACCCATCTCAGGACATACAGGTCAGAGCCAGAGCAACTGTCATACCACACTCTGAAACAATACTCTCGATGGTGTACCAGTAAAAATTGGCCAGGATCTGAGGTGAGGGATGGAAAGTAAAGATGCTGCTGCACATTCCTGACCAAGGTGGAGGACTTAACAGACCAGGAGAAGTCCTCGGAGATGTGTGCCCCCGGGAGCATGAAGCTGGAGACACGCTCCACCTCGGTCCCATTGATCTCACTGGGGCTGTGTCTGCAGCCTCTGGCTCTCCTGAACTCCACAGTAAGCTCCTTAGTGTCCCTGGTGCTGAAAAAAGCAACGTGAGAAATGAGGGAAAATTTGAAAGCTGCCCAGAACTAAGTTCTCTCCATTCCACCAGGATGTGATGGAATAACATGACGGGCTGGAAGCCTTTTTTAAAACGGAAATCATTACCGATCTCTGGAGTGCACGTGTGTGCAGAGCGCAGAGGCACTCTGTGACACTCTGTGACACTTCCCATGGCGTCCGAGTGGGCTTTTGTGCTGATCTGTACAATTTCAAAGCACAAATTCCCCTGCCTTGTTTCCTCTCCTCTGTGTCAGTATGGGCCCCCAAAACAGGAAGCATGGATCCCCTGGGCCCATACATCAACAGTGTAATGGTCAAAATGCATCTCCTTCCACAGGGAGGTTGACAGAAGAGTCCAAATATGTCCCATGCAGTGGCGATGTGGGTCGCCTGAGGCGTCAGAGAGGTGGAGGAACAAAAAAACGTCCAGATTTTTCCCCTTGTTCTTAGCTCACAGAGAGAAAACAAGGTCACATAACAATGAAAGAGCCAAAGTAATTTGACAGTTGCTGCCAGACAGGCAGTAATATGTCCTTTAACAATAGGGCATGGGGGTAGATTGGCATGATGTACTAAAAAGGAAGGGGCCTTGATGTGTCACTCACAGGACCGAGTCAATGTTTACCTCACACAGAGGCAGGGGCACCAAAGTAGAATCACAGATAGGGGTGGGGCTAAAGATCTGCCACGGGATTGGCCAGTTCATATGTGCAGTAGCACAGCTTGTTATTCGGGGAATTTTGCTTATGTCAAAGACTTTATTTTTTGGTTTAAAATTTTAAAACAATGATGTCATTTTAATCTCTCCTCCCAACTGGACTTCTGGAATTTATTTTTTTAACTAACCGAAAGGCAGAACTTGCTGAGGAATTGTTACATTTGCAACCACTGTGACTAAAAATCCAACAGGAGTGATTTTGTCCAACAGTAAAGGGGATGTCGGCACAGCAACAAGCAAGGAAATTGTGCCGGTCTTTGCCTCATTTAAGGAAACCTCTCCTGCAGTTTCCCCAGCACGTCAGCTTCTGCTGGTGGAAACATCAAAACCAACACTTTCGGGAGTGAGTGCGGGGAGCAGGGCAGACTTGATGCAGAATCACACAGCTATCTAATTCATTACCAGCTCAGGTGCCCTTAAAGTCCAGACCATGAATCTCGCCTCCCTCCAACCAAGGGACCAGATCTAAAAAATAAGAATGAACTAAAACTACAGTGAAAAACTTCTGCTCTGTGTGAGGAGTTTTCTATCTTGTCTCTGTGGTGTGTGGGTTCCCCAGTGTGTGTGTGTGTACCCTGCAATAGACTGATATTCTGTCCAGAACCAGCCACTGCCCTAGTGCTCCTCGCAGTGCCCCCACACTACCTGATCAGTTAATGAGAATCCCCATTTAATGCTGCTACATCCCAGGGTGACAAAAACAGCTGAATAAAGAGAGCTGAGTTTTGTTTACCGTGTTGTGAAGGAAGTGGTTAAGCACTGCGCTGGTGGTTAAAAATAACCGCTATATAAGAGGGTAAAACAGAGAAGCAGAATCAGTTCGAGGAAATGACTTCTGTACAGCTTGTTCTCAGCAACCTCTGAATTTATCGAAAGACGTCTCTGCTCCGAATCTTGAGTATCGACTTCTAGAATCATATCCCCAACTTTCATCCGTCTTCGGTCGATTGGCATGTGGGGTCAGCGTTACCCCATTCCCAATTGTTTTTCTCAATGCCCCATGAATGACTAGATCCACAGAAGTGGATATAGAAATATAGAGTGTAGCAGATAACTAGCTGGTACTTGTCCGAATCATTCGGCCGCTGCTCTAGTCAGCTGATCACTGTAGATCTTGCCGGGAGCTGCATCCCACACTGAGCCTTAGCTATGCTTACCTCCCCCGTGGTATCGCAGCTATTCCACTGCCAGTGAGCTTACAGGAAACACAGAACTCAGCACAGACTGGGTAATATGTCACCGCACTGGTGAGCCGCTGGAGCCCAAACTCAATCTGTGTGTGTGTGTGTGTGTGTATGTGGCGGGTGACGTAATGTGTAATTGTACTGAATGATGTCAAGACTGCAGTCAAAAGTAAAAAGCAGCATCATCAGGCAACAAGTTTCCCTTGTTTGACAAAAATACAGCTGGTGCCCTGATCTCTCTAGCCCCCCTCCTCCAGACATGCCCATTGTTTACAAGCAGCAGTTTTTTCTAAGATGGATTTTTATCATGCATCTATATTTCTATCCTGTATCTATATTTCTATCATGCATCTATATTTCTATCATGTATCTATATCTATAATCCAGGGTGCTGTGACAGTGTATCATATTGGGCCCCAACCCAGACCAATCAAATTATGTTACAAAATTTTTAGGGCCCCCATCTCTTGGCTTTTTCGCTGGGTTCACATACGTGCCGATATCTGTTTCCGTTCATCTGTTTTTATCTTACACCAAAAAAAAACAGAAATGAAAGATTAGTCAACTTCCTGTTTCTCTAGGAAAAGCCGATACTTGGTGTTAGTGCTGTAATTTGTCTGCAGCTATAGTATGGATTCTCATTAAAAACAGTCAGTACATTATTAAACCACCCATTCTACATCCAGTAAGTGGTTACCTAGTTCAGGGTGACACTGAACCTGGAGCCTCAGAGCTTATATCTAAGGGCAGTTTAGACACAGAAATTCAGCTAAACCGCATGTTGGAATGTACTGTAAGAGAAACTGAAGACCTGTGAACATGGGGAGAAGGTGCGACCTCTATATACACACCTAAGGTGGGGGTGTGGGCTGTATCTCATTGTGTGTGGCTCAGTGGCCTAATGTGGGTGGTGGTGGCTTAATGGTTAGGGAAGTGCACTCATAATTGAAAGACCGCAGGTTTGAATCCCTGACCTGCAAGGCACCACTGAGGTCCTCCAAGCAAGGTCCCTCCCCCACGCACTGCACTGGGTGCTGATTTAGCAATTTTACATTTCAACTCATATTGTCAATGCTTTCAACAAAACGCACCAAGCAGACAATCAACGACCGTAGTACTTCCTGTGTAACACTGCTTCCCACAGGAAAAACCAAAATATTACCCCACAGTCCACAGAGCCATTTTAAGATACACATTGTAGTGCTTGTACAGATGGTATAGCAAACAGAACCATATAACACAGAGATGGCTGGAAATTTAATACAAATATAGTATGATGTAGGAGTCTTGGTCAGCACATCAAAATGATGAAGAGGAAGAAAATCAAGAGACTGAGTTTGGTTTGTTTCTTTGAGAATGTGAATGACTGTATTTGTTATCTCATACACTCACCCAAAAGCACATATCCATAAATAAACCATCCCTTGACCCGCTCGTGATTGAGTCTTTGTGCTGCCTGTTTACATTTGTGTACACACAAAGTATTTTTGAAAAACAACGATATAGGAGTGGAGTGATGAACAGACATGGTGATCAACAGCTTTTGATTGCATATAAAGTTCACATGTACTGAAGCAGGAAGGAAAACGAATGATTTATAGATTAAAAGAGTTACCGATTTAGCAGAAACCAAGGAAACCCCAATAAGTATATTTGTTACATGCATACAGCCCAAAAATTGCTCAGTACTAGTTAAGAAATACACTGCTCAAAAAAATTAAAGGAACACTTTGAAAACACATTAGATCTCAATGGGAAAAAAAATCGTGCTGGATATCTATACTGACATGGACTGGAATAGGTAATGAGAACCCAGGACCCACTGCACCAGCGTAGGATGTGACGATGGGTCCAAGGATTTCATCCTGATACCTAATGGCAGTCAAGGTGCTGTTGTCTAGCCTGCAGAGGTCTGTGTGTCCCTCCATGGATATGCCTCCCCAGACCATCACTGACCCACCACCAAATCGGTCATGCTGAACAATGTTACAGGCAGCATAGCGTTCTCCACAGATTCTCCAGACCCTTTCACATCTGTCACATGTGCTCAGGGTGAACCTGCTCCCATCTGTGAAAAGCACAGGGCGCCAGAGGCGGACCTGTCAATTCAGGTATTCTATGGCAAATGCCAATCGAGCTCCACGGTTTTGGCCAGTGAGCACAGGACCCTGTCCAGCTCTCCTAGACTAACCGTCTGTCTCCTGGAATCTCCTCCATGCCATTGAGACTGTGCTGGGGGACACAGCAAACCTTCTGTCAATGGCACGTATTCATGTGCCATCCTGGAGGAGTCGGACTACCTCTGCATCCTCTGTAGGGTCCAGGTATCGCCTCATGCTACCAGTAGTGTCACTGACTGTAGCGAAATGCAAAACTAGTGAAAAAACAGTCAGAAACCATGAGGAGGGAAAAATGTCAGTGGCCCCCACCTATTAAACCATTCCTGTTTTGGGGGTCGTCTCATTGTTGCACCTGTTCTTAATTTCATTAACACTAAAGCAGCTGAAACCGATTAACAACCTCCTCTGCTACTTAACAGACCAGATCAATATCTCAGAAGTTCAAGTGACTTGATGCTATACTCTGATTAAAAAGTGTTCCTTTAATTTTTTTGAGCAGTGTACATTTACGAATATGCCAACAAAACCAAATTCATATTTTTATAGAGGAATATTTAATATAAGTATGAATATAATTTTGGATTTCATATCGGGTGTGCGTGAATTGTAATGCACTTTCCTTGATGATTCAGTAGTCATGCTGGTTTGTCCTTACAGAGACAGCCTACTGAATTTACACACGCCCCCCTCGCTTGACCACGGCGTGCTACGGGGTGTGTACTTTTAACACACTGATGTGTGGCTGGGAGATGGTGTAGTTGGGGTAATAGAAAAGGGTGCACATTGTCGGGGGATAGCAGATCTTACGGGGGTGTCAGATATTCCCGGCAACACATGAAAACTGAGATCTGATCCCACTCAGAAAGCAGGAATTTCAGTAGCAGTTATAATAATATATTTCATTTAAGCCAAACGCACAACTGAGAGGACCGCAGAAAGTAAACAGAGTGTTATATTCAGAAGTATTTCTGTACTTCTTCTTTTGTTTCACGATGGACCACAAGATGTATCTTCTGTGCCTGGGTGAGTTGGATTCCTTATCACTATTTTTCATTAGAAATGGCAGGAGTGCTGTCACCGTCACTCTTCAGTCCGCCTAGAGTGACAAGGAATCGGTTTGTTGATACGTGACAGTTTGTTTGTACGGTGCCGGATATATTGATTGTGCATATGCCATGTACTGCCTGGGTGTTGGAGGGGGCTACACACGTGAAGCCTCTGATGTCAATCATGCGTGCTGGCATCCATGTTCGGCTTGTGCCTGTGTCGTAAATTATATATACATTGTTTTGTTACACAGTGACACAGATCGGCATGGATTGCCATAAATCTGATCATTTAGCAGATATGTCCCAGAAACACCTCTTCGTTTCTGACATACCCTTCCAAGCCAAGTTGTATTTCCTTACAACAAAGTGTCCGCACCTCTTCATTGTGCCCCGCATACGGCGTGTACCGTTCTGTCTTAAACTATTGGAGCTTAAGGAACTGTGAGTTACGTCACAAATTCAAAATGTTACGGTTTTTAATAAAGTAAAAACAATACCAGCAAAGAATTGGATTGAACATTAATTTCACTGACCGCTCTCATTAACTAAAACAGCAGCACGACTGCACACATTAATTTCTTTTTTATTTTATTTTTAATGTTACTCGCGTATAATCGTTTATTTAATGGCACACACGAGCTGAGACAAATCGATTTTAGCCATTAATTGGAGATTTTGCTTTAGAACAATATGTAAAAAATGAAAATGGTGATTTACTGTAAACGTCCCATTTAGTCGCATCAGTTACTAATAGAGAAAAACAACTATGCGGTTACATTTCTGATAATTAGTAATGTCAAATTGGAACCATGATGGGGACTTGAGACTTGACTCTGAATCTAATTTTGTGACTCTTGAATATCTTTGCTGTTTACCTGCTGCTGGACTGAAGACATTCTACCCCCAAGAGGATCAGTAAAGTGATGTCTAAGTCTTGCATCCAGGCATGTACTCAAATAATAAAATGATGAGTTTCAACCCCACCCCTATTTTTTGTGACTAATCAGTAGTCAGTGTGAATTCCTCACCCCCCCCCCCCCAACCTATCAGTAGCAATAACACCCCACAGTCTTTTTTCAGGCTACAGGCCTGCTTGCACCGCTCAACCACAACGGGCTGAAGCACTTTTCTCTTGAAATCCCAGAGCTATAAATAACCTGTAATGTTTTATTCCGATGATCGGTGGTGCCTAGGAGATGCGTGTGTTTTGGCACAGACTCCCCAAATGCAGTGGTGATGTCACCCACTAGGACTGACACTAACAGTCGCTTCTCCCCTTGTATCAGGGGTCATCTTTGGCTTGCTGAGGACGTCTTCCTGTAGAGGCTGCCGTATAGGCTATATGAAATATAATCGCACAAGCAGGTGCATAGGTGTGTAATGTATAGTGCGCTTTTTACATCAGCAATTTCCATCTTTGTGTAATTGAAACCAAACTGTTAACCAGTGTCTCAGCTGTCTTCCTGTCTGGTTTCTCCTCACAAACAGATGTTGATGAGTGTAAAGACCCCATGGTGTCCTGTGGCTATAATTCAACATGTTTCAATACTGAGGGCAGCTACTACTGCCAGTGTGAGACTGGCTTTACATCAATATCCAAAACCAACAACTTCACTGGCGTCAAATGGGAATGCAGAGGTGAGGTATCAAATATCTGTATGGGTAATCACTGCATTGTGTGCAATTTTGACAAGACAGTTGTAATTGTCATGGCAACAAGCATCCTTCTGTCTCTCCTGCAGATATTAACGATTGTGACGAAGAGCCGAATATCTGTGGTCAAAATGCTGAGTGCTTCAATACAATAGGGTCCTATTACTGCAAGTGCAAACCAGGATTCAGCCATAGTAACCATACCAGCTGTGAGGGTAAGGAGCAAGACGCAGGGACATTAAAGTTATGTGACTGGGGGGGGGGCAGATGTTGTCAGCAGGTCCAGGAGTCACCATCTGGCCTGCAGACAAGAAGTAACTTGTGTAACTTTTCATGAAACCCAGTCAAAATGCTTCCACAAACCTCATTTCTACATTCCATACTCACCCCTCTTATCTAGCAAAGACAGTAATTGAGAATTCACCCATTCTCATCCAGAGGCGCTATTTGAATTTTCATAAGTTGGCAAAATTATTATGAACACCTGCCAAAACTCTTTATATCCAAGTTCATTTGATGCCCAAGCTCCCTGTCAGACAAAGTGAGGTCACGTTTGGTCTAATTCTACGTGTGATTTCAGTAATAGGTCGAATAGCTAAATAGCTGTCAGATCTTATCGAACTGTGAGCACAAGCCCTATGTTAGCCAATTGCCCAGCAGTGATTCTATCCCCTCTATCCTCATATACAGACATGAACGAGTGCATGGATCGCTTGACAAACTGTGGCAATAGTGCAACATGCTTCATTACTGTGGGCAGCAATAACTGCCAGTGTAAGACTTTAGATTGATATCCAAAACCAACTTCACTATCATCACAGGACAATACAATAGTATGATATCAGAGATCAATATGGTTACTGTCCCCGC
>JAODLC010000049.1:15920364-15932395 GCA_026781145.1 Hippopotamyrus pictus
GTGTGTGTGTGTGTGTGTGTGTGTGTGTGTGTGTGTGTGTGTGTGTGTGTGTGTGTGTGTGTGTGTGTGTATGTATATATATATATATATATATATATATAGATCTGATTAGACACAGCTGCAAAACCATCCCACCCACACAGCCACCTTTCTGCCCAATACCCCCTATGTCAGTAGAACAGGCCACAGAAGAAGGCAGGTAGCCATGGGAACCGGCGCCATTACTGGGGTATGAGGCTCCGGAGCGTGGCGTGCGGGGGGGGGGGGTCTCAGATGGGGTATACCATGGAGCTGGAAACGGGAACCAAAACCTGGGAACCAAACTATAATTGTTTTTCACGGGTTGGCCTAGACCCCTTAGTTCCAGTGAAGGGAACTCTTAATGCTTCAGCGTACCAAGACATTTTGGTAACTCTCTGCTTTCATCTTTGTGGGAACAGTTTGGGGTTTGGGGAAGGCCCGTTTCAGTTCCAGCATGACTGTGCCCCAGTGCACAAAGCAACGTCCATAAAGGGTTGGGTGAGTTTGGTGGTCAGTGCCTGACCTCACAGATGCTCTTCTGTATGTATGTGCAAAAATTCCCACAGACGCACTCTGTAATCTTATTAAAAGCCTTCCCAGAAGAGTGGCAGCTGTTACAGCTGCAGAGGGGGGGCAACTCCATATTAATGCCAATGGATTTAAAATGGAATTTCATTTACAGTTCCTGTGGGTATAATGGCCGCACATGTATTAAATACATTAAATTAGTATGTATTATTATAATTATTTCACAATCTGCGATAGATGGATGGTGATATTTACTTGAAATTCCCGAAACACTGCCCGTAAAAACAAAGCATTTTTGGCACCCTGTTTGTTTCCAAATGACCATAAAGATAACAGGACATGCTTATGAAATCTTCACCCGGCAGCAGTTTGCCCTACAGTGCCCTGATCATTTTACACCACGCTCTGATTCGCTTCCTCTCTCCAGTAACACTGCAGATGTACATAAATAGAGGGGGAAAAAAAAGCAGAAGAGAAGAAGAATTATCACTCTGATGACGTCTTAGGGCTGAAATGTCTGTGCCGCACCCCAGGTGGATTTATACTAAAAGACTGAACACAAGCCCTCTGAGTTTAGAGCAGGTGTTCATTATTCCCATATACTTTTAATATCCGCCATTGCGTGTTTGCGCAGATATTACAGCATTATTATGTGCATGTTGCATGCATGTTGTACAGCATGAGGGCGCAGCGTGTAGGTGGGGAGAGCTGGTGTTTCATAGTGAAGATGGGGAAGTTTTGTAGTCGGTGAATCATAGGGTGTCTACGATCTTCGTGGGGAAATACTGTATGTCAGCGACTTCGATGAGAATGATATCACCTAGCCACGAACGGCAAGACGGCGAGTGTGTGTATTTGGTTTTTAGGGATGCCTGCCCAGAGGGCACAAACACGTGGAATACACGTCAGAACAGCACGTGCAAAAGACAGGTTAATCACACGTAAAAGGCAAGTTTATTTCACATGGAGGTCGGCACGTGGAATGTACGTGTTGTGCTCAACATAAGTTCTGCAAATTGTGTGCCGAGTCGGCGTTTTGGTAAAATGATGGTTAGCACTGTGGCTTTATGCTTCTGAGATCGGGGTTCAAGTCTCCACCGTCGCCAGGTACTCCAGATTCCCCTCTCAGTCCAAAGACATGCTGAGGCTAATTGCAGTTACCAAATTGCCCGTAGGTGTGCATGTGTGACTGAATGGTGTGTGACTGTGCCCTGCGATGGGCTGGTGCCCCATCCTATGTTGTTCCCTGCTTTGCGCCCGTAGTCTCCGGGACAGGCTCCGGACCCCCCAGTGACCCTGAATAGGACAAGCAGTTTCAGGGAATGGATGGATGGATGGATGGATGGATGGAAGGATGGATGACAATAACTAATGCTTCTTAGTCTGGTTGGTTGATATATGAATGGACAGAGATTGTTGACACAATGTTGGAGCTAAGGGTCCAGCAGGAGGGCTGTAGGACCAGTGTTTGTTCCTGTGTTGTGTGCATACTGGTGGTTCATTGGGTAGCACTGTTGCCTTACATTTTCAGGGTTGGGTGCTTTGAACTCCACCTCTGCTCTGTGTGTGTGACTTGTATGCTCTCCCTGTTTGTATGGGTGATTTCTGATACTCTGGTTTCTTCACACACTTCAAAGACCTACATTTAGGCCATTTGATGTCTCTGATTGTGTATGTGAGTGCATTTACAGTGGAGGGGGGGGGGCTGCACATGTGAGACTTTAATAACATTCACGCATGCTGGCATCCATGCAAAGAAAACCTTCTCCTTTGCGCTGGTTCTGTTGTCCTCCTGCTGTATGTGTATTAAAAATATGTGCTTAATATTCATAATGCCCACTGTCTAGTATGGATGTACAATATCGAACATGCAGTTAAGTAGTAAAATTAAGAATTTGAACCCCCCCCCCGGAACCTTTTGGTAGGGGTGACACCCCACAATCTTTTTTTCAGGCTACAGGTCTGCTTGCACGGCCCGACACCTCTGCACGTAAATGTCGCCTGACCACAGCGGGCTGAAGCGCTTTTCTCTTGAAAACCCAGAGCTATAAATAGCCTGTAATGTTTTAGTCGGCTGATCTGTGGTGCCTAGGAGACGCGTGTGTTTTGGCACACAAATGCAGTGGTGATGTCACCCACCAGGACTGACACTAACAGTCGCTTCTCCCCTTGTATCAGGGGTCATCTTTGGCTTGCTGAGGACGTCTTCCTGTAGCCGCTGTCCTACAGGCTATATGAAATATAATCGCACAAGCAGCTGCACAGGTGTGTAATGTATAGTGTGCTTTTTACATCAGCAATTTCCATCTTTGTATAATTGAAACCAAACTGTTAGCCAGTGTCTCAGCTGTCTTCCTGTCCGGTTTCTTCTCACAAACAGATGTTGACGAGTGCAAAGACCCCATGGTGTCCTGTGGCTATAATGCAGCATGTGTCAATACTGCAGGCAGCTACTATTGCCAGTGTGACACTGGCTTTACATCGAAATCCAAAACCAAAACCTTAGCTGCTCACGAAGAGGAATGTATTGGTATGAAAGACTTGTATGGGTAATCACTGCATTGTGTGTAGTTTTGGCAATACAGTTGTAATTGTCACAGCAACAAGCATCCTTCTGTCTCTCCTGCAGATATTACAGAGTGTGATGAGCAGCCAGACATCTGTGGTCAAAATGGTACCTGTTTCAATACAATAGGATCCTATCTCTGCAAGTGCAAACCAGGATTCAGCCTTATTAACCATACCAGCTGTGAGGGTAAGGAGCAAGACGCAGGGACATTAAAGTTATGTGACTGGGGGGGGGCAGATGTTTTTAGCAGGTCCAGGAGTCACCATCTGGCCTGCAGACAAGAAGTAACTTGTGTAACTTTTCATGAAACCCAATCAAAATGCTTCCACAAACCTCATTTCCAAATTCCATACTCATCACTCTTACCTAGTCAGACAGTATTTGGGAATTCCCCCATTCTCATCCAGAAGTGCTATTTCAATTTGAAGTTAGCAAAATTATTATAAATTTCCACAGAAATCCTTTATATCCAAGTTCATTTGATGCCCAAGCTCCCTGTCAGGCAGAGTGAGGTCACGTTTGGTCTAATTCAGTGCATGATTTAGGTCATAACTATCAATTCTTTTCAGATTGTGAGCATGAGCCCAGTGTTAGCCAGTTGCGTGCTCAGCCAACAATACAGGATTTAAGGGTCACACCAACAAAAACCAAAAGGTTCAAAGACAGGCAAGGGGGACAGAACTTCCAGCACACAGTAACACAACCCTAAATGACTGACTGGAGAACAGAGCAGGGCAGGCACTTAAATACATATAGAAAACTGGGGCAAACAAGGAACAGGTGTAAGACATAATCAATTAACCACTCAACTGAGGCAGAAGAACAAAGATAAACAGGAAGAAACACTAATTAAACAGAGAACTAAGAGACATAGAAAACACTGATCATGAACACTAATCATCAGGAATTACTACACTAGGATATTTAACTTGGAACAAAAATACACTCAGGGAAAACCTAAGAGCAAGGGAACCAAAAAAGAAGATAACATGAGGGGAAAAAGAGACACAAATAAATACTAATAAACAGATGAGAACAGTCTTGAAACCATAACCAGCAGGTACTTAGTTTCTGAGCCACAGGCTCAGCCCACTGAGATATGTGGCAGTCCAGGGATAAGGGGAAACACACTAGGGACTTAAGGGGCAAACGACAAGGCGGCGGACAGGATGGACAGCAACACCTGCTGGCTAAACGGGGAGGTGACACGAAGGGCAGGGTTGACGGTACAGACCCTGACACCCTCCACCTAAACTATATAGAGCTGATTTGGGATGAGTTGGATCAAAGTGTAAAAGCAAAGTAGGCGACTTGGAAACTCCTTCAGGACTGTTGGAGAAGCGTTCCAGGGGGCTACGTGTGGAAGCTGGCTGAAAGAATAACAAGAGTCTACAGTACTGTGCTCAAAGCAAAAGGGAGCGAATTTGAAGTGTCAAAAATCTGAGACAGTAGTCAGATGTTGAACACTTCTCTTGGTCGCTGTGATGTTTGATTTGTATTTCATTGCCCTGCAGCCCTTAAACTATAGTTAAAACAGAGAGAAATGCTTTACATGCCGGTGAGTCCAAACTTCTGACAGTATAATATGGTTTTGGTACAGTCTATGCAGTGTTTCTTTTAAAGGCCATCATGTCTCTCTAAGTGGAGGACCAGACATGTCTCTTCTCTTTTCAGATATTGATGAATGTGCAACTAACGTGTCCATCTGTGGAGCGGGAGGGACTTGCAAGAATAAGCCAGGCAGCTATCGCTGCGAGTGTCACTCTGGATTCTACAGCTATGGTGACGCCAAGGCGCCTTGCGAAGGTGAGAGACAGCTGACCCCTGCCTGTCATGTTTGTTGAGCATAGACCAGGGGTGTCAAACTCGGGGACTGTGGGCCACATCCAGCCCATGGTACAATTGTATCCAACCCGCATGATAATACATATCTTGTGTCTATCAGACCTCCGCCGGTATATAGCACCCACATCACTAACATTACAAATCCCAGATTGCACAGCGATAGCTGGCATGTTGACACATCAATCAAGGTAGGACTGCATGATATCACATTGTGATATACTCGTGATTATATGGTGTATGCGTAATCATCCCCAGGGCTTCAGATGACGGGCGAAACATTTGTCTGGATGCCGGGTTTTCGTAACTATATGGACATTTACTTACACCCACAGTTTGACAAGCAGATTAGTAGTGCGGCTAAAATATTAGTAATCTGTATGAATTCAGTTACGTTTAAGAAAACCCCCGACGTCTTTTTACCTTTACTTATCCACAACATCTCCTCTTTCAAAAGACGTTGTGACTGTTGAGCTGTGCCTTCCCTCACCACTAGATCAGTGCTTATCGCTTCCATTATATACCATAACAGTAGTACGTAGCACAAACCAGATTTAATAAACATAAGGATAAGGGTTGGGTATCGTTTGAATTTTATCAATTCCGATTCACACAACAGAAATGCAGCATCTTGTCTTTATTATTGGTCCAGGATGCCGGAGACTATTATTGCTGACAGTCTTGCAGATTGCAGGGGAGGTTACTGAAGAGGTTTGACAAGGAAGTAAAATGTTATTTTCACTTATTATCTGTTTTCCTTGTTTGATTTGAGCACAGAATCGGAAACGGAAAAACAAGTCATTATCCGTCTTGTCATTTTGGTTCATCAAGTCGAAAATGGAAAAAACAGATGACGAGCGCTGACATTCTATTTTGGTTTTTTCATCTGACACAAGCGGCGTTACCCTCGCATGTGACAAGTCACTTGTGGAAAACCTTAGCTAAAAAAAAAAATCTTAGCTAAATTATGGTCACGATGTGTTAATTTGTTCCCACGTATATTGAAACGCTTTCATTAAAGGCGATTGTGTTGTGGTTTTGATGTTGTGCCGCTTCAATTCCATAAGGCTAAAAAAAGGAGGATAAATGTTTAGAAGACAAAAATATCTTAATTCTAAACATTTAGAATGTCCCAGTAGCAATGGGAGCAAAATGATAACTAAAGTGCATTCAGCGCACAACACCTGCCTGCAACCAAACCAAAGGCGTTACCTTCGAAGGGTCATCTTCCCCTTTAATGGCAATGAGAGTGGGGCATCGCGGCTGCCTGTCCATGCTTGTGAGGTGTTCGTGTTACCGCCGGCTGAAGATGGTTCATTTGGGCTCAGAGGCCGTAAGGCAGGGCTATTCAAATCACGGTCCTCAAGGGCCGAGCTCTGCTGTTTATCCAGCCTTCCTTTACCTGAGAGCCAGTTGTGAAGCCTCTGGCCAATTAGAGCCAGAAATTATTCAGCTAACTACCTGGGAGACTTGGAAACAAGGCCTGGATTTGGAATCGAGGGTCAGATTTGAATAGGGGGGCCGTAAGGCATCAAATACAGTGTGCTCTTTCAGATCGATCCCCTGCTGCCTTAAATGTCTGGATAGGTTGGATGTACAACCCTTTGAGTAGCTTATCATGCCTGTATTTTTCTCTGCTTTATCCTTTTCTTGTCTAGTGCAGCGAAGCCCCACTTTTCAGCATTTGCCACGATCCGTGTTTGAGACCTATTGCACTATTGCAGTATTTTTTGTAAACAATTCACCAAGGATCGTAGTTGGGAAGTTTTACATTAAATAAATAGCTGACAAATGAGTGAACTGGCAGAAGTAAAGAAAGTAACACCGTGTTAAATAAATGTGTTTATTTGGGTGGAGCTGAGGTGATTTTACAAACCTAACCTAAGTTTACAAACTTTTGACCATTCAGTGTTTGTCTTTCGCATTGTTGTAACGCATGCTAGCTTGTTGCGCGTTGATACATCGCATATTCTCCTAATTCAGGTCCTGGCAGGTAGCCCACGTTCTTGTAGATATGTAGTGTTTAGAAACTGAGAAGCAAAATCGAAATTCAAAAGAAGAAATTGGATATCCGGTGCCAGGTATTTTCTTATCAGTTCTAATTTGTAACCTACTTTCAGTTCCCAACGCTAATAAAGATATCCTTCTGAGATCCCACCCATTCATTTATGTCCATTGTAGTGGACATGTTGTTTTTGCATCTATCTTTTCACTGATGTAAGGAAACGTATTTATTCCTTTTGTACACTAAAAAGGACATAAAATTAAAAATAAAAATAAATTTGAAAAAATCTAAATTGTAAGATGTCTTATTTCCTCCAAAGATAAATATCCTAAAATTGAAGGACACTTTTTTCCTTGGGTCTCAGGAGGATATGCCAAATTTATACAGATTACTAACTTGTCACAGCACACACCTCATTAATATTTTAGGCGTACTAAAAATGTATGTCACTGATGTGTTTTCCTTTTAATGTCATTTGTTTGTTTAATCTATAAGTTCGGTTGGTTCTGAATTGTAAGATTTCTTGAGAGAAGTTAAGTTCACATTTCTGTATGAATAATCCGTCATAATACGTCCTACTATTCTTCATAAATACTGATCTGGTTTGGCCCTCAAATTAAGCCCAGTTTTTAATTTTGCCCCCCCTCTGTGATTGAGTTTGTGATCCTTAGTCCTCTAGCGACTGGGGGGAAAACAAGAGGGAGGAAGCCAAGTAGGCAAGTGGCTTGACTGTATTCACTGAGCCTCTGCTTTTTGCTCCTATAGACCTGAACTGTGACCAGTACCAGCCTGATAATGTCACCAAACAGGTAGGCACATGAATGTGAATGGGCGACATGGCATCAAAATAAATCTGCTCTCGACCAGCATCTGAATTTTTGTCATCTGTCATTATCTTCTTCCAAGACCCTACCAGAGCTTGCAAAAGAGTTGACATTCTTCAGATCTGAATGCTTGGCATTGAATAAGGCGACTGGAGGAGGAGGAGGAGGAAGTGGAGAAATGCTGTTAGAGGTAACCTTCAACCATGTGTGTCACTGACCCATCTTGGCTAAAAGAAACACGGTTAATTCTCACTGTCTTTCATCCTCTCGCTCTGAAGAGGCTGCTGTCCATAATAGATAAGCTGCTCTCATCCGGGCCACTGGGTGACAACAAGAAGGTGAGCAAACTGCTGACCCTGATCGAGAACGCCATCCACGTGGTCACCCCGCTGCTGAAGGGGCCTCGGACCCAGATGGAATCCAACCAAACAGGTACACGCCCCGAACCACGGCCCAGAGCGGAGTTCCTGCAAACTTCCTGCAGATTTAGTTACATTCTAGTTACATTCGTTGGGGGTTGGGTGGAGGCAGGGTTGTGGGAGGTGAGGTAGTCATTTGGCCTTTTGGTGGGGAAATTTACTGTGAAGAGTAGGGAAAGTCCATTATCTTTGAACTTGTGTACCATCAGTCATTGTTATGTCAGTCTGTGATGCTATTCTTTAATGGGTTCTGCTTGTAACGTTCTAGCTGAATTTTCGTTATGTGATTTGGGGCGTATGGTGTTGGAAAGGGTGCTATATAAAAATTCATTGAATTGAATGTAGTAACTTAGCTGACTCTTTTATCCAGCGTGGGAATAACTTAAGGATTTCAGGGACCCAACCGGCGATGTGGGTCTATGCCCTAATCCACTACACTAACTCTAAAGCATACTTAAACATACTCGTTTGGTGTTGCTCTATTTATCATCACATCTGTCCACTCTTTACGGCAGATATAAGCAGCTGTTTTGAGCCCTATGAGGAGATAGAAATGTAAGCTATGTCTCAAATGCAAAACGAAGGCACTAAGAACAAAAAGAAGGGGTGTTATGTGGTCATATGGTGGAGTATGTGACCACAATTAGAGTTCTTGAGGCTCATTGGGTTTGTTGACTGTTTCTGTTTAGTGTGTGTATGTGTGTGTGTGTGTGTGTGTGTGTGTGTGTGTGTGTGTGTGTGTGTTTCCCTGCCAGAACCAGATACTGCAAATTTCTGTTTTGTCAGTGGATTAGTTTGGGCGCCTCAATGCCCCATTGACATCCAGGGAGTCTCCTGCCTTATATCCTACAACTCATAATTCACCAGATCACCAGCTATTGAAAACACATAAATGGAACTTTCCACAGAGACTAAACTTTCCCTGCGTAATTGTATTTTTTTGTGCTGTCCCATTGCCATTTCAGATTTTGTAATTGACCTTCAGTTCCTAGGATAGCTGTAATGTTAGGGACAATCAGGATATCAGTTAAAATTCATTCCAGCCCTCATTAAGGATTCAATTTCACTTCATTAAGCAGGTGATTGTTCGGCGAGTAACGCAGAAGCATTACCTGAAAGCGCTTCAAATCCCTCGTGACGGCACTGCAGTGTCATTATGAAAACACATCATCAAATTATCTATGCCGAAATGCAGGTGGAATGATGACTAGTAAGGTTCTAATGAGGTTTGGGAGTTAGGAATGAAATTCTGCCCATCCTGTGCTGCTCTGGGGTTTGTGGTGCCTTCCAGAACCTAAACAGCTGTTATTTAATCACTAAATCAGTAATATGATAACAGTAATAATGATAATGATAATAAAAATAACACAGTAATATAACTCAGTCATATTAAAGATAACAGGTTAGAAATGAAGAACGTGCTAATAACAGAACAATTAACAGTAATCCTCTCTGGGCAGAGGTGGAGATTCGGGTGAACAGAAGCACAGTGCCGCCTCAGGGTCCAGTCACCTTGTCATCCCAGTACACCAGACTGGACACTCACTGGGAGACAGCCGCTGGAGCGATCGAAAAATACCCAGGTTCCCTCCATCTTTGCATTTCATCAAACTTTGCCTTCTGTTGTGGCCACTAACAAGTGTCTTTTGCAACTTTACCTTAGTATTCTGGAAAAACTAACTGTCATGTGTCTATCTTCAGGGTTTGCCTTCACCTCCCTGCTCAGCTACAACAGCCTGGAGAAGTCCACCAATGGCTTCTTCCATGGGATGGACAACACGAGCCAGCTGAGAGGGTACCAGATCATCTCCAAGGTGGTGACGGCCAGCGTTAGCAACAGGAACACTCGAGAACTACAGGAACCGGTCACGTTTGACTTCAGCCACACGCAGTTTGTTGAGAAGGGAGAGCCCGTGTGTGTGTTCTGGAACGCCAGCCTTGGGGATGGAGGCTGGTCTCCAGTGGGCTGCACGGTGGTGACGTCAAACCCCAACCACACCATCTGCAACTGCACCCACCTCAGCAGCTTCGCTGTCTTGATGGCACTCTATGACATCGAGGTGAGTAGAGCTCCACAAACATCAAACTAGTATTTCCTCTTTATATATATTACTGTGTTCCATCAAACAAAAAGATCTAGATTTATACTATTTATGGAATATGGTAAAAGTCATTTTATATATAAAATGACCGATATATACACACACACACATATGCACACAAACTAAATGGACAAAGGTAGTATGTAGCATTGGGACAGATCTCGTAATCATTGAATTCAGGTGTTACATTCAGACCCATTGCCACAGGTCTATGAAATCAAGCACTTATCCATGCAGTCAGGTTTACAAACATTTGTGATAGAATGGGTCGTTCTGAAGAGCTCAGTGAATTCAAGCGTGGCACTGTCATAGGATACCACTTTTGCATTAAGTCAGTTACTGAAATTTCTTCCTTGCTAGATATTCCATGGTCAACTGTAAGTGGTATTTTGGCAAAGGTTAAGCATTTAAGAACACCAGAAACTCAGCCATGAAGCGGCAGACCACGTGAAGTGACAGAGCAGGGTCACCGAGTACTTGGGTGCATAGTGCGCAAAAGTCACCAACGCACTGTGGACTGCAAACTTCCTCTGGCATTAACTCCAGTACAAAAACTGTGCCCAACTGCATTGTGCCAGCTGTAAAGTTTGGTGGAGGAGGGATAATGGTATGGGGTTGTTTTTCAGGGGTTGGGCCTTTAGTTCCAGTGAAGGGAACTCTTAATGCTGCAGCATACCAAGACATTTTGGACAATTCTATGCTTCCAACTTTGTGGGGACAATTCAGGGAAGGCCCTTTTCTGTTCCAGCATGACTGTGCCCCAGTGCACAAAGCAAGGTCCATAAAGATATGGTTGGGTGAGCTTGGTGTAGAAGAACTTGACTGGCCCACACAGAACCATGATCTCAACCCTATCAAACACCTTTGGGATGAACTAGAACGGAGATTGTGAGCCAGGCCTTCACGTCTAAAATCGGTGCCTGACCTCACAAATGCTCTTCTCGATAAATGGACAAAAATTCCCACAGACACACTCCAAAATCTTGGAAAGCCTTCCGAGAACAGTGGAAGTTGTTATAAGTGCAAAGCTGCAAACTCCATATTGATGACTATGGATTTAGGTGCTTGGCTAGATTCTTGATTTTATACACCTGTGGCAATGGGTCTGAATGAAACAGTTGAATTCAATGATTAAGAGGTTTGTCCCCATATTACACACTTCTTTTGTCCATATAGTTTCTGTGAGTACGTATGTTATAAAAGTTCCTGTAGGTACAATGGCCATGTGTCCCAATACCTTTGTCCATATAGAGTGGCTAAAATCAAGTCATATGCTTTACAAGAAGACTTTTGGCTGGTGCTGCATTTGTATGTCCTCATGACAGCTACCTCCTAACAGCATTTGATCTCCCCCCAGGACACGATCGAGTTGCAGTTGATCTCGTGGGTGGGGCTGTCCCTGTCACTGTTCTGCCTGCTGCTCTGCATCGCCACCTTCTACTTCTGCAGATCCATCCAGGGGACCCGCAACACCATCCACCTTCACCTCTGCATCAGCCTGTTCGTCGCCTACCTCGTCTTCCTCGTGGGAATTTCCAGAACGGAGAACAAGGTGAAGCCTCCGACCGTAGCCTGTGCATATATCTCCACCATTTTCCCTACTGTGGTCATGTTATGTGTGTAGGTGTATCTAAGCCCTCCTTCATAGCATGATCTCCGGTTGTGTCGCCCATCAGGGTGCCTGTGCCTTCATAGCAGGCCTTCTCCACTTCTTCTTCCTG
>JAODLC010000049.1:15944519-15957999 GCA_026781145.1 Hippopotamyrus pictus
GCCTGGACCCCCTTTTTCTCCCCCCCCCCCACAAGTACAGCACAATCTGCTGTCATGAATTACATAATTACGGTATTAATATTATTCATTTTATAGATTATGCTTGCCGAATAAATAAACGCAAAGGTGAATAGTGGTGGGGGAAATCCTTCAAAGACCGTTTGACTAAGGCAACAAAAATAAAATAGTAAAAAATGGGGTTGGTTTGCACCTTTCCCACATTTTTGCTACAGAAATGCTTCGGAGTCACCCCCCACTGTGCCTCGGTGTACACCTGTGACGAGACCCTGGGCAGTTACCATGGCAGCCCCTGTGGTCAGGGGACCGCCACATTCCTGCACTACGGTGATATGCTTATTGTGGCGGTTGAGGTGGGGGCTTTCACGCGAACAGACATAACCGACATGCTTTTTAAAATAGACACTGCGGTGAATTAGAATATTATCATCAGAGCAAAAAGGGGGGAATAAAACGAAAGAAACCCCTTATATTGTATTTCCCTTGTCTTGTTTCCACTTGAGGGGAGCTGCATTCTATTTTTACTTCAGATAAAAAGCTGAATTTTTATTTTATTTTAGAAATAAAAAGTCATCCCATCCAGGGTGTACCTAGCCTTGTGCCCTGTGCTACCTGGGATTGGTTCCAGCCCCCAACCCCCACCCACCCCATGACGTGCCTGATAGAAGATGGATGGATGGATGGATGGATGGATGGATGGATGGATGGATGGATGGAACATGGTTGCAACCTCATTTAAACCAGGTCAGGCAGTGTTAAAAGTGACAGTTACACCTCACGCCTTGCTTTCCAATCTGTTATTCCTGTTTTTGGAGATGTCCATGCTGATCACTACTCCATAGTCATTCCCAGCATGAGAGCTACAGCAACCTGAACCCAGCAATCCAGGCCCCAAGGCAGGCATCCAAAGGCAGAATGCTCACATTCCCGAAAGCTCACCACAGCATGGCTTGGCCATTGGTCGGGAGAGCCTCCTCAGGGAGCCCCAGAAGGAAAAGAAAAATCCATCCATCCATAGATCCACTATATCAGATTTTTCTACCTTTTATACATTTAAAAGTTCAGGTCCAAAAAGTAAAAATCCAGACCAAAATTTTATTTCAACCAACCAGCTGAGTACTCTGTGACTGCGTCTCTATTTACTCAAATGGTTGATTGACACAAAATCTTGGTCTGGATTTTGCTTTCTGGACCTGCAATGATCACAGAACATTTTTACAGACCAAAAAACGGGAGCCCACTTACTCTCTTGTGTGATGCTCAGGCCTCCCTTGGATTCAGTAACCCAATGTTTTTTTTCCACGGAAGCATCCGTGACTTCAGGAATCACAGGCTTGTCTGCCGTTCCTGCAAACTATAGAAGAGGAACGATTCAGACATAACCGAATGAGCCAGAGTCATGCCAAGTCCATTCAAATGTCAAATGCCGGATGTTTATTTTTTTAATGTTCCTGCCACAGAGAGACCACACTCCCCAAACAAGCACATCAACTCTAAAAAGTAAATATATTTTACCACCATCAAACCTGTTTCACCCTTAAGAAATCTTTAAATCATTCATTAGTGGGGATTCGTGGTATGTAAAATTAGCTGCTTTTAATGCCCGAGACATTCTTAAATAATTATGCAAATTCACAAAACTGGACACAGCCAAATACATTATGCGAGACAGCACCTCAGTATAAAGCAGAGCACAGTTGGTGACAGTTTTAACCTTTGTCCTGTTTTAGCTTTCTGTTCCTATCTCTTATGTTAAACGGGTTGGTGCTGACCCGCGTCTTAAATCAGCCATAAAATACCCTCAAAACAATTATTTGTCATCCAATTTGTTCTTACCTCTTGGATACCTTGTTAAGCTTCCTTATCCATGAAATGATTGATTTTAATATTTTTGGTGTGGTTTTCTGGACCTGTCTTTTGACAGCACACCTCTCGTTTTCAATAAAAAAATTATGGAAAAATAAACCTCAAGAGAATTATATAAATAAACTGAATTGGTCTTATCTTGCCTTACATGTATGGGCATGCCTTGCCTACTGAAAAAATGTTTTATAATCTTGACTAGAGCATTTATAATTTAGTGATTTTTTTTAATTATTTTGTCTAAATAGAGGTTCCTGACAAAGTCAAAAGACTTGATGCAGTACACAAATTTTTGTGGTGCTTTTATGCATTGTAAACGTACAAACGGGTCAGTGCCGACCCAAACACGATAGCAAGGTTAAGGAAAAAAATCACCAACGGACCTTGCTCTTCGTGTAACCAGCTTGCAAAGTGTCCTCATCTTCTGCAGCTGACGGCTCTCCATCGCTCCACAGGCTGAAGCACCACTCCTTCCCAAAGACACCCTCTATTGTGGGACAGCGCTCCTTCCCTGGAACAAGTCGGTGAACTTTGTAAAACGCTCACAATAACGCGATCGCTAATTAATAAATGCAACAGCAAAAGCAAAACACCGAGCAGCAACATTTTGTGTTGCATGCCAATAATTGTTATGACTATAAGCATAAGAGATGCTGCAAACTCCTGCATCTCCTGGACGGTTTATGAACATGTTAACAAAAGACCATTAAAGGACATGACAGCTGCGCTCCGAGGTTGGGATTAGAAGACATCTGATGATTAGCTGCAAACAGTTTTCATTAAGTTTTGACAAAGGCGCTGCTATCCCCGATGCCTGTATACGTACTCTCAGTACCCTTTTCCACTGCTCCGGTTTCGTCGCCGGTTTGCACCCCGACGGAGCACCGGCCGAGGGAGCAGCCGTTGGTCCTGCCCATCACCCGCTGCTGGGCGATCTTCAGCTCCGTCTCCATGAGGCGCAGTTTCCTCCTCAGCTCCTCATTCTCCGTCTGACTCTGGCGCATCTCTAACCGCAGCACAGCGGATCCCTCATCCACAAGTTTGATAATCTCTGCCACGGCCGCTTTGGATAACACCCCCATGATCGAGGAGAGCTGTGCCTGAAAAGAAAGGCAGTTCAACATTTTTATCATAAAATTGCCAATTACTTTTTTCTAACTATATACCGATTATTTTCTGCTTATATTAACTGTTATATGACTTCTACTGCCTGGCCACTAGTAGCTGAGCGCGCCTCGGTTATTTTCGGAAGTGAGACAGAGGGTGCTGATGGGATGCTTTACCGTAAACCCTAGGGAATAGCCGCATTTAATTTTGACGAAATGGATTTTATTTACTCGTTAATATCCCGCTTTTCCAGTCCGGCGGAGACGTAACGTGGTGTTCACGGGGCATTGATACGCAGTGTGATATTTGATATTCTTATATATTTGAATTATAAATATTATATATTTGAATTGATATTCTGCACTAGTGCATTGCAAATGAATAGGTTCTGTCTGCAGACATTTTCAACACATGGGAGGTTACAGCTACTGTATTCTGTTCTGGATCGCTTTTTGACTGGATAATAGGCTTTTGCAACTAAAGCGGTGACGTCATATCTGCAAGCGCGAAATACATCTCACTCGCTTCCTATTGGAGCGCGAGAAAGGATGAAGTTGTGTTTCAGAAGCTAGAAAAACAATACAATGAACACTTGTTTCCTAAGTGCCCAACATCTTCAAAATGTAACAGAGTTTTAATTCTCCACGCACACCTAAAAACTCCACACACATGGAACCTTGGCGGTTCCAGAGGTGTGAAGTAACAGATTGTAACCACTGTACCGCCACGCCTATGTGCAGTAGCATTAAAACAAGTACATAAATAAAACCAGCAATAAGTAATTAAAACAGGAAGATTTTTTAATTAAAATATTTATGCTAACATTTCATATAATTTATTGTCACATTTCACAATATATTTATTAATGCGCACATTTCATATTATCATTTATTTTACTGCAACATGTCACGATGTATTTATTTCCACAAATGTATTTATTTAATAAAATTAGAATAATCGCTCCATGGGCTCATCTCGTGAACACGGTAAACAGGTAAAGACGTGCAACAACAAACAACAAATGGGATGTGGCCATATTTTGCACATGCAACACAAATCTGAACATTGAACAGCTGAACTCTGACAAATTACCATGTACTGCTGCCACACTTTTACACTATGTGGTTTGTCATGCTTCTTAATTGATCTGAAGCAAAAGTCCCGTACAGCAACCTCTCCTATTCCTGTGATTCTGTTTGCCACTAAGATCAGCAAGCTTATATTAACATAATATGTACTTAAGTATATATAGAACACATCAAGTTAGACATTCTCCGCTAGAATAACTGGGGATGTTCATAGATAGGCTACTTCATTAGCCCATGCATACCATATCACTGTCCGCGGGAGTAATGTTTATTAGCCTCAGCTATAACTAACGCCAGCTACAAAGTTGAAAGAATAAAAGACTCCCCTTCGTATCCGTGGAGTTAAGACGAGGCATGCATCTTAAAGCCCTTCTCTAATTTACTCGTTGGTGCTTTGGAGGAGGATTTACAAAGTCGATGTACGTCGTTGATCACAAGTTTGGGCAGGTCCTGTAAACAGCATGTGCAAACCAGTGCCGTTTTCACAGACCAGAAACAAACCAGCCGAATTTCCATTAACGCTGAAGCTGACGTGCAAAGAGCCAATTAACGTATAGAATTCCCATGTTTTGATACATGGTTCGCTAAAGCCAAATCAGCACAGGACTTTCCGAGAAAAAAATATGACTTGATTAGCATATATTCCCTCCCTGCAAATATAGACATGCGTTACTTGCATAAAAAAAATAAAGTTGTCAAAGCGGAGTGCACAATGGTAACATCGATCCATCTTCTAACGGTTTAACCAGTCTTTCTACTACAGGAGGGAACTATGGTACAACGAGCGCAACATCTGGAGAATGTATTTTTAATAAAATTAACTTTTTATTTTCCTTGGATGCACCATGACAGATAGTGGTTCCTATTTTCACATGGCAGCATGCAGGTCTCCAAAGCCTAATAGAACACTGAAAAGTTAGCCACGAGAGCAGAGGCGATCCTAGGGTCTGTTGGGGCCCCAAGCAAAAATTCACTGCCCCACCCCCCAACCAGTTTTTGTCATCATTTTAATAAATTTGGCTCTCGTTCGCCATTTAGTGGCTTGGGGGCCCCAAGCAGCTGCCTGCCCTGCCTGCTAACAAGATGCGCCTCTGCACGAGAGGAGAGGAACTGGAACCTGGAGGAGAGGAACTGCAACTGGAACCTAAATGGAACCAAATAAGAAAACAATCCATCCATCTTCTGTAACTGCTTGTCCTATTCAGGGTTGCCAGAGCCTATGGGTACAAGGCAGGGAACAACTCTGGATGGGGTGCCAACTCATTGCAGGGCACACTCACACACCATTCCCCCCCCCCAAACACACACACACACACACACCTATGGGCATTTTGGTAACTTCAATTAGCCTCAGCATATTTTTGGACTGGGGGTGGGTGGGTCGCGGCTGGACTACTCAAAGGAAACCCCACAATGACATAGGGAGTGCATGCAAACCCAACACACAGAGTCATGGCTAAGACTCAACCCCAGGTCCCAGAGGTGTGAGACAGCAGTGCTAACCACTGCACTGCCGTGCCGCCCTCTCAGTCCAATCACAGACACTGAAAATGTAACCGTTACTTTTATTATCTCCAAACTTGGAAGTCCAAACCGCAGCAGCAACGTCACTGTTGCAAAGTGTGAAAAGCACTGGTTTCTGCACACGGCACATGTGCGCACGTTATCCACACCTCAGCTCGGAGGTTCTGGTCCTAATCAAAAGTGTCTCGCGTCCAGTTCCTTCTCTCTGCTCTCAAACTCAGCTCAGTGCAGCTGAAAGGTTTCTCTCCACAGCGGGTGCTGTGTATAAATCTGTATCCGTGAATCTCTGCCCAAATCTAAAACAGATACATATTTTCTCTTCTGTGTGAATGTTTATACATGAAAGCTGGTTATTTTTCTTAAAAAAATCCTCCTGCACACTGTACAAGTTCTTTCCTGCATGAACCAACTGATAGACTTTTAAGATTTTGCTTGCTAGTGAAATGATCACCACGCTGAGCATGGTGTGGTTTTTCTCCTCTATTATTGTCTGCGTAACTGACAGAAGCTCTTCCCACACACTGCGCAGCAAAAAGCAAAACTGTGTCAATGTGTACGTGTGAATTCAGATGACTTTTCTTCAAAAACAAAACCCTTTGGCACAGATCAGTGATTTCTGCCCTGTGTAAACAAACTGGTTGACTTATCTTTACCAGATCGCTCCTTCTGAGAATGCCTCCGCAGCTGCAATTTTATATTAATAAGATGCTTGAAATGCATCCCACACAGTGTTGAGATAAACTGCGTTTCCCTTCTGTCGACATTCTCCAGCTTTTTGCTGTCTGTACATTTCCTGCTAATAATAAACTGATACACTCAGGCTGACTCTGCTTCGTCTTCTACAGGGATGAGGGACCCATTGAGTCCCTCTGGGTCTTCTGCAGGTATGAATGCTTCATCTTATCCTTTTGGACCTTTTCCAGGCACTTACCCTGAACATCTGTACATTCTGCAGCTGTGTTAGGCCTATATTTCACGAACCTGTCAAGCAACAAACTGTCTTCAGCTCTGGGCCAATGAGGATGCACGCTATAATGAAATATGTGGGCCTTGCAAAAAATGTGTTTACCACCCATTCCTAATAGCTTGTTTTGGTAACAAAACTTAGTGTTTTGTTGCGGGGGGACAGAAACTGGTTTACATCCTGGACAAGTTAACCTGTTCATTACAAAGAAAAATGTGCACACTACAACCATGTTGCATGAGATATTTTTGTTGGTACAGTAGCACCTCATATATTGTTCTCCACATGTTAAAGCTTAATAATAACTCTTAATGACTCATTGGGTTTGTCGCTGCATTATTATTTTTATTACAATATGAACAAGATTGCTAATTCCTTGTATTTTTAGGGCTCTGTATAATCACAATACTACAAAGAAGTACCTGGGTCTATAGCATTATACTCAAAGGACACTGGCAGCCAAGTTAAGTGTTGTGTTTGGTACCTTGAGTGCATGAGTCAGTTGTTCTGCTTACCGTGACGATTACTCGAATCCTCATTCCACCCCCGCTGTCGGTGTCAGAAGGCTGTAAAAGAACAGATGATCACCCAGAGCTGCTGTTCTGGATGTGCAGGCCCAACGACTGAGAGAGCAGTGCATGTGGCGAGGAAACTGTCACTGGAGAAGAAAAAGTTGGACTCAACCTGCAGCAGAAGAACAACTTGATCACTGTAACAGTGTTGGGACCTTCTTCCTCATACTACCACCTGAAAAATGTCTTCTTTCATGAAGGGTAGATCTTCATCCCCAAGGCACCACTCTTTCCCAAGGACACACACTATGGTGGCATGAGATTCCGCCTCTGACAAATACAAAAATTTCATTACATTAGAGGGGTGCAATGCCATCTCTGAGCACACTGTATTGATATCCGTAAAACAGGAAATATGGAATTACATTATGGCAAACTAAGCCAATGTACATTTGTTTATGATTGTTTAGAACATTTGTATAATTACCGAATGTTTTCTTTGACTTAATCTAATGGTATGCATAGTTGATTTGCTTAATGATGCATGAAACTTGATTGTTTAATCGATTGATAGTCAAATGAGGTTTCAAACCCAGGAAACTGGGTGAACCCATTATGAAAGTCAAGGAAGGGGGGTTTCCAGTAGTACGTGGGAGTATTACCTAGAGAATCGTTTCGAAATGCCCCACTGTGTTAAAGGTTGGTCGGGTCTATGCCTGCATGTGGTTTATTTAAAGGTTAAGTTTGCTTGAGTTAAGTGTCTGTAAGGTAGAGCCTTGAACTGTGCACTCTCTGTTTAATTAAAGCATAGCTTTAACGAGCAGAGTAAGCTGACGATGGGCACAGGTTTTTGTTGGAGTTCAATTAGCCTCAGCTAATTTGAATCCCATTATTTATGCTATACTGGGTTTGATAAGACATACCTCCCCGAACTCTTTCCTGATCGACACTATCCTGCCATTGACGCCTCTCAAGCAAAAAGTACCCCTGTTAAAAGACACTCAGCAAGAAGCTACCAAAAGAAAGAGAGCCACCTAATGACAAGGAGGCCTACATTTTGTCAAATAAATTAAAATGGTAGTCAAATGATGGAACAGTCATGCAGCTGGGTGACACTGACCCACTGGAATAGTTCACTTGCCACCTCTTTCTGGTTCTCACTAAATTTATTCAAGCAGGACTTTAAAAGCACATTTCTTACACGCCTATCAGCTAGCGCAGTCTTTCCCAATCCGATCCTCTGGGGCCCACAGCCAGTCCACGTTTTTGCTCCCACCCAGCTCTCGGTAGTAAAAACGTGGACTGTCTGTGAGTCCCCAAGGACCGGACTGGGAAACACTGAGCTAGTGTATTTGGGTTCCTGGCAGCATCTACAAATCTTGAAAGCCCAGAATAAAATTAGGATCAAACAGATTATATGAGGGTAATGGGATTCACTCTGAAACTGAAATTAAACATTTTCTACAAGCAGTCCAGCTCATTTTCTAGGTTTCAATCCAGCTACAGCTCCTCTTCGTGCCATTGCTTCTCTGACATTCCAAGGAATGATAGAACGACTGATAGAATGGGACTGATAGAATGATAGCACTGATAGAACGACCGCTGGCGAAACTTCGCGTCTACATTTCACCCAGACGCTGTCGGACAGCTTTCAGCTCCGCCTCCATGAGACACAGCTTCAGAGTTTCCATCTCCCTCTGGCTGCCATGCATCTCCAGCCTGCAGGCAGTACGGCTGTCATTCATTAGTCTGCCAATGTCTGCCACAGCTGCCAACCGTAAAACCCTCATAATTAGCACCAACTGTGCCTGCAAAAATCACACAACTCAGCATTTTCCGGCAATAATTCAGCTCCCCTTCTACTAGGTTGATACTTCTGCCTCTAATTGGACACCAGGTCTACAGTTATGCATTAACAGACATGTTAATTGTCTTTGGGGATTTCATTGAAGGATGCGACCACATACCGTATATCACCTATAATGGCAGCACTGGCTTTTATTTTATTTTATTTTGTTTTATTTATGCTCTAGATCAGTGTCACCCAATCCAGTCCTTGGGGATGCAGAGACTCAGAGTTCACGAGGGAGCAAAAAAAGTGTACTGTCTAATAGAGAGCTCAGAGGGACAAAAAACATGGAACAACTGTTAGTCCCCGAGTACTGGATTGGTAAACACTGCTTTAGAGCTATCCTTTAAAACAGCGATTCTTAACCCATTTGTCAAAATTGGGTCGCGGCACGGTCTGAAAGGGTCGCGAGTTGGAAATGTAAGCATTTTAAAACCAGCAAGCTCCTATGCTGATCCGGGATCAGATTACCCAGCCCCAATCCTAGAATGAACCTATATAAAGGAGTCTTGGATCTGCAAACATTTAGCGCAAAACTAGTGAACATTCAACCAATCCAAGTAGCCATTCCACAGATGCTTAATTTAAAGTTCACTGGCATATCCAATCAGATTTGTGCGATAGGCATTGATTGGCGTAAATTGCAGAGCGCAATGTGTGCTTGATCATAGCGTTAATTTAAACCTAATTCTTGATATAGTGTCACTGCTGAGCTGGCATGGTAAAAATTGGGTCGCGGTGCAAAAAAGGTTGAGAACCACTGCTTTAAACAAAGAGAAAGTGGAGCATAATATGGAACACTAAAGTGGAGGAAAATGTAAAATTCGGACTGTAAGGTACATCAGCTAATTTGTTACAATCTCATGAGACACCTCTAGTTGGGACAGGGCAGGATCATGGACTAAATGCAGTGGGGAAATAAAGACATGTGCACCTACTGCAGTTTTTACGGCCTTGCCATTTTTGTTCTTTCCTGAAGCTATTTGTAGGGTTCCAAAGAAGATCTTGTGCCATGAATTATTGTACTGCTGTATTCTGCATCAGGATCATTAATTTAGAGATCAGTGTTGACACGCCACAGCACACAACAAAAAAAAATGTGTTCTCTGCAGTTAACCCATACGTGACATAGCAGGGGGCAGCTAATTCAGTGCCCGGGAAGCAATGCTCGGGGGTGGTTCCTTGCCGGCCAGGGATTTGAACCTGTAATGTTTCAATTCCAAGTGCGCTTCCCTAACAATCAAGCCACCACTACCGACAATTTCTAAATATTACTACAGCTGCTTCTCTATTTCAATTAGGACCACACACGAGACAGAATGGATACCTCTGGAAGTGTTGCCTCCTCCCCACTTTCCATATTCCCTTCAGCAATGAGTTTCTGTTGGTCAATGGTGGAGACTCAATGGAACTCAAGCAGCTCCTCAGCATCCCCCACTCCACCTCTTCAAACCCTACCTCCTTTGAAAGAGCAACACAACTTGCGTTGGAGCTCCTCTGAAGGATTAAAGGCATTAAAATAACCAATAAAATGTGGGAGAATTTCGTGCCAAACCCCATGCACTGACATCACCCCAGGTCTCCACGATGATGCCAATGACATCCCTGATGTTAAACTACTTCCAAAGTAGCTGAAATCAAGCAATCATCATCTGGAACGTGTGCCTTAAATAATAAGCTTTGAAAGCTGAAACCACACTATTTGTCAAGGGGTTGAAGTAGAGGCAGTTGTATTTGGAGGCAAAAACAGGACTTTGATGTTGCCTGAAAGTTCAGCAATGATGGGTGGATGGCTTTTCTTCAAGTAATAATGATCTACTTTTACATTCAACGAGTTTTATCCCCAGTACACTTCACAGGCACTTTCATTTTACATTGTTTTGTTATACTTACAGCAATGGGTTTGATTTTGTTACAACTACTGTAAAACAATGATAAAGAACATGGATCACCCATTGGTGCACCACGGAGTAGGATTTCTCAGTTAGTTGGGTCATGATTGTCCAATAGGAGTGAGCCTTACCTAAACTCTTATTGGACAATCATGACTGTCCAATAGGAATGCTCCCTACCTAAACTCTTATTGGACAGACATGATTAACTGAGGAATTCTGCGTCATGGAACACCCTCCGGAGTTGAACAAGAATCAAAATATTCTTTCACGGTCCAACGTTTTCATACGTGTTACTCTACGACGCAAAACATACCAAGGATGAAATCGCGTATAAAAAAAACATTTGTTCTCTATAAGATTCACGTAGGCTAAACAGCAGTACTGTGTTACCGAGGCAAGCAACTTCGGATGATAAACTTCAACTCCCACAATGCAACACAACGGATGATATTCCGGTCACACACGGAAATTTGGGTATTTTTTTCTGGTTTTGTGGAAGTGGAGTGGTGGAAGTCATTCTGAATTGGTTAAAGACCTATTATTAAAACAAGGTACTTGTAGATATCTGTAAATCAGAACGTCAGTGTAAAATAAGATAAATGCCTTAGGCCTATATCAATATTAGTGAGGAAACTCACATTAACACGTTACAGTTTAGTCAATCGGATGAGATCTCCGGGATTGCACAAGTGGTTTTACCATTTATTAACCTGTGCAACCTGCATAATTCAGTCCGTTTATGTTATTATAGATGATGATTTGCCTTTGCGGTATTTTCGGCGTTTATAAATTCTTAAAAGTCAGATACTAGTTCACGTGCTTCACAGCCTAAAATTGCAGACAGGCATTTATTTGTAAATTTATTATTATTTACAAATTCTGCCAATTCATGTTGTCGGCGGTAAAGGACATCAGCGGTATCTACTGCCTAATTAGATCATATTTACTGTAGAACCTTCTTTGGTTATCCTCTTATTTTCCTTTCAGTTATGTGCAGTAGAAAGGTTTTGGTGTTCCCCTCCGCGGAGGAGCTGGGTCCGGCGCTGGCTCGCCTGGTGTCCTCCCGTGCAAGGCGAGCCTGTAGCTCCCAGCGCCGCCGGTTCTCCCTCGGCCTGTCGGGGGGCAGTCTGGTCTCCATGCTGAGCCGCGAGCTCCTAGCCCTCCCTGACCTCGACAGCAGCGCTTGGATCGTGGGCTTCTGTGACGAGAGGCTGGTTCCATTCCACAATGAAGAAAGCACCTACGGACTGTATAAGGTGAAAAGCAAACTAGTCATTAAACTCCTAGATCGTGTCTGGAAAAGACTGGTAGCTATAACCGGCTCGGTTCCGTGTATATGTTCATTGGAGGTTGCCGGTCCGGAGCATCCACATCTCAGCCAGACATACCAATGTACGTTCCTTCGCCTGCTGTGTTTCAGAATCGGCTTCTCTCCAAAATAAATATTCCAGAAGATGCTGTTCTAACTATTGACCCGTCGCTCCCCGTGGAAGAGTGTGCAGAAGACTATGCCCGCAAGCTGAGTGAGGTGAGCGCACACACATGTACTCATGTCTTTGTGGGGACCGTCCACTCATTTCTATAGGCAAAACCCTAATCCCAACAATGAGAACCTTAACCCCTGCCATTTTTAGTTTTTGCATTACAGTCACAGATTTTTATAAAATTGAATTTACACTTGTGGGGACCGAAAATAACAGGTTTTTATTACATTGTGGGGACATTTGGTCCTCAAAATGTAATGTATACCTAGACTACACATACACACACACACACACACACACGCGCCTGCTCACAGATGTTAGGATGATTGTGTGCAGTTGGCCATGCTCCTGTGTGTGTGTGTGCGTGCGCGCATGTATTATAATGCTGATTGCTTGACAATTCATTATGGTTACTATAAGTCCACAGCTAATGAGCTGTCTACTTATACAGTATTGCAGTTCCTAAACATTCTTAATTTTGTTTTAGCTGAAGAGGGTATGGTTGTCATTTTCAGTATAGCTTACTCTTGTAAGCCGGACAGATGGTCTAATTGTTTTTTTCATACCCAAGGAGTAATTGGTTATTTACTTACGTGCAGATATGAAAATCTGTTCTGGAACAGTGCTTAGCAGCAGGATCAGCTGTGTGTCTGGGTTTCTGTGTTGTCTGCAGACCTTCCCAGGTGAGGAGGTCCCGGTCTTTGACCTGCTGCTGTTGGGCATGGGCCCTGATGGACATACCTGCTCACTTTTCCCAGATCACCCCCTGCTGGAGGTAAGACTCACCTTCATTCTCAAACTTGAAAGTCAATGCTGTCATGAAATCTTTACTATAGGCATAAAACCTGCCATCTCATCATGCACAGAACATAGGATCAGACACAGAAATAATATGGATCTAGAATGGCAATCATAATACTTGGTAATAGCATAATGGCTGCTATATGCACAGATATATGCTGTTAAAGGCAAGCATTTGGTGTTCCTCTCCATGGTTAAAGTGATTTTTTTTTTTTGAAGGTACAGTTTCTCGCTCGTCTCTGAATAAAAGTTAGCATTATCTATGATTTGCATGTGTCCCAGATCTGCAGGAATGTCGTATACCAGGGGTCTCCAACTCCAGTCCTGGAGAGCTACCGTCCAGTAGGTTTTCTATCATACCCGGCTTCTGATGAG
>JAODLC010000049.1:15971542-15990226 GCA_026781145.1 Hippopotamyrus pictus
ATATTAATTAATTGTGGGCGGAGCTTCAGTAGGGGGGCGTGCCTCCACAGGTGTTCATGATCAACCTGGAGCGTCGTCCTGACCGGCGGAAGCGCATGCTGAGGTCCCTCTACGAGCAGGAGATCGACAGCAAGGTCTTCCCCGCAGTGGACGGCAAGTAGGTCGCCGGATTGGCTAGCTTTTAGATTTTTGCCGCAATGTGCCAGAATGGTGCCGCAGTCAGGGAAAACTCTCTCTCCATCTCTCTCCCGCTCAGGGCCTTGAACGCCAGCCAGATCCAAGCCCTGGGAATCCACATGCTGGCCGGCTACAGCGACCCCTACCATGGCCGGCCCCTCACCCGAGGGGAGCTGGGGTGCTTCCTCTCACACTACTCGGTCTGGCAGGAGGTACGCGGGGCACCCTGCCCAAGAGCCGTACCCTTCTGCGTCTCCTGTCCTCCGAGCTGATCCTCCTCCCCCATCACCTTCCCGCAGATTGTGGATCGGGGGCTCGAGGTGTCGGTGGTGATCGAGGACGACCTGCGCTTTGAGGTCTTCTTCAAGCGGCGCCTCAAGAACCTGATGTTGGAGGTGAAGAAGGAGGGACTGGACTGGGACCTCATGTAAGGGCACTAAGGGGGTTCCAGGATCAATATACCGTACTATGAATATATGAAAATCATGTACCCGTTTTAGTAGTTTATCTGAGACTATAGCTGATTTGTCCTCTACTCTTCCCACGCCATTCAACATCTCCTCTCCTCTTCTACCTTCTCTCCATCTGCTTCCTGCTTCCCCCCCCCCCGCCTTCTCAGTTACATAGGGCGAAAGAGAATGCAGGTCGAGCGTCCAGAGAAAGCCGTTCCCAACATCCACAACCTAGTTGAGGCCGACTACTCTTATTGGACGCTGGGGTACGTGATGTCATTACAAGGCGCCAAGAAGCTGCTGAAGGCCGAGCCGTTGAAGAGGATGCTGCCGGTGGATGAGTTCCTCCCCATCATGTTCAATAAGCACCCAGTGTAGGTATCGCCCAGGTCACTTCTCTGCCCTGCCTTGGAGTTCTCCATGTGGCATGTCGCTATGCTGCGTCCATCACCCGCTGTCTTCATTCCATCCCTCCCCACCCCAGGTCGGACTACATGGAGCAGTTTGAAACTCGGGACCTAAAAGCGTTCTCTGCAGAGCCCCTGCTGGTGTTCCCCACCCACTACACGGGAGAACCGGGCTACATCAGTGACACGGAGACCTCCACCGTCTGGGACAACGAGAAGATGCCCACAGACTGGGACCGGGCACGGGCGGGCAGCAAGACGCACGAGCAGGCGGAAATCAGCAGCGAGGCCCAGAACACGGACGTCCTCCAGTCGTCGTTGCACCGTGCTGCTAAAGATGAGCTCTGATTGGTTATTTCACACATGTGGCCAGCCAATGAGAACAGGGAACCACCCACCCATGGTCAGGCTGCTGCATTTGTTTTTGTAAAGACCTCCTGAAAATTGCCTCTTTCTTCACATCTTACCTGGGATGATGCTAGGGCAGCATGGAATCTGAGGTGTGTGATTTGACTCTCAAAGTGGCTTCTGATGGTCATCATGGGATCATCACATCTGGTACAGGTGAGTGAGAAACACCTGCTTTTAGATGCTTTTTTTAAAGCACATTTAGTTTTTTTTTTTTTTTGCCCTCACCTCTGGGACAGGCGCCAGCTGTGATTCAGATGTATCCTCACAGTCAGATTTGAGGACAAAGCTCCGATGAAATACCCCGCAGATATTATTCACAGACAGGGCAAGGATCTGAATTCATCTTCAAAATGGTGGAATGTGTCATTCACACAGAATCCCCAACTAAAATATTACATAAACTTCTCCTGTTTATTTCAACGTCTTTCTAGAAAACACACTCACCCCCTGCGTTACTGACAGATGTGCCTAAATACAGGAATGTGTGGCATTGCTCTGCTTGGTCTATCTACATCACAATCCACATTGGCTTTACAGGGAAAACTGGGAAGATTTGTGAGGGGTGTAGAGATTGTATCCCACAGCTTGGATTATGTGAACTTGTCAATAAATGGTTATTGGATGAATCCTGGTAATTTTTGTCCACTTTGCAAGGTGCTTAACTTGAACTGATTACTGATCATGAGTGAAATCATAAGCTGCTTTAGGTTAAAGCATCCTGAAAAAAAGAAGTCGATGTCTCTCTCTCACACACACACACACACACACACACACACACACACACACACACACACACACACACACACACACACACACACACACACGATAACCTAACGCTGCTCCACTTGCATCTGTCAAAGCTGTTGTTAGCTGTGAATTCTTCACCATGACAGATTCAGCACCCAGTGCTGTAATCGGCTTGCAATTTTTGCCGGTGGGGAGGGGTCTTGTGGCAGATCAGGCTTCAGAATACACACCCTGGGCCTGCGAACCAGTTTCCAGTGGACCACAAAAGAGCCAGAAGCCAGTTGCTAAGGAGTAATCCTGGAGTCTAGCCTTTTAAGGAGTGTCTCATTGTGCGGCATGGAAATATTGTACCATATATAAAAGAAATTGATTTTTTTTTCCTTTCCTACCACAGTAACGATTGTTTTTCAAGTACCTATTTTTGTGTGAACCTGATATGTATGAGAATGACCAGTCGATCTTGCAGTTAATGCCAGTTTAGTCTGTTCCCCGTTTCTGTAAAAGTGCCTTTATACCAAAGAATAAAATCTTGTTTTGTTTTAAATCTGTCTTTGCATACCACGTGCTTTTTTAAATGACCTAAAGATGTCGTCAAGAAAAAGTCGGTTGTGGTGGTTTCTGTTGCACTACGAAAATGCGCCTAATTAAGACATTTGCAGGGTGACTGCGTGTTATGTCGATGAGCATCCCTCCCCTATAATGACGTACTCTGATAGTTTGCATATGGTAATTGTGTTTTTTTTATTTTTTTATTATTTTAAACAGCTGCATATATCCATTTGCGGATATGTACTTGGGTACCGCTTTTCTCATTAAGCCTAAGTATACCCGGTCTCTAAGCTGTCGCCGCCTCCGCATGCCATGGCCTTCAAAGGGGGAGTTAGTGTTTCGGCTATTTCTGGGACTTTAACACATTTGTAACTCTTCTTTCGTGCGACGCGAAGCTTTCCTGGAATCATTTTGCTTGTGATATTAGTGCCGGCGGCTGTGAGATTCAATCCAAACGCACAAAAAAAAATCAAGACCAGATATCGTCGCACGCCATTCAAAGCGTGAACGTGTCATTCAAATGATTTTTTCACTATAGCCTGCCTGCTATCAAATATACAGTTCTTTTGGCCTATACTGTATTTTATATAATTAAACTACATGGAACTAGTTATATTTATTTAATATATTAAAATGAGGCATAACTTTAGAGTTTCACTGTTCACCTATGCGTATCTGTTAACCGAGGTCAACAGCAGCGGCAGGAAACCAAGTGAAGCGGGCCAGACCGGGGGCGACCTGCGGGATGCCGATCACCTGCTGCATGTCTGAGTAAAAAATCTCAGCTTGTAGTTCTCTGTTATCCCAAGTGAACCCGACTCAGTCCCCGGGAAAAAAAAAAAAACATATAGCTGTCACAAGATAAGAACGCACGATTTCTGGAACAGGGTTGCCGACTCGCAGGCATCTGGCGTGACACGCTTTCTGACTCCCAGGGTCACGCAAGAAATCTTACAGCAAATCTATATTATTACATTATAAACATAAAATTAGCTACATCAAAAGCGTTGGGGTAGTTTGCAATCCTTACAGAGTATTTACAAGGTAATAAGACTGTTACATAGGCCTACATGTAAATGAGCGTGCAAACTTGTGTCAAATTGAAAATCACACGCCAGGCAGCTGACCAAAGTTGGCCTTCTCAACTTTATCAAGATTCAACGTTAGCAATAACTTGGAAATAACAGCTAATCAATCATAAGGAATGTTGCGGATCTGTTTAACATTCATGATCAAAGCTGTAATTGCGTTACGTATAATCTCGGATCAGCGAACTGTCCGTCAATAAGAGAGATAAACCGTAAAAATGCTGATTTGCGTATGTGGTGACGCGTTGGGGCGATATGTTATTTGTAAATCAGGTAGGTGAGTTAACGAAAGAAAGGTATAGGCATGATATTGACTAGTAATTAATGGTCATCTATGCGAACAGCCGAACCGACGACTTATCATGACCTATTTACACCTTCTTCCACCTTCCGCGCTGCTGGTTAGACTTACCGCTCCTCCATGACTTCTGTTATTTTAGGTTTGTTCAAAAGCGATTACAATCAGCTTCAGGAGATGAGTGAAGGTTGCGGATGTGCTGGATTGAGCCGGAATGTGGCCGGGTGACATGCTTAACTTCAGCCATGCGGCAATTCATTCTCTTAACAATGACTCATATGTTAATGGATATAAGAACGCGCGGAGTCGGCATCACACATTACAGCACCTGTTGCGTGAAATACGGTTCTGTTGATTGTCAACGATCATGTTTTAATGTTAGTGAAATGACTCCATCCTTCATCCCGAAGTACGAAAGATCTTAAGACTACAGGATACGGATGATTTCTGTGTAGATCGGAATGGTGGAAATGTTCCCCGTCTGACACCACATCAGTCGGGCATATGTCTGAAGTCTGGTCCACTCTGTTTTGTAATGACGGTAATCACGAAGAAGGGACTGACGAAGACAAATAAGAAGAAACATGGCCCAGGTCGGTAGCCTTGGAAGTTTAAGGTTGGAGTCGTCGCCAGCCTTTTTCCCTGCGATGGACAGCACCGAGTCTGCGTGGCTGGGGGACTGCTTACAAGATATACCGCAGATGGTGGCTGAACTTCGGCTTGTGGGTGACCGCATCAAACAGGTTAAAAAGCTCCTGCGGGATTTCTGTGGTAAGTCAAATTATTATTATTATTACTATTATTATAATAATAATAATAATAATTATTATTATTATTATTATTAACAACAATAACGGGTCTTAATTGTTGTAATATTTATAGTGTTGCAATTCTTATATAATTGATGTCTAGTACTATGCTTTATTAGTCATCGAGGAGTTTTAACCAACCCACTATGTTATCGCTCCGTATTTTTACTCTCACATTCCAATCATGTTTCACAGTGGTTGGCCCCAAATGGACCACAAAACTGAGACCATGACTACTCTTAGAACATCAGGGCGATGGAATTCCGGGACACTTAAAATGATGGTTGTCTCTGTTACGCTTCACTCACAAACGGACCTGGACTGGGCGTATTCTCTGTGGGTCGATGGGTTTGCGGGTCTGAAAAATACCCCCCCCACCCCCCAATCAGTAAAATCTGCCCCAAAATTAAGGGCTGAGATTTTAAACCTTGTGCGGCCTTGTTCACAAAACCATGGTGAAGTGCTTTGTTAATCTTGTCTCATTTAACTCTTTCAGTGTCCTCCTCCACCTCAGACTCATGTGGATCCAACCAGGGCCAGGTGGACACTGCACTTCAGGGCTTGATGGCCTCTCTCCAGCCCCTGAGGGAGCGCCATCCCTCCATGGCTCATCCCCCTTTAAGCCATGCCATCTCAGCCCTTTTTGACTCCCTCAGAGGTCAGTGCCCCTCTATTTCACTTGTAGGACTAGTGTGTGACAGCAGGGGGCGCTAGAGTCATCTCTGAAACCACCTGTCGCTCTGGAGTATGTGGTTTAAAGCTCATGAACAGCCAAAACTCTTGTACTCATATACTAAAGGAATCACAATAAATATAGGTGATGGGCCTAACGGGTACATTTTTTCATTGATGTGACATAATGATGTAGCTATAAATTAAAGCATCTCTCACTGTGAGGGGGGGAGATGGTGGGTGTGTCTTCCTCAGAGAACGAGACTCACTTCCTCCCCTCAAAGGTGAAAGAGCATTGGCCAATCTCCTCAGCATCAGGGAGGGAAAAAAAAAAACATTTTTTTTTCCTCTTTCTTTTGCAAATGCACACAGTGAGAGAGAGAGTGTGTGAGAGAGAGAGAGAGAGAGAGAGCGAGAAAAGGAGAACGAAATTTTTAAAACGCCTCTAAGTTTTTTCTGTTAGTTTTCACTGAATGCAAAGCACCAGTGAAAGAGTGTGTGTGTGTGTGTGTGTGTGTGTGTGTGTGTATGTGTGTGCGTGTGTGTGTGCGTGTCTCTGTGTGGGCGCGCGCGCCTGTATGTGTCTGTGTGTGTCCACACATGCCGAGCGTCGAATGAGCCCGAGGACCTACGGCCTGCTGTCCGCCGCTTGGTAAACGCCGGAGAGTCTCGGCGAATGGAGTCTCTTGCACACATTGGCTGCGCGGCGTGAGGTACTGAGGTCTGTCTGTCTGAGGGAATTTTGGGAGGAGAGAAAGCGGGAGACACGCTGATGGAGGAAGCGACGAAGAATGTTGCAATGGCGGACTGCAATGCCCAGGGTGAGTGTGAGGACCTGGGTGAGGGTGGGCGGGACAATGTACCGCAGCTCCAACGAGACAGAGTCGGCCATCTCAACCCAAAAACACAGGCCGTGATCCCTCGTTTGTGCCGTTTATGACTTTCCTCCTTTTTGATGCATATATGCTGTCCATCAATCTGCCATCGGCTTGGTCATTCTGAACCTAGAACCTGTTCCAGGCAGTATCAGGCACAAGACCTTGGCTTGTGAGAAGGAACTGTGGGAGACCTTACTAACTGCACACCTACAGAGCTGGGGGGGATTCAGACCCCTTCCCTAGAGGTGTGAGGCAATAAACGTGAGCCACTGAGCCACCAACGCAATGTTTGTATATTTTAAGTCCTGTAAATTTGCTGTTTTTTGGTACCCCTCATTTCCTGTGGAAACATCTGATACCTCATAGTTCCTCCTTCCACCTTTTTCCTTTGGGTCCAGGTCCATTTGTCCTTTGAGCTCTTTGCGTTTGTACATACTGCATGTTTTGTTTGGAAATACGTAAGCCCAGCTTGTTGGGTTGACTGTAAGGATACCTCAGCCCTAGACCTCACCGTAGGAATAGGTGCCATGGCTCTGTGGTGTCGCAGAACTTCTTTGGTCTTTAGCCATAGTGTTTTCTTGCGTTGAATCTCGTGGTTTCTGCTTTCATGTTTGCGGGGTGTATGAATTTGAGGGGGACGGGGTTGGGGGGAAATTATGCCTATTTGGCCAGTACAAGCCTTGCAGTGCTTGTGTGCGGCGAAACCTGACGCAGATGCAGATATCCCGCAAGTTTTCTCAGTTCGGCTTCTGGAAGGGCTAAGGTCCTGTTTGCGTTGTTGTCCCCTCGGAACACTCCCTAGCGTGTCCTGTAGGTGGCATTGCTGAAGCACTTCATTTGCATTTCAGTCTACATGCTAGCGGGCAGTCTGGTCTAGGGTGTACCCTGACCTCGTGTCCTGTGCTGGCCGGGTAGGCTCCTGGGCTTCCCATGAGCCTGATTATGATGAGGTTCGAAGATGGACGATTGGGTGGTCGGACACGAATGGCAAACCGACGGCGTAGCAGCAGCGTGCCGAGAAGCGGGCTGTCCCCGTAGCAGTGTGACTTGGAGGCAGGATGTGGTTGACCTAAATGGAACATGAGAGCTAGAGAGAGCGAGAAACGCTGCCGAATGTCTCCTCAGCTTGTCTGAAAGAACCCGGCAGGATTCTGCATAGGACTTGACAGTTTCTGGAACCGAAAGTATTGCAGAAGCACTCGCAGTCAGAAACACGGTTTTTTTTTTTCCATCAGGTCACAGCGGCGGCCATTTTGTATATCTGTCGGATTTGATGCCAGAAGCAAGAAGTGTCCTCATCTGCCGCATTATCATTCTGCATGTTTGCGTGGCTTTAGAACTTGTATCTGTGACTGACACTGCTCTGCTAGCCCGTTCTGCTTCTTGCTGCAGTTCAGAAGGGGCTTCCGGTCGTAGTTCCTTTGTTTGCCCTTCCGCCATTTTGGTTCCTATATTTCGGGCATGAAATTGGCCACTCCGTACCTGTCTGTTTGCATAATCCCCCCTCCCCCGGATGGATTGAGTATGGGCACCTCCCCCACCACTGCCTTTATTTTTTGCTGTTTCTCTTTACTAGAGTCGCTGTTGGTGTTGTGACGTCACCCAGGATGGTCAAAGGGAAGTGGTGGTGATGGTTAGGTCATGGCAAATAGTTATCCGAGGAGTTTATCGTGAATGATATACATAAAGTTCTGGTGACGGGCTATGTATTTCTCGGATCCGTTGTGCGGTCAGTTCCTTTTTTGTCTGTCGGGTTTGAGTCGGGTTAAGGGGCTGTTTTAGACGCAGAGGTCGCCTGGGCAGAGAAATTTCACCCCTTGCGAGACGCGACATACGTCATGAACGTTCCGGTGATGAAGCGCGACAGAATCAACACATTTCCCGGATGGTACTGGAATATAAAAATAACCATGTTGCACATACTGGTGATTGAAGCCCCTCCCCCTTCTACCAGGGGCAATTCCATTTTTAAGGTGGGTGGTATAAGAGGGGATACAGTCCATACAGAGGGGCGAACCTTATTAGCCAATGATGTGTTTTGAATTGATGAGTGACAGAATTGGGGGCCCTCTGGGGGCCAATCAGCTTTCAGCTGGGGCCAGTGCTCCCGCCTCTGTATTCGCCCTTGCTTTCCACGATCCTAATTGTTATGGAATATTAGCGTACTGCTCCATCGCAGAGAGCTACAAAGGGACAGGAAAGAGTTAATGTTTTAAACTATAAAACCCTTCCTTGTATACTTGCTTATAACACACAGAGCACAGGTCACATGTACCACTCAGTGAAGTTACAGGGAAGGGACAAAAAAGCACAATAAGTGTCATTCCTCCTAATTTCTTAGAATTTTCTTTTTTTTGGGGGGGGGGGCGGGCTCATGGTTCTGACATTTCATATGAAACGGTGTGGTTTTTAATTTAAGGGATGGTGTGACTGATTAACTGTGGCATTGTGAGGAAAATGATTGTTTGCCCTGGTTTGGGGGGTTTTTTTTTGGTTAAAATGTGGGTGTGTGACACCCCCACCGCGTGGCCCTTTGCGCCTTGCCTGTTGCAAAAAATAAGCCTAGGATTTCTGATCACCTCGACCTGAGTGTCAAACTGTAGTAAGGTGTGGGGCTTGAAGGCATCTCGGGGGGGGGGGGGGGGTGTTCTAATTCCCCCACCTTCTGAGGAATGATAAGTGTCATCTGTGTAACCTAGAGATTTGCACCCCTGGATTTTCTTTAACTGCCTTTTTTATGTTTATGGCTTCCGTGTATCTCAGTCTTGCTGAAACGTCCTCCATATTTCTGTGCTACTTATTGCGATTTCTGTGCCCTATGACCAGCTACACCGAAATGTCATCTCAGCCTATGACCCCGTGCATCATGTTGCTGAACGTGGCAATGGATTCACTTTGACTTGTCAGTGGACACGTGCGGATTTCTAGACCTTTCCTTTGCTGGAGCCTTTACTTAAGGGCACGCTGCTCCTGAGTCTTGACCCCACGGCACTCTGGCTATGAGTAAGCGCCCCGATCCGCCAGTGCCTTATGAGAAGAGAAAGCCGGTGTCAAATGAGAAGTCAGCGCTTTTGATTTACGCAGTGCCCCCCCCCCCCTCCGTTTCCTGTAGCCTGTGAGAGGCTGCGCGGCATTGCGCGGTTGTCAAGGGCCCTGTTCTCTTCCGAGATGGTCGGCGAGGAGGGGGATGGGTAGCTCATTGCGTGGCAAAGACCTGGCTCGTTGCTGTTTTAGGAAGTGGGCACCTCTTACTTCCTTGTATTCTGCACGTTCCTGCACGGTACTGCAGCAGCTCCGTCGTGGTCTGTCCTGACCCGGCCCGTTTCCCCCCTCTCCCGTTTGCCCCCACTTTAGAAGCACTGCGTCCGAGCAGGACGTCCGAGACGAAGCGCTACAGCGAGATCTTCCGTGATTTCGACAACCTGGAGCTGTCGCTCATCCATGAGTACGTATTTTGCGCCGTCGGCTGGGTCGTCCGCGACGTGGTTTCTCCGGCCGCCTGCTCATGTTTCCCCTCTTTCTGGTCGACTGTCTTTGCCCTGCATTTATTGGGGGAACCCCAGGACTGTGGAGGACCTGCTACCAGACCCTGACACCATATCCAACGCAGAGACGGAAACCACAGAGATCACGGATCCGGAAGAACTGACGGTTAATGATTAGTACTTCATTTTTACTTTGTAGTATTTTATACCACATTCATTCATGCCTACATTTCAGTTAACTGAGTCCAAAGATAGCCTTGCGGTTTTCATTGTACCATTGTACTTTTCAGTTGTATTATTCTATTTTACGTGCACCACCTCTAGGAGTCACAAGGCACTTCTCATTATATGTCTGCCTTCGTACGCTATGACAGTAAGGTTAAAGTGAATTTATAACATCACGCAATAATATGGTGGCTCCCCGCTGGATCCGATTCAAACTCGATGACTCCTTCTGCAGCCTGAAGAAGGCCTCGACATCGAGATTCGGGTCGATGAAGACCAAAAAGAAGGATCTTCACCAGGTAGGTCCTTCAAGCTTGGTGTCTGTGGGCCCCCAACCTACCAGTAGCTGGAAGCAGGTGATTGGGATGACTGTCGTGGTCGCCTTTTGTATTTGCATTATAATGTGGAGATCAGAGTTCTCAGTTGAGCCTGCGGCGGTGTTCAAACGCACCTTAAAGACTGCGAGTGTTGTGCGGACCAGCTGGGCCAGGCAGCGTTCGGGGCTGGACGGGTTTTTACCGAGTTCTAGTGTAGGTGGTGAGGTTCTTCTTTGACTCCACACTCTGACCTGTTCCCAAAAGAGCTCCCCAGTTTTTGGGCAGTTAGCCATGCACGCTAATTGCCTCACACTAATCAGATTAGCAGGAGATCTGACCAAGAGGCAGTGGTGGGGGAGGTTCCCCTACCCAGTCAGGAGGGGGGGGAAAGTGGGGCTGTGGATGGAACCTGCAGGGATTCTGCAACCTGCATACAGGCTGGTGACGCTGGTCCACCAGGCTCCACCCCCGTGTGTGCATTGTATCTGCCCCAGAAAGTGTCTCACCAGGAGAGGTGACAGCATTTCAACGATAAAATAAGGTAGCATCCTGTTAGTGGGAACACGGAACCGATCTTTATCTCTACATGAGCACGGCAAGAACAAAGGCACCCAAGTCAGTGGAGAGTCTCTGTGTGTGTGAGAGAGATTCGCATATTTGAGTGTATGATCTCTCAATCAGTATAAACATTGTTGGTGTGATTGTAATGATGCATCACCTGGGTTATTGCATGGATGTGTGTCTGTTTGTGCACGTGTGTGCATTTTTGCAATTATTGCATTGTGGGGACCACAATGCGATAAAGACCTGTAACTTCTTACCTTGTGGAGACATTTTTTTGGTCAGGGATAACCACAATTTTATAAAGATCTATGACTGCAATCACAAAACTGAAAATGCCGAAACTCCTGTATTTGGGCTGGGTAGGGGTTAAGGTTGTCATTGTTGCGATTAGGGTTTTGCCCATAGAAATGAATGGACGGTCCCCACAAAGACATGAGTACGGGTGTGTGTGTGTGTGTGTGTGTGTGTGTGTGTGTGTGTGTGTGTGTGTGTGTGTGTGTGCGGTGTTAGGACCGCTGATTGCCGGTGCGTCATTTTTTCGGACACGTTCCAGAAGGAGAACCAGGAGCATCGCTAATGCCTGTCAGCTCCTGGGATAATCCCCTAGCTGAGCTGCCATGACAGGGGGGTGGAGTCACTGAGGGAGGCGGGGGATTCCACGCCATGCACCCCTCCCCAGCGCCATTCACATGCTGTGGCGGCACTCAGGTGAAGCTGAGGAATCACCGGCTCCAGGAATCACCAATTCCATTTTTTTTTTTTTTTGTAAGTTTCCTCTCAGCTTCTGCGCTTGGGATCGGTAGATGTTCCACCGAGGAACCTCGAGGTTCCAGGTCGTCTGCAGGAGCCCCGTCCTGGATGCTTAATCTCAAATGAGATAAAAGTGACAGCTACAGGTTTGAACAAGGAATCCGAGCAAGATAACCAAAGGAGAAAGGTCCTGAGAGGTCGTCTTCCTTCAGAAAACCTAGAAGTGGGACTTGAGTGTGAAGGCTAAGAACCGTCACGGAGAAGATGATCTCTAAGGAGGAGGATTTATCTATCTGATGGATGTATTCATAAAGAGCACTAAGGGGTGGAGTCAGAGAGACAGAGAAGGGAACCAGATTGGCTGTTTGTGTGCATGGTAACTGTTTCCAAGGCGATTTTGGAATCTGGGCTTCTGCCGCAGCGGATTAAATGTGGCCCCACCTGGACCCTCTGCCATATTGGTAGACGCCCCGCGGCCCTTCTCCATTCTAGCGGTGGCATTGGAGGAACTACTGGTTAGTTTGTCATTTCCATGGTGACCAGGAGAGCACCCAGGGCCTGGAGGTGGGAGGTGCAGAGTGGGCGGGGTCAGAAGACAGGTGCGGAGCCAATCAGGAAAGTCGACTCCTCGAGCTCCCGCCCCTGGTCTCGTTTCAGATCCTCCGTCTGTCCACGATAGGACAGCTGGACGTGAATTTTTGTTTGGGTGTTTGACCCCCTCGGCATCCTGAAGAGGACTCCGTGCTGATCCTGCCACTGAGGGGATTTCCCTCCTCAAAGCCGTTCAGAAGCCAGTGCCATTCAGCAACCTGTTCTTTCCCGAGGAAGCTCACAGCGATTCACATGCCCGTCTTGTCACTTGGCACCAAGGACAAGACAGGATTACGCCCCTGGAACATGGCAATAGCTTTGATCCTGCTGTCCATGTGTGCCTTGCTGGATTCTCAGCAGTGCCCTCTGGTGTTTGGAGGACATTGCTTTATAGTCGTCTGAACCCCTATGGGCGTGTGACACGGAACCCATAGGGTCCTTCGGGAACGGCTTTTAGGATCTGCGCCGTGGGGTGTGTGTATGCGCGGGGGTGCGGGGTGGATGAGCAGGACCCGCAGTTATGCTGATACACTCCCTCCCAGCCCAGGATGCAGACCTGGTACTGCGCCGCTGCGAGGGCGGCGTGGATCTGGCCCTGCAGTACTCCAAGATGTGGTGCCGCTATGCTAAGGAACTGCTCACTTGGATGGAGAAGAGATTCAGCTTAGGTAAGGTCCCCAGCCCTTGCTCTGTCCGTCCACGTGTGTCTGTGTTTTTGGCTGCGAACCTGTTCTCTGTCAGTCCATCTTTCTGTGTGTCTGGCTGTGTACCTTTCCTCTTCCTGAGGTTCCTGCCACCCTCCCCCCCCTAGAACTTTTTGCTTCATTATGGATGTTTAGCAACTTCAAACATTACGCAGTGGTACATCTGGGCGTGTGTATGAAGTATGAGCAATTCAGCTTCCTGTCCCGAAAGTCGAACAGAAACCTTTCCCCCCGAGTTCCTTAATCACGCGTTCAGGGTGTGGTCTTCTCTGTGGCTCCTGGGATGGATTTCGCCCTGTCACCGTGTCCCCAGCAGGGTCACTGCCTGTTGCTCCACCTCCATAACCATGTTCCTCTTCACATGCAGAGCAAGAATTTGCCAAGAATGTCACCAAGGCGGCAGAAGCAGCCAAATCTTGCGTCTCCCAGCAGGTTCGAACCCGTCTTTCTTCCACTTCCTTGCATGTAGTCGTCTCTCCACGCTGCCAGCATTCTAGTCCCGCCGTGGCTGGGATGGAATTTCCATGCTTTCCCCAACCTTGTGTGGGTTCTCCCCTACTTTCCCCCTTAGACCAAAGCAATCAAATGCAGACAAACCGATGGCTTCAAAATCAACCCGAGAGAGTGAAAGTGTGAACTTCCTGCCATAGACTGCCAGTCAGTCTTTCCTATTTTACTACGTACTTTTCCTGAGGAAGCTTCTAGATCCTTATGAAAACAGTAGGATGTTTTTGCGCTTGTCTGTCTGTAAGGTGACGACTCTGTTATGTGATTAACTGTGTGTCTATGTGTGTGGGGCGCTGCCAGGACTGTATGCCTCTGCAGTACATCTACATCATGGTCATGGAGCGTGACATAAAGAACAGCCAAGAGGCCAAAAAGACTGGAGAGATGCTGCATCAGCGTTGCTACCAGGTATTCACCAGCAAGGGGGCGAGAGAGAAGCAGCAGCTTTTAATCAGAGTCTGGAGAATCCCAGCGGTCGGCGCTTTTCCACTGCCACCAAGAACCGAGCCGGATCCTGAACTGGCGGTTTTCCATTATAAATTATCAGAGCCGTACCCACACTGACCTGGCCCTGCTTACCAGCAGAACCAAATGCGTGACCAAACCGAGCTGGTTCTGTCAGCACCATCTGATTGGCCGAAATGCATGGAGAGACTGGTGATCTACGTGAATATGCATGGATTCTCTGAAGGGAAAAGCGTATTGGCTCAGCAGGCTAAGCCTCTGTGCCTGTGATCAGAAGGTCACCGGAAGGAGCCCGGCTTCAGCAGCTAGCCACACGTCCGTTGGCCCTTAGCCACTAGATCTCTCGGCACCACTTCCGGCAGCTGTGCTCCACTGCCAAGCTCACTCTCACCTACATGTGTGTCCGTGTCATGGAAAGCAATATGAAAAGAGAATATCCCTAAGAGGGGTCAATAAAACGTCATTAAAAAGGGCATATTATATATACTATTCATTACTATTAGTATAACGATGTATTGATGCATTTTTGATACACCTACTTAAAAATGTACTATAGAACAGCTGAATGAATGGATCCCTAATGCAAATTAATGTAAGCCAATGCTAATTCTGGTAGCGTTTGATGCTGACGTGACATAGTGATTCTCACAAACGTGTTAGCGGAAATTAGCACACAGAAAAGAATAATAATAGTAATAATGGGAAAACCGAAGTGAGCTGGAGCCGCGTTGTAACTAGTGTCTCTTTGTAGTACGGCAAGGGTACTGCTCGAGGACTGCCCGGGTACTGCTCGGGTACTGCCCGGGTACTGCTCGGGGACGGCCCGGGTACTGCTCGGGTACGGCCCGGGTACTGCTCGGTTCCTGCATGCCAGTGGAAAAGCACCATAAGTGTCACACAGACACTCCTAATCTTTCTCTCTCTCTCTCTCACACACCCTTTTTCCTTTTCTCTACCTTACTTCGACCCTCTCTCCATTCCTAGGCTCTCGCAGCCAAGAAGAACGAAATAGACAAATGGCGTCGGGAGTTCAAGGAGCAGTGGGCGAAGGAGCAGAAAAAGATGGTAAGGTTCGCCCGCGCCCCTGCAAGCGGGCCAGCTGGAGGCTCACGTTAGCCACAGACACCAACCGCCAGCCCCGTGAGCTCAGCCCCCACCCCCCCCTTCACTAGCACGAGGCGGAGTCAGCACTGAAGAAGGCCCGGCAGCAGTACACCCAGCGCTGTGAGGACCTGGAGAAGGCCAAGGCCATGAGCAGCAAGGCCGAGGAAGAGCTGGGCGGCTACAAGACGCTCGACAAGCGCAGGAAGTCCAGGGATGAGGCGCAGACCAAGGCAGGCAAACGGACGACACAGTGACACCCACACGGGGGCAGTGAAGACCCCACCCCCCCACAGATATGAGCTGCACACCAAACAATTCTACCGCATTTAGTGCCGCACGCACACTGTAGAATGTGTCATTCATTGTTATTCACTGGTTGAGTCCTTAGAGAAGGTCAGTTAGGAGCTGTTAACGTGGGAAAATGAGCTACAGTGTGTGACTGATTGATTATTTTATTTAGTGTACTTTCTGACCGTGCACTTTCAGTGACTGTGAGTGTTTGGAGCATGAAGCACACAAACCCCAATCGTTCTGCCTCGATACACCCCCCCAAATTCATGTTTCACGCCGTGTTCTTCTTGTCACCTGGAAAACCTCTAAGATCACTAATGAAATTGCTCATTATATTGTTTGTTTGGGTTACAATGCATGCATGTTTTTCTGTGTGCCATAAGTGTATGTGTTTCTGTGTGATATTTGTGTATTTTATATGTGTGTGTATATTTAGGTCTGCTTGTTTATTCGCTCGCTTGAGTGTATGTCAGTGTTTACATGTATGTTTGTATGTGTATATTTTGCATGTGTTCACATTTTTTCTGTGTGTGTGTGTGTGTGTGTGTGTGTGTGTGTCAGATGAAGGAGGCAGAGGTGCAGTACCGGCAGTGTGTGACCGACGCCAACACACACCAGGAGGATCTGGAGAAGGTGAAGCAGAAGATCATCGCCCACATCCGCAAGCTCATCCAGCAGGGCGACACCGTGCTGAAGGAGGTGAGCGTGGCGTGGGGGGGCGTGGGGGGGGGGCAGGGGAGAGAGGCACGATCACGGCCTGAGGAACCATGGCATGGACGGACCTGTGGGTTTAGCGTGCCACTCAGGTGTTAGAAGCACAGTCCACGGAAAAGCTTGCAGGTCATCCAGGTACTGTGGGCAAATTCATCCGATTACCTCAGAGCTTTAGGCTGACGGTACTGCTTCCTATTAACGGTGTGTAACCTTCACCTCACACCTCCCTCCCACTCCCAGGCCACGGTGAACATGTTTCACTACCTGCGTCTGCACACGGAGGCCATCCCCCAGGGCTACTTCAGCCTGGAGCAGACCTGCCGACCCTACGAGCCCGGCGAGCCGTACCTGAACTACATCCTGAGGCAGCAGCGCCGTTCCCAGCCGCTCCAGGCCTACATCTTCCAGGAGTTCACCCCACAGAGCAGGAGGTGAGTGGGCAGCCCCAGGGTAAGGGCACAGGAGGAAGAAGGGCATGACTTTGCAAACTACTAGCGTAGGCATCAAAGGAACAAACATGAGTTGGACAATGAAACTGAAACACTGGCCAGTACAGTGTTTGAGGCTTTGTGTTTATATGTGCACGGCCTGGTGGTCAATGTTTACCGATTACACATTCCATCAGTAAGAGCAGAGTCTGAAGGATGAATTAGCAGAGCAATCCACATTACACAATAGGACCTCAAAACTGGACAAATCGTTGGTGCGCGTCTCACTGGCGCGTCTGTGACCTGGACAGCAAGTCCAGAGCCGCGGTGTCCAGGGTAATGTCTGCATACCGCCACGAAGGACAGACCAACGGGAGTAACGGTGGATGAAAGAGGAAGCTGTCTGAAAGGGATGTCCGGGCACTAACCTGGATTGTGTCCAAAACACATAAAACCACAGCAGTCCAACTCACTGCAGAATCAAGTCTGCTGTTTCATCGGGAGCTCCACAGGGTCAATACTCATGGTCGGGCTGCTATAGCCAAACCTTTGGTCATTCATGCCAATGGCAAATGTCAGTTCCAGTGATAGCAGTGAATCTTCTTGGGCTGTGGATGATCCAGTGGTAGCAGTAGTACAAAGCTTAGGCTGTGGATGATGTGAAACATGTATTGTTCTCTGTTCCTCTGATCTGGGAGAATTGCAGCGTGGAGAAGCTCCTAAGATACTGTAGCACAGGGGTGGATCAGTGATGGTTTGGGCTGCAACGTCATGGCACTCCCTAGGCCCACCGTTTCTTCTAGATGGGCGAGTCACTGCCAAGGACTACCGAACCATTCTGGAAGACCATGTTCATCCAGTGGTTCAAACACTGTACCCCGAAGGTGGTGCTGTGTATCTGGGTGATAATGCACAAATACACACGGCAAGACTGGTGGTTTGGTGAACATGAAGAAGTTGAACATCTCCAATGGCCTGAACCGTCAACAGACCTGAATATTATTGACCCATTTTGGGGTATTTTGGAAACATGTTCAGGAAACATGTTCTTCCACCAGCACGTAGTGACCTGGCCATGTGCAGGTTGCCTGGCGCTGAATGTGGCTTATTGTGATGGAGGTAGAGATCACGCGTGGCAGAATGGGAGAATTTCCCACAATCCACCGTGGGCCACGTCAGGGAAATGGCACAGTAAACTGTGGATGTCAGCTCAAGACGCATGCATGCTCCCTACCCGCAGGTCTCCCCCTAGTACCCGACGCAAAACCAGCAACCCCATGGGACCCGACTCGGATGACCGGCCCGGCAGCTATGGAGACAGCAGTGAGTGGATCGTCCCATGATGGCGGGGGCCATTTAACGCTCGTGTCTGATAGGTTGAGAAGCTGTGTTTATCACACGTCATGTGATGTGTTTCCACAGAGAAGGCCGGCTGCAGTGACTCTGATAGCATCGGGGGGAGTATGGAGTCTCTGACCAGCCCAGGTGAGGGTCTCTGTCTCTCACACATATCCGGCAGCTCAAAGCCCTCGCTATATAATAGGCAGCCTTTAATGGCCCAGCCTATATGAGCAGGGGTGCAGTGCTTCCAGTGATGTGGCTTGCAGGGGTGCAGTGCTTCCAGTGATGTGACTTGCGTGGGTGTTCGCTTCTCAGCCCGGAAGCTCCTGAAAGCACCTTCCACCGGCACCATGTCATCCGATGACCTGGAGGACAAAGAGCCTGGGATTTCATATGAAATGGGTGAGTGACAGCAGCATCCACCAATGAATAGTTCAGTGTTAATGCTCATATACCTCATATACCTGGAATAACATTATAAAGGTACAATATATTAGTACGTTGATTGTGTCCTGTGTCCTCTGCACCAGATCCCACTGAGGACGGCAATGGGACACTAGGGACCGTGTGCAAAATGCGTACCCCATCCAGAGCCGCGCTGACACACAAGTTTAAGAAGACAAAGAGTAAGATGTCTAAGTGCAAGCAATGCGACAACTACCTCCTGGTGAACGGCCTCGAATGCGAGGAGGTGAGCGGGAGGGGAGGGC
>JAODLC010000049.1:15998085-16014833 GCA_026781145.1 Hippopotamyrus pictus
ATCAGTATCTGCTACACCGCCCACCTTGGTGTCGTCTGCAAATTTAACCAGTTTACTGTATGTATTGGTGTCAATGTCATTAATGTAAATTAGGAACAATAGTGGTCCTAAAATTGAACCCATTGATTATTGAACTTAAATGATTATAGTTCCCTTCACAATCTACTGATATTGGCCAAAAAATGTTTATTTCCGAATTGTCTGTCCCCGTTTGTATAAAAGTATATTCTGCACTCCACAATAACTTAACACCGTGTGCTGTTAAAACTTGATAGTATTTGACGGCGCATAAAAAAACGTTCCAGCAGAGGACGCCAAAGCGACATCTTTTGGATTCTCGTGTAAAGGATTTTGTTGATAGTAGGCCCGCTATAATGCGCAATGTTATGTTATAATATCACAAACCCTATTACACTAATGTCATATTATAAAATATTATAATATACAAATATTATAAAATATGCAATATTACAATTCGTTGTTACTGCATCATTGTGACGCACAATGCAATTTACATTAAATGCACAAATGTAGCGCTATACCCGTGGTATATGTTTTTAGTTTAAATGCCTGATACTTGACATATACCCGAGGCAGTCATAGAAGCAGCATCCTTATAGCTATGGCGGGAAGATATTATGTCGGGTGTTGCAAAGCAGACAGGCCTAATACGGGCTATACCGCACCTGAGAGAAACTGTTATTAACGTTGACCCATTAATATATGTATAATAGAGATTATATGTTACATTACGCAGGTCACACAATAAGTGTGATAACTATAAATAGCCAATTTTCCAGGTCATCTGTATCTTACGGTATAGATTATAGTATAGTTTTAATTTAATACTTCAAAAATAAAGTTACCAATACATATTTAAAATAAAATCACATGCAGGATCCTTTAGAACATTTTGAGTCAATTTCTTGCGCGTTAAACCGGACTTGTTTTCTTGTGAATTCATCGCTCATGTGTTCACCCCGCAATGTTAAATAACCGCACTTAAATCTGGCGAGAAAATAAACGCGTCCGACAAGAATGGGTACAGTGACAGCCGCCCGTTCATCTCAGATGATGTAATTGGCATTTTCCTTATGTGGTCACTACATATTATGCTCTGTAAAGTTTTCTCAGCTTCCGTTTCACAGCATATTTTAGCTAGTACAGAAACTGAATGTATAGTAATTGCACTGAATAGTATCTTTGTAACTAAATTAACTAAACAGTCACTACAAAGTCTGTGCAGGTGCCCCCTTAGAACATGAAAGACCAAGGGGTTGCCGGACGTCAGAAATTTACCAGGTGATGCTGGAGATCCCCCGAGGTTACAACAGGAACCGAGTCAATTGCGTGAACGGGCCAAAAGTACAAACAGCCCGCGGAGAGGATAAAACTTATTAGTTGATTCCCAGTAGTGTGTCCGTTAGTAAGCAATTGCAGCGCGATAGCGGTTCTTCAGGGGCCTACAAAAATATATTGTTCTTATGGAACAAGCGAGTAGGCCTGTATAATTCAGACTATAGTAAAAATACCCTAGTCAATTATTTTCGTCCCGGATACCAATGGTTCTTTGTGCATGATGGTCTGTTCAAGATGTACCCTTAATTACGTTTGATCAAGAATTCTGGTCATGACGTCGGTGTTATTTTTTTTTTTTTGTCTGATTTTGTTATTTTGTTTCGTTTTTGAAAGATTTTTCGACCGGCATTTGTTCGGATGAAAAACTTAAAATGGGCAAGAAAATTACAGTTCTGCCAATTATAAAGAATTTTAAAATGATTTCGATTACTTCGTAGTGCATAGCCGCTGGAGAATTGGGAAGGGCAACCGAAAGATTAATTATTCGAAATAAATTTGTGCAGCGATATGCATTTTTCTCTGAGATGCACAGCATAAGAGGACGAAGTTAATACGCGTTACTATTTATTCTCAAAACATGTACAAATAACACTGATACTTAAGAATCTGTAACTCGTTAGTAAGTATGAAATTGCTACTAATGAACTTATTCATTTCAAATTAGCCGTTCGATTATAACACAGACCCAGCATACACCTGCCACAATCGTTATATGAAGTAATATCCACTGATAATTGTCATATCTGTACATCTTTATTAAAAACATATTGTAATATTGTAAGTTACTTCGACCCGGTCACTGCTTCTCCCCAAGTTTGATTTGGAAGGTTTCACATCAGCGTTGTATTATTTATTATTATTTATTGGTATTATTCATTTTTCCGGTTCCGATTAGCCTGAGCAGTATAAGCGTTTTGAAGATGAATGGATGGATGGATTCGTCTCGTAGATTAACCCGTCGACACTGTGCAACTTTTTATATTAATTATCATGTTATTTATTAAACCAATGTTACTGTTATAGGTTTGCTGGGCGGCGACTATGATGTCGTCCTGCTGAATTCTTTTCACTGAATTTATTCACTGTAATTTAAAAACACCGGGAAATGACACCGATTTCATTTTCCACCTTTAAAGCCACATATTTTAATACTCTCCACAGCTCACTGCGATTTTGACCTATGAGTTAGATGCCATGAAGAAAAAAAACTGATTAAAACCTGTCAAATAATTTGAACGTATGTTCACTACACGCATACGAAGCACACCAACTATTTCTTTCACATCTCCGGTTCTCCTCTGTCCCTCTTATACCGTGAGTCACCCCTCCCTCTCCACCCAGTGCTCCCTCCTCTCGCTTTGTCTGCAAGTGCGCGCTCGCGGAGTCTATAACTGCGCGCAAAGACAGCGGAGAGGAGTATTGCACGATAAGTGTATCCCCCGACACGGAGTATAACAGGGCAGCCTTGTTCCAGGTTAAACGGTGCACCCTTCTTATCTTCCCTATTTCTATACACCCTGAAAAAAGTACTAGGAGAGCTGTCTCTCGCAAGGTAAGTGCGTCGGTATCCAAAGCGCGTAGATAGGTACAGTGCGCACTTGCACTCCTTGAATTCATATACAGTTACCGTTTTTGTCTTTTTTTTTCTTTTTCGTGTTAGCAGCGATCATGGAGAAAACACAGAAGCTGTCTGCCATTTCAAAAATCACAGCATGTGCATGTTTCCAGGAATAGCTCTATTTAAGCCCCCAAGTAAGCGACCTGCGACATCGGCGCATCAGACGCTGCGCGCGAATTGACGCTCATCCCTCTACTGCAAGGGAGAGCCGGGTGGCTTTTTTTGCCAGTCGTGATTTGCACGGGGCGAGTTTTATTGTCACGCGAGAAATTATTCTCTTTTATGGTAGCGTAATGATTATAGAAGCAATATTACATATTATGCGTAAAGCTTTCAAACATATGAATGTTTTCCAATGCATTATTTTCTTTTACAGTAATATGTGTATTTATGTTGTTAGCCCGGTTGTATTTTTATATACTTTTTCAACTTCGATGTGATGCGAAATACTGCATATGATATAGGCCTACTGTTGTAATTTTTTATTATTTTTAATGCGCCTTAAATAGTTCAAACAGAATTTTGCATCCAACCATTTTGCAATAGCTTATCCGGTACCGGGTCCCGGTTGAAATAGAATTTGGGATTATTTACTGAAAATAGGCAATTCCAGTTCAAGTGAATATTGCGCATAGGAACATTCTACAAATGAGGTTATTCCATATTTTTAAATATTTCGCAAACTATTCGCTATTACTGAATGAAACACGGGCATATGAATACGTAATTGATCAAATTTAATCGGCTGAGCTAAAGTTATATTGCCGTAGTTGATTGACGACTATCATCATATTCTTTATTTCTAGTTAATATAACAGCTACAGATGTTAATTGTCGTCGTACTAAAAATAATCATATAACGAGCGCATTTTCCGCGTTGTGTAGCTCCTAGGGAAATATATAGCTGGAATAATGTGCGCGATGGCAATAACATGGCAAAAACCTACATTATGTCGTTACATTGATTCCCCAGCACACCTATCATTCCTTCAATTAAACCACTTGCGTCGGCATTTTACCTATTATCGTTAAACACACGCGTACACACACACGCGCGCGCGCGCGATTACACAGTTTTGGGCTTTGTGTAACAGATTATAAATACTCCTGCTTCAAATGCACGCCAATAGCCGAATAAACCACAGACAACTTGTTGAATAATTAAAAGTATCCACAGCACTCTCAAAACATTAATTGATTTTTGCTTGTAATATTGTATCGCTTTCATCCTGACTCCAGGTAGTTCGAATTCAATTTTCCTCCGTAAACAAACTAGTGGAAATAATTTATCTTAAAACCCAGACATACAATCATTAACCAAGCCCTCCGATGTTTGATGTCACTGCGTTAAATAAAATATTGTTGTGTTTCTGTCACTTTATAACCTGCTCGAACTGAACAAAGACAACATATTATTGTTTTATTAATTATGATGTTTGTACTGTGATTATTGTGTTTATTCATTTTCATTTTATTTACATTTGATTTCAGGGATGGACATATTTTGCAGCCATCTATAAATATTTGGAAATATATAACACAATTACTTTTTAATCACCAGTGTAAAAACTAAGTACATGTGAATAAAAGGTATTTATTGGTCTAGATTAGGTATGAAACACACACGGACGTTAATATATCTAATTAATTTATCGTGATCTTACTAATAAAATAAATTATTAAGGGCAAGTGGCTCTTCGATCCCATTATTTAATTATTTTAATTATTAGTTAACAACCCTCCAGTATTTTAAGAATAAAATAAAATTTGTCTATGTCCGTAATTAGTTGGCACGCTGTCAAATGCTGTCAAATTTGATGTACTTAAACTACTCAAAGATGTAAACAGATGCATAATAATCAATATGCGTGACTAAAAGAGGTAAAGAGTTGCTAATCTATTGTAATTTACTTACCGGGCATAGTAAAACGGATGTAATATTTCACTTAAACCGACTTGTTACTTTGAGACATCAGTCGAACGTGTTGCAACGAAACAGTCTCTGGTTTGACTCTCCTGCGAATTGAGTTTTCCTGAAGTAAATGCGCTCTAACTCTCGCACGTTGCCGTGTCAGAATTTTAAAACGCAGCCGCCGCCCCTTATGCCCCCTGAAACGAAAACTATACAGACGATTACGAAATTCCACATCAAATGACTGTGAAACATGAGAATATAGTAAGTCTACTTTCTTAATGGTTCCTTTGTTTTAATGGGCTGTTGACTTATGAAAATGATTAATTAACCTGTCGATATTACCAGTGACGTTCACCTTATCTCTCAGGAGCTGTTTAATTTTTGCATAAACGTTTCGCTTATGGCATTTTTCATCTTTCAGTGATCGCTGGCTTAGGTAGGAGATGTGTAACAAGCCACACGTGGTATTTTAACTTGTTACATACCAAGTCTAGCGACCGTGGTAAACCCCATTAAGGCAGTAGAGAAGTGTCCAGGTTTTGTAATGAAGTTACCTGCGGTTTCAACCACACGTGCAATATTTTACGCCCTTAACGCAATTTGTTGTCCTAATTTCTCCAATTAGAACAAACTGAATAGTGGATAGAAAGTGGGTAGCTTTGAAATGAAGTGAACTTGATTCCATCGGTAAGAATATCCACCCAAAACATTTGACGCTTATGTTCATCGCTTTGTGTTCGACCAAGTTCTGCATGAGCTAGCAATCTAACCCACTGTTCCTTAGACTCTGCGGTACAATATAAGCACGGGAGCGTTTTTTCCCATACAATAGCTGTGTCTAATTTTCTGAAGAAAACCGTATTTGATCAAATTAAACATCCAGAACTGCTTAATTGAAATTAACGCACTTCTGCAGTTATACCAAATTTTAGCTTAACCTACCAATGTTAAACGAATAGTGAACTAAACACCTATTAAAATGCGATAGTTTATATGTTTTTTCTCTTGCTGTACGAATAGAACTACCATTGACCAGGTAACTTCACATTATATTGTATAATGAACAATTCATTATTACATAGTGTTATCATACTGATTATAGATAGATAGATAGATAGATAGATAGATAGATAGATAGATAGATAGATAGATAGATGCTGTATTGATCCCGAAGGGCATTGCAGATCACAAATAATCAATATTTGCCGACACCTCGGCAAAATAATATATTCATATTTATTGGTGGTTAATAAATATCAATTAAGGTTTTCATATTTATTCATTTTCATACCAGTTTGATGAATTACCACTGAATTACCAAACTTGCAATATTATAAAATTAGATTTTCTTTCTAGCATTTGGTATTTGTTTGAGAATTTTTAAATTTCTTCACAATGATTTTGGCGTTTACCTTTCATAGCGATTTTCTTTTTATTAACGCATTTGTTTTCTATCGACCAGTGATGCTCTATATTTTGAAATTAAACGGTACTTATTTGAATGATTGAAGCATTTTATTTACTTATATATTAACGATATATTTTTTTAAAAAAATAATTAATGGTGTTTTAATGTTTCAACGATATATCATACAATCAATTTGTATCGTTTTGTTTTGTATTTTTTAACAAAAAGAATGCACAACGGAAAAAACACGAAATACATTTATTATAAAACATGATGCGATGCATTTCTAACGTTAACAGCATGGTTAATAGCGGTTAACTACAAAGTGGTTTTTGTAGTATTAATATAATCGTAATTAAAATGCGTCGTTTGCTAAGTCTCCTATAAGAAAGAATAAATAGGTCTATCAGGGGAAAAAATCTACAATTTATTGATCATAACCGTGGTCATTTATGGCGGGGTCGCGTTGTGATTTGTGGCATTAGGTATATAAGACAAGGGTTTTACCCAACCCCACCAGATCTTGGCCGAGATTCCGAAATGACTTCGATTGTACTTTTGGCCCCCGATACGAGGTTTTAAGGAAAGTAAACAAATAAATGACCAATATAAATAGAAACCACCCTAACGAGGCCTTTGCGCGCTGTCTATGCTCTCAGGACTGTTAACTACCGCTGGTATAGGCTATAATAATAACGGCTCTGTGATTTATTTTTAGGAATCTCACTTCTATACTTATAATTGCATCGTTGTCGGTTGTTTTACGCTGCAGCTTGAATAGTTATCTTAAACCTGTATCGCGTCCAGCTTCTGCTCACCTAACTGTTTATAGACGATACATGATACCGTGTTTATTTTTTTTCTCAGGGAGAATAAGGCATAAGGAGATCCGGGATGAAAACCGAAGAGACGCAGTCTTGTCTTCAGCAGGCTCCATCAACGACGCCCTTTGGTGAGACATTTTAAGGGTTACAACTTGATATGAGCCAATATTTGTAGCGAATTATTTGTAGGCATAATTCGCCTAATTACCGAAAATAATAATTTTCGTTGTTCAGCATTGCTTTTGTTGCATATAAAAAGCTGCCTTTCTTTTTTGCGGGGTTGGTGTGACATGGTGACCAACGGAACCTCTGTTAAAAAAAAATAAACATTGAAAACAAAACAAATGATTTATGTTTTTGTACATAACTGGTAGACTGATCACAAGGTTTTTCCTAACCAATCCCACAGTACTGTAAACACTAACCGAGTTTTTCTTCATGTGCTGGATTTTCTATCCACTGATTTAGGCCTGTATGTTTATGTATGTTGAAAACATGCCAAAAAGTTGACATAGTTAAAGTTTAACTGTCATTTTATGAAACGGTCTGTTTATAATTTAGGAGGAGCTGAGCATTCGTTTGACGGCCTCTTACCGGTCTCTCCTGTCATGGTCACCTCTCCCTCACGCTTTTGTCCCCCTTTCCCCCGTCCAGGCTCGGATCATGGCACGGCGGGCGAGGTGTGTGCGGGCTGCGAGTCGCCCATCGCCGACCGCTTCCTGCTGCGCGTCAACGAGCGATCGTGGCACGAGACCTGTGTGAAGTGCGCCGTGTGTTTGAGCACGCTCAGTGGGACCTGCTATTGTCGTGACCGCCTGCTGTACTGCAAGCACGACTACGAAAAGTAGGGCTCCCTGTGTGCATTTCAGAACTGCCTTAATGTTGCTTCCCCCCTGCCTCAGCGCTGTCTTAAAGTTGCCTCAATGCTGCCTCAACACTGCCTCAATTCTGCCTTAATGTTGCTTCAGTGCTACCTTAATGATGCCTTAGCACAGCCTTGATTCTGCCACATTGCTGCCTGAATGCTGCCTTATCGCTGCATCAAGTCTGCGTCAAGTCTGCCTCAATGTTGCCTCAACACTGCCTCAATTTGGTCTTAATGTTGCCTCAGTGCTACTTTAATGCAGCTTTAGCATAACCTCGATTCTGCCTCAATGCAGCCTCAGTGCTGCCTCAACGCTGCCTCGATGTTGCCTCAACTCTGTCTTAATGTTGCTTCAGCACTGCCTAAGCGCTGCCTCAACGCTGTCGTCACAGTGTCTTGCTGACTCCATTACCATGTTCCTTGTTAGCGCGACGCTCCTCATGACAAAGCCGGTCTGAGTGCCGCCGCTGGGATTCGCGGCCTCCAGAGTCTCGGCTGCTCCGGGGAGGGAATGCACCAGCGTGAGGGTCTCCGTGTTAACAGACAGCTGGGGTGTCATCAAGCCGGCTCGTGCATCGGGGGATGTGCTCTGTTAGCGAGCCGACGTGTAGCGGGGTGGGGTGAGGGGGTGGGGGTCCCGCTGAAGGCCAGCCCCATGCGGGGCGGCCTCTGCACAGCCTCCCACACCGGGAGATGGGAAAGAGGGGGAGGGATGCGGACAGGGAGGCCGAGCAGCCATTCATAGACACATAGCTGAACGTGTGACATGGTGTTCAAAGGTCCAACAGATCTACAGAGACCATCAGAGCTTCATATAATGGGGGTGTGTCAGGGAGGGTCCATAAAGACAGGCAGCCAGTAAACAGCACACGAATCAGGAAGTCTTTCCAGGTGTAGTGTGTGTGTGTGTGGATTATGTTTATATTGCATTGTGAGGACCAAATGTACCCCACAATGTGATCTATTATTTGACCTGTTATTTTGAGGCTATGGGGACCATTTTTCAGTTCCCCACAAAGATCTGTGGATTCCATCAAAAATCTAAAAATGCCAGAAGTCTCGTATTTAGTTTGGTTACTTATGGTTAAGGTTAGAGCTGGGTAGGGTTTAAAGTCGTCATGTTGGGATTAGAGTTTTCCCCAAAGAAATTAATTGAGAGTCCTGACAAAGATATAATTACAAACCTGTGTGTGTGCACGTGTGTGTGTGTGTGTGTGTGCGTGCGTGTGTGTGTGTATCTGTGTGTGTGCGTGTGTTTATGTTTAGGGGCCTGTGTCGGCTCTTATGAGCCTGTTGTTGAGTCTCCCAGTGAGCAATCTGGCACGTTCCTCTGCCAGTGACCTTGAACAGAAGAGAAACAATATCTCCTTGTGCTCTCTGTGGTCTGTCCATCAGCACCCCCCCCCCCCCCACAGAGGCATGCTGCATCCCCAGAGCAGGTGTGTGACTTCTTCGGGAGGGGATGCTAACCGCTTTCACCTCAGAAGGTTGACCTCTCTCCTTCCTCTCTCTCCATAATCACGTTTCCTTTATTCCTGTTGACTATTATCATAATTATGGTTTATTTATTATCATAATTAAGGTTTATTTTTATTGCATGTTTAAGGGCCATGAGTAGGAAGCCATGACTGAGACAGTGGCAGATTATTCTCAGAAAAGCCCTGACAAAATATGGGTTAAGAAAAGAAAACTCACGTTCTGACAATGGGACAGGATGGAGGTCAGTGAGGAAACAGCTTCAGAAATAAAGAAACAGTGAGTGTGTAAAGGTGGGACAACAAGCCCAGCCTAGTTTAAAGAGTCTCGCTTATTGTGCTACCCCACAGCCGGTTTATACAGCTCTGATCAATTGGTTTCACTGGCTACACCCAGTGCGGATACAGTGAACCTCACTGGCCACACTGTTAACCACATTGTCCCATTGGGTGACAGTGATGCCCGTTCCCAAGCGATGGAATGCATGGCGTCCAACCAGTTATGGACACAGAGGGTGTTCCTGAATACCAAGAACGCAAAGATCATACTTGTGGTTTTGGCAAGACCGGTCTTGCTAACTTATCCTCCCAAGAACGAACTTGGGGTGCAATGAATTATGGGCCTCGTTTGGTGAGGATGCAACTGATGTATCCTTGATTTTTTTTGGGTGGAGCAAGACTTGTGATCTTAGTAATGAAACTGGTCTTCAGCAGTGGAAGACGACATAAAACACGTACATGAGAACACAAGTATGGTCAAGTATGCATATTGAGATACGCTCAGATACGCTATGAAACTTAGCTATGTTGCATATATGTACCAAAATAACCATAAATACACATTTGGAAATCATATCATATTATATTTCCAGATTTTCTCTCTTCCATTTATGTTAATTATAAGACAGACCCAGCATGAACAAACCCAAACTATCCGGAGACATATTGAACTGACTCACTCAGCAGTAAATAACTAAATTACCAATCGTCTGTGTCCCTCTCCTCTCCTCTGCACCCATCCTTTTCTTCCTCACTCTTTCCATTCTGTCTTTTTTTCAGATGTTTAAACTTCTTTGATCTCCTTCCTCTGTCAAAACATTCTCTATCTCTATCTTGCCATGCATTCCCCCCCCGCCCTCCACCATTCCGTCCTCCACCTCTCCCTCCCTCTCTTTTCTCCCGTTCTTCTCGCTCTCCTTTTCGCATTTTTTCATCTTCTTCACCGGCGCCACCCCACGCACCTTCACAAACAGATACACACCAGCACGTTCCCACCCATGCTAACATTAGCGCCACCGCACACTAAAGACACGCACCGTGGGGGCTATATCTCTGTCAGTCTGGCGCACAGACACGCGCACGTTTTGTGTGCCCTTTTTCATACCGACTTACATGGCGAATGCAAACAGCCACATCACTCTCCCAGCAGGAGCATGTCCCAGACCAATAAAGCCCATATGCCCCAGGGCACAGAGCCTGGGACCCAGGCAGAAAATTACTCTAGTCTGGGGCTGCGGGGCCTAGCATCCCCCTCCGTGTCCTGAACCCCCACATTCCTTGTGCTACGAGAGCCAAGACCCAGGAGCAGGCAGATATTGCAATACATGGGATTTAATGATTCACTCTGCAGGGGCACAGCCGCTGATAGTGGACCAGACCAACTCTGACTGCGGGGGGGGGATCAGCAGAACTGAGCCGTACCTACAGCTTGGTCCTGACTGAGCTATTACGTTCTCACAAATATCAAGTGTGTTTGCGAGCTATTTTGCCCGTAACAGGGATTACGCTGACAGGCAGACATCCTGAACAAGGTGTACCTCTCCTTATGTCACGCTCTTTCTCGGAATTAAGAGATAATCGGCGCTAAATTTGGGAAGCGGTTTCTGTCGAGGATTTACGGATGGAATTTGGGAATAGAGATAACACACCTTCAACAGGAAACTCGCCAGGGGTTTTTAAACCACACCGCACGTCTCAGGAAGAGCTCCCCCATCTGGCCGGATGCCACATTGCAACGGGGCGGCAGAAGGCGAGCTTATGTCGATCCTGTCGGAAACCCCACAGCCCTGCCTTCTCCCTCACATCCCCTCTGTCATGCTCTGTTCCCCGATCCTTCGTTCCTCTCCTCCTCAGTCTTGCCCCCTTTCCTTTTCACTACCCCACCATCCCCCTCTTAATCTTTTACCCCTTACCCCTTCCCCTTAGCCTCGTTCATCACTGTCTGCTTCTTAATCATATTTCTTTGATGTAAACCTCATTTCCTCTCCTCTGTGAGATTGATAGTCGCAATGACACCAATCCGTTTATCTCTCTCCTTTATCTCTAGTTTGCTCTTAATTGTCACCCCTCTTCTCTGCCTCAGGCACACGGGGTGGGGGTGGGAGGTGCTAATTACCCACGTCTTTGCTAAACAGAGGTCCCCACACAGGCTGAGGTCCCAAAGGAGTTACAGTGGCCACCACGCCCATCTTGTAGCTCTGTTTACCTACAGAGGCACAGGTGTCACATGGTAAACCTGCAGAGGGCTCTCATTGGCTGGAATGATAAGTGTATGCAGACCCGAAGGACAGTTGCTTTGGATGGGAGCCCCGTTCAGCGTAGTAAATAAGTATGGATGTGAGATTCATTTCCCTTGACTAGTCGTTGTCCAGAGCAAGCAACCATGATACCATCTTCAGAGGGTCTCAGCAAAACCCAGATGTGTGAATTGCCAGCTGATGCAAGACTTCAGTTAGTGAATCGATTGGCCACCGAGTTAGAGGCTGGCAGGGTCTGGTTTGTGGCTTGGGAGGCCGTCGATGGCCATCGGTGGCCTGTGGCAGGCCGCAGATCTAGAAAGTTCCCAACATGGATGCACCAGTGAACCAGCCCAAGCATCGGGGAACACGGTTTTCTGTCTGGAGCATCAGCTGGCAAAACTGAGGCAGAAACAAGGCAGAGGCGGTGGAGAAGGAAACAGAGAAGAACAGAGAGAGAGAGAACGATGAGAGAGGGAGAGGAGAAAAAAGAAAAGATGGAAATAAAGTTGGAAATAAGAGGCCTGTAAGGAGGGATACAAAAAGATGTGCAGGCTGTGGGGGTTGAGTTTACCCCCTCTCCTGTATTATTACTGCTGTTTTGCATAATATGCGTGAGTCCCTGGCCCCCCCCACCCCCCCAACAACAATTTCATTACAGGCAGCTAATAAATGTTTCATGGCAGAATGAGCTGCTCGCCTTGGTTTTATTAAATCTGGAATAATAAAAGGCGCAACAAAAAGGCGGGAGGCGGGGGGGGGGGGGGGGCAAGAGAACACCATTGACATTCTCAAACAGATTTGCTGTATCTTCTGTTTCTTAGGCAACGAGGAGTCCCCCCCCCCCTTCTTTTTTTGCTCCGGCAGAAGACAGGAAATGAGAAACGGCCAGACAGGATATTGCGTCCTGGTGGCTCAGGGATTAGTTGTTTTATCTAAACCAACAGCACTAGTCTTACCCACCACACCCACACACACACATGCAGTTGCTTACATACACACACCACCCTCGTAACAGAGAGAAGTGCAGGGTCACTCATGACCAAAGAAGGACCTCGCATTGGCTGCTGAGGTCCGGCGGATCTCATGACCGCACACGATGGCGGCGTGAAATCCAGCACCGCAGGCTGCGGGCTTTGACCCAACACCCTGGTGGAACGCGTACATTGGAATCAGCAGACCTGAGGGGGATGGGTATCGATGATGGCGGCTGGGCATGAACGGCGTCGCACACAGCCCCAGATGACGCGTGTCGTCAGGTTATATGAGCGTCCGCAGGGGGGGCCACACAATGGCTACAGGAGAATGTGATTCTAGTCACCTCTTTGATGCCTCTTTCCAAAAGCGACCTGCGGTTTTCGGTAGTGCGGATGGCAGGGTGTGTCACTCAGGGTGGGTGCATGGGGGCATTGGGTAGGGGCTTCCTCCTGGGACTCGAACCTATAACATCTGGGTTATGGGTCCATGGGCTTCCCCAGCCCCATCACCCTGGACAGACTGGCCTTATGTGAGCAGTTTAGGGTCTTGGAAGTTATTGTTTTGGGGGGAAGCGGATCACTTTGAGGGGCGCAGAGGGTGCCTGTGGCGGGGGCTGTGAGACAGAGAGAGGGAGACTGATCCGCCGCACATCCCATTATGTAACATCTCTCCATTTCTATAGTTTTATTGCCGCTTTGTGTGCCTTTCAGCGATTCCTGGCACGGTGTGTGTGTGTGTGTGTGTGTGTGTGTGTGTGTGTGTGTGTGTGTGTGTGCGTGCGCGAAACAGCAAGAGCGGATATTGCTCTGTGAGTGTAGGTGGCACAGAGCCAGTGTTCAGTAATCACATCATCTCCTTTTATTAAATCTCCCTGTACTGCTTCTGTGTTATTAAAATTTCCCAGCATTCCTTTCTCGACACACATTCACACGCACGCACACACACACATGCCTGCAGTAGGTAACTTCCCCTTATCTGAAGCACAGACACCCCAGGCTCAGTTTTAGCCCATCGTCCCAGTACTCATGGGCTCACATGTCACACTTAGAACAGGGCCACCTAGGGGGGAGGGGGGGTGATCAGACAGCCCCGTTTAGTGGAGAATGTGAGCAGTAAAACCTGTCAGTGTGTAAGGAGTCCAGCCAGCCCAGCCATCTGTATTCGTATCTCCTCACACGATGGCGGCCTGCTGCCTGCCTGCGACCAGCGGAGAGATTATAATCGATTTAAGAAAGAAAAAAAAATACCCCAATGATTTCTGCTCTCTATCAACCCTCCCCCGACCCGAGCCCCGCAACGGCCTGTCACTCTGTACTTCAGTCTGGTTTTACAACTCTCATAGTTCTCCTTCTGCTTATATACTGAATTGATTCTTCCACAACCCCACCCCCCCCCCCCCCCCAAAATCAACAAAGTTAATCTTATCTATAGACACACACCAGTACAACATTGGTTCCATTGCGGGTGTTGAAACCCCGCATTTGGTCTAATGGAAAAGCAGAGTTCCCTCATAAAGCGGGACACGCTTATCCACACCTGCAGCCCCCCCGGGTCGTCGGCGTGCAGCGGGTACAGGTGTGGCTCACGGCGGGGGTGCGCTGTCGCGTGGCATGCGGGGGGGCGCCCCGGCTGACTGGCAGACGGGCTGGGCCGGAGCAGCTGCATTCTGGACCGGACCGTCTCACGGCCCGAGCTAAGAGGGTTTAGCGAGGCAACCTGGCTTCATCCCCCCTCAGCCGGATTTGGGGAGCGACACCTTCTTCACTCGCGGTCGGGGTCTTCCACACCCCTCCCTCTGCCATTCCCTCTTTCCCAGTCTCCTCCTTCCACTCTCCCCATCCCATCCTGTGTCCTACTGAGCGTTTTTAACGTCTGTCATATTGTTATATGCGTTTTGTCGTAGATGGTTTGTACGGCAAGCTGGCGTTGCCTTGTGTGTGAGAATGTGCTACTGTGTGTGTGTGTGTGTGTGTGTGTGTGTGTGTCTGTAAACAGGAACCCGCCGACGTGTTCAGTAATCTGCTTGGGAGCCTGTGCATTTTCAGTGCGTTCTGGTACTGTGTGAATTTCTTATCGTATTTGCTGATTCTGCCTGTTTTATAGGGCCACGCGCACGCATGTCCTGAGCACACGGACTCACAGGTCGCTCTTCCACCAAACCCCCAGTTCACCGCAAACGGACGGCTGCAATAGCACGAATCGACGATTAATCTGTAATTAATAGCGGCGGTGTGGCCTTGCGGACGGTCGGCGGCGAGCGTGTGAGAGTGACGTGCGGGGAGTGGGTAGAGATTAACCTCATGGCATCCACAATCCCTATTTATGAGTTTACAGCGTCTGTCTGGGGCTTCGCACTGTTTAAACAACAATCTAATTAATCCCATCTTTATTAGTTTCACTGGGTGGGGTTGGGGGGGTTGGGAGAACAGGGAACGGTGACAGAAAATGCAGGGGGGGGACACAAAGGATTTGAGAAGAAGATGAAAAGGGTTAGGAAAATCAAGGGATTGAGAACATATTGAAATCAGTGTCTTCATCTTCATCATCATCTTCATCGCTTCTCCTGGTGAGGGTTCGACTGACAGCAGGCTGAGCAGGCCAGATCAGATCTCTCTGTCCAAGGCTTGGGACTCAAAGAAAAGAATGAACAGAAACTGATGGAAAGGTGTGACTTCTGCAGTCTGTGTAGAAGGAATTCAAGCGAGAATTTCATACTACTTTGTACACTGCACTTGTTCATATGACAATAAATCTTTGAATCTTGAATCTATATATATATTTATATAATTGGCTGAGGTATGTACTTATCACTGTCAATATAGTCAATTGCCTATATCAGGTTATTTGTATTGACCTGTGATTTTATATATATATATATACACACACACACACACACACACACACACACATATATAGGAAAGAAAAAGAAGAGGAAATGAGATACACAGGTCATCTAAAAAGCAGACAATTTTCTATCTGCATTTTTGCATGCAAAAAAATAGTAGTTGACTTATCTTGGTATTAATGTACTGTCACTGTTCCTCAAACTGAAGTCAGCTACCGCCCCCTAGTGTTCATTAAGACATGTTACACCTTATTGTTCCCACCATGAGAGGTGCGCCGGGAGAAATTACTGAATCTGTTTTGCAGACCTAGTGAGCGTTATTCTATGTCCTAAGCCAGCAGTGAAAATGAATTCAGCTAATTGTTTTGGCTACTGAATTCCGTGGGATAGAAGTCATAGCACTTCATCACACACTGCATCAGCAATAAATAAACAATGCAGTATTATAAATTAAACATTTTTTATTAATATAAAGATTTAAAAATGCTTAATAATAAACCGTAGTTACGAAATGTCGGTGGGGGGGGGGGCATCAAATCGCGTCCAGAATTTAATCATCAGCTCTGTGGCACATAATTAATTAAAGGCTCTGCATGATTAAAATGCAGAATAGAGAGTAGGGATTGTGGAAGGTTGGAACTGGGAAGGCCTGCTTTGTGTGGCGAGATTAAGCCCAGGGCCGGGAGGGTCATTCCAATGCTGACGGGTCACGGGCTTGGGGCTCTTAAGTGACCCCAGGTCAGACTCTGACTCATCCTGGTGTTCTGAAAGCCTGTCTCGGAAGAGCGCCGCGGAATCTCCAGCCCTAGCCCTTTAAAGCCGCAGTGCCAGGAGTTACAGGCAGGGGACGCTCTACCGGAGAGAGCAGAGCTTCTGTTTACACCCGAAGCTTTAGGTGAACCTGGATCTCGGCGTGATATCGAGGCGGGAAGACGCTTCATCACC
>JAODLC010000049.1:16020991-16033783 GCA_026781145.1 Hippopotamyrus pictus
AGGGTGGTAGTGCACACTTAAGGTGGTAGTGAGGGTGGTAGTGCACACTTAAGGTGGTAGTGAGGGTGGTAGTGCACACTTAAGGTGGTAGTGAGGGTGGTAGTGCACCCTTAGCATAGATTTGACATGAGGAACAGAGTGTGCACTCAGGGTATTCAGTCCAGAAGCAGGGGGATTCCATTTCCTAGTGAACTCCTTGTGAACGCTTGTGCCACAGTGTTATTATGCTTTGTGTCAGAAGATTTTAAATGACATTTGTAACTACTTTGGTTGTTCTGTATTTATTAAGGCTTTGACAGGAATTGAACTGAACTTACCCAGACACATTTCCAAGAGGCATCCAGTTAAAGTGATTCCTTATATTATCATTATATAAAAATACTGAGAGTAGCTTTTGGCTTATGTTATGGTAGTTAAGTTTGGTTGTTGATTGAAAGGGGTGAGAGGCCAGCCTTATCATTAGCCAATGATGTGCTTTGAATTGGTGATTGACAGGGGACGGGGCACTCTGGGGACCAATCAGTTTTCAGCTGGGCCCAGTGTCCCTTTGGCTCCACTGCTATATACACCGCTGTTAATTGAGCTGGTCAGGATAAAGACTGCAACTAAGCTTAAGGGTTCAAGTGGGATTCACGTTGCAATAGGGAAGGACTGGAATAAGCGTTCACACTTTCTGAGAGCAAGCACAATGTTGCTGTCCTTAGCAAGGACAGAAGTAACCAGGGTCACAGGGTCACACTCGGTCACAGGGTTAGCAAAAAGGTAAAAAATAAAGGTTCACAGGGTTTTTTTAAAGGAATGAGGAGGAGGCACATGGGAACCTTCTGGAATGTTCTGTCATTCGCATGAAACGGCAAACTGCACTCGGACAAACAAGTTTCATGAGAAGGAAGTCAAAATCGAACGAGAACATAGCATATTCTGGTGTAAAATAAAAGACTGTGTTATTACTGTAGATAAGCTTATAGCTACCAGTGTTGGTGCCGTCACTGCCATTTTATTGCTTTGTACTTGAAAGCCATCGCACGTCCCTCAGAGCCCCCTGGTGGAGTATTTTGTACTGTTTTCTTGTGCCTGTATTTTCAAATTCATCTGTATTGAAGTATTTATGTTACCGCATGGTGTGACGTGGATGCGTAATGATTGCCTGCATGGCGTCAGACGATTCCGTGAGGAGCCTCAACCCAGAGCAGAGAGAGAATCATTTTCCAGGTTTCCCTCCAAACTGGGATCAGTCTGCCCATGTGTGTGTGTGTGTGTGTTTGGGGAAAGGAGCTGTGTCCCCTTCTGCAGAGAGCAGACGTGCAAATTTCTGGTCCAGAAAGTAAAAATCCAGACCAGGATTTTGTTTCAACCAAGCAGTTGAGCATAAAGAGTCACAGTCACAGAGTGCTCAACTGGTTGGTTGAAACAAAATCTTGGTCTGGATTTTTACTTTCTGGACCTGAAAATTCCATCTCTGCCAGAGAATGGGTTGCACTAGGGGGTAGGAATTTGGGGACTTTGAGAGGGAGGTGCAGATGGACCCCCTTGGGTGACCCATTGACACTCGCAGATGGCTTCATGTTTCGGGTCCGTCTCCTTGCTCGAGTGTGATGTCTGTCATCTGTACACCCTTCCAATACAGTGTGATTGCAGCCTCCAGCCCTGACCGTGAACCCTTCATTTTTTCTGTGCTTGTTTCCAAGAGCAGAACCCTTAGGTTCCCTGCTTGGGAACACTCCCACAGTCCACTCGTGATCTCACACCCTGGTGATGCTTGCACGTGAGCCACGAGCCATGATCTGCATCCCTTCACTCTGACCAGTACCTTTCCTGGATGCCGACTGGCCATTTTCAATCTTCCTCAGAAAAAAACGTTTGGCTGTCTGATTACAAAAGCAACCTGTGAGGCATTTTTCTGAATAATATGAGGAAGTAACAGTTTAGCTTTTTGCATGTAGAGTAAAACAAAGGCCCCTTTAAGCATGACTGATATGTTGGTATCAATTCTCAGAACAGAGGGTGGCACTGACATACGCAACAGCACTGAAGCTACTCTCTCTCTCTCTCACACACACACACACAAACACACACGCACATTTGTATTCATATGTTTATGGGGACCTTCCATTCATTTCTTTGGGAAAACCCCTACTCCCAACAAAGACAACCTTAACCCCTATCCAGCCCTAACCTTAACCATAAGTAACCAATAAAAATACACGCCTTTTGGCACTTTTAGTTTTTTGATTGCAGTCACAGAATTTAATAAAATCAACTTTCTTCTTGTGGGAACTGAAAAAACGGTCCCCACAATAACGGGTTTTTAAGGCATCATTTTAAGGGGTCATTTTGTCCCCACAATGAAATGTATACCTGACCCACACACACACACAACATATATCCCCACACGTAAACACATCCACAGAATAACAAGCATATCAAGAGTGTGAGGCAGAAGCGGTTAAATAATGTAACCTTTCTTTAGGACATAATTATTATTTATGTTTTTAAAGTGACCTTTTCACTTTTTCACTTTAAAGCTTCCGCACCAGCAGAAGGAGGGAAGCTCATCAGAGGCTCCTGGCTACTCCACCTCCTCCTCCACACACATTTTTAATAACTGATCCAGAGATTGCAGAATGTTCTGCTCTGTGGTCAAAGACCTCATACCTCTCCTCTGTCTCCTCATCCCCCCCCCCCCACTCCTTCGGGGTAGCCACAGAGGTCATAACTCAACAACTGCCCCCCCTCCAAATCCCTCCATCTCATATGAGAGGTACTGAGTGACAGCTGAGTATAATATTAAACCCAGGAATGTCTATTGAAACCCAGACTCGCTGATGAGAAAGTGGACAGGCAGGCAAAGAGAGTGTGTGTGTGTGTGTTTGTGAGAGAGAGAGAGAGGGAGAAAGAGTGTGTGTGTGTGTGTGTGTGAGAGGGAGAGAGAGTGTGTGTGTGTGGAATTGCTTTGTGCTATAATACCCATTTGTAAACTCTCAGACACAGGTTACAAATAAAGGATCCTGTTTATTACACACATCTTAAGCAGCCCCATGTGTCTATTAGACCCTAAATTTTACATATTTTGATGCCATTTTCACACATGCATTCCAACACTCACACAGATCCACCACATAGTTTCTCCTGTCGTACTTCCTGGCAGGATACAGTTTTGGCAAGCAGAGACCTCCTATATGCCTCTTAATTCAAGTGGCCCCATAGGCCACTTAAACGTCCATGATTAATGACTGACAGGCACTCAGCCAATAAACAAGCAATTGTCTCAGATTAGTAGATGCAGGCCTTTTCCCGAATGGAGGCCCGCGGTGAGAGTTTGTTTGTTTTGTCGGAATCCTTCTCTCGCATTCATGAGTGCGCAGACTGCTGTGAGAGATCAGCGTCCCTGGAAAGAACCAGCCCCCCGTGGATCAGCCCTCCATCCTCATGTTCCCACAGGTGGACCACAAATCCTGCATGATCTCCATAGTAGAACCGGGCCAGGGAAATCCAGAGGGCTGTGATAAAGATCTGACTCTAGATGGGTTGTGACACACTGCCCCCTGCTGGAGAAAATATGTAATGTTACTCCTCACCTTGGCAAGAAGATTTTTGATACTGATTATCAATGACCTGCGGGACTATGAGGACACATAGGTACAGACACTGAGCTGTATTTCATATGGCCTACCTGGGTGACCTTAGCTAGATCTCACCCCTGGATTGGCTATATAACACAGAGGGGCTCCAAAGCAGTGGTGGGCAATCTTATCCGCAAAGGGCCGGTGTGTATGCAGATCCTTGCGATAACCTGTAGGTCAGCTGTTCAAGCCCATGTGTGAGGACTCCTCAGCCAATCAGTCCTCTAATTAGTGACCTAATTAGGGAGCTGCAGCGAAAACCTGCATAAACAACGGCCCTTTGCGGATAAGATTGCCCACCCCTGTTCTACCGGCATCAGAGGTATCTCACAATACAGTAAGGAGATAGAGGAGCTGGCCCACCGACAGAACTGAGGTCCACGGCCTCCGCACAGGCTAGGAAGCGGGACATGTGGGCCGAGCACGAGGCTGCTGACGACTGGTGATCCTGCAGGCAGCGTTCAAACTCCACAAACTGGCCTGCGCAGTCGGATCGGATCTTCTGGATTACTGGGCTGCAGTGCAGTCAGAATCAGGGGAAATGGGCTTTGTGAGGTACGACATAATAAATAGGGTGCAATGCACTGATACGGGGTTTGCTTCATGGGGAACTGGGATAATGACTGACTAGTAACTGTCATTGCTTTACAGTGAATTCGCGGTCACACTGGCAAGCACAGACTACTAGCAATGCAGACATATGCACTAAAATGTATGTTAACATATACACAGACAGAAGAAGTGGGGAAATACTGTGAAGTGTCACGTACTGTGAGGAGGTGCACTGCGCCACCTTCAGCTTCATGTGCTGACACTGCTCCTGCCACGAGGACGGGTTGCGGGCCACGCACGCGCCGTAGTCCTGCATCTCCTTGCCGCAAAAGCGCGCCGTGATATCCATGGCAACCTGCCTAAACAGTGAAAGAAGGCCTTTCAGTATTATAGCTGTCAAATTGTACATTAACTGGGGCATTAGGGGTGCTTGCCCACGTTGATACGAATACTCTTCCATTACACTTAATGCGTGAAACCAGCACGGTGATAGTTATTCGACACCAGACACCTGCTGCCACGATGCCAAGTATGATGTTCGTCAGTCATAACCAAGCAGTATGAGAATGTAAATAGCGTCTTGAACATTTAATTTCATGTCATCATTGTCAGTTTATTATACCAAAAAACGTAAGGCTACCACTAAAGTGAATTCAAATAAACAAACAAACAAACTCATTCATTCATCTTGAACCTCAATGTATTAATTCCTTTGCACTCACATGATTTAAGCTTGAAACGAGGAACACCGGGAAAAGGTCGACGTTCAGGTTGCAAAAAGGAAGTACAGTTCGGTTACGCCATCGCTTGATTTCATTGGCCTAACTCTAGCGTCTAAGCAAAAGAGACGGGACATATTCCATTCTGATTGGTCGTGTTCTTACGTCATACTCTATAACCACCAATCAAGCGTTTCCATGTGAGGATAAAGATTTTTAAAGGAGCCAGAGTGTCTTTAGTGACTTGCGGAATATTAACTAATCTTTCACTTAAACACACAATCGAACTGTATTATCCAAGAAAAGTATAACGCGCATCACACCGACATATAGTCATCTGAACTTTTATATAATACCTTATAAATAAAAATCCAGGTTAAATAGGCTATAATGTATTATTCAGTATAAACTCCCGCAGATATGCAAAACCTGTTTTAAATTTGCTGTAATAAGGTATTGTCACGGTGCCCCTCGGTCGGCTTTCCCGGTGGGGGTCAATTTTCTGGTTGCTCGGCGTGACGAGGGGGAGTTGAGCAGCTCACGTAACCTGCGTGCTTGCGTACACGGAAGCCGCCGTGCGCGATAGACGGCAGGGAACGGAGTCTGGACGCCGGACCGCTGGATCGTGAGGGAGAAGCGTCTCTTTACCAGCAGCGCTTGCCAGGGGGTGGCGGAGAGTACGGGCAGGGGGGGGATACGGCAAGAAGGGACAAGCGAGAATGAACGATACTAAAAAACAGGAAGACGTGGCTGCGGACGGGATTCCGGAGCACTGCAATTCAGCCGCGATGAATCACAGCTACGATCGAGAGGCCAGCGACGAGCTCGTCAGCTCCGTGTCGCTGTATCGGCGCAGGCCGCGGCTGCTGCATGGCACTGTGCTGCCGTTCGTCGCCTTCTTGTACCCGGGTTGGCTTTACGCGTGGCTCGTCGTGTACGGAGCGGCCGAGTACCCGGAGGCCGGCCTTCTGGCGCTCGCCGCCATCGGGATCGCGCACGTCCTGACCGCGCTCTCGGGTTACTGGTCCGTACACGCGCACTGCTGGCTCACCTGCGCCAAGGTACGACTGTCAAAGAAAGTTAGCATTTCTGTTTCTGGTAAAGAGCCGTTTGGCTTTTCATAACTGTTATCTTTTCCGAGGAAACTGCTGTAGTAATAGGGCTTAACTCCATTCTGTTCTTCATGTAATGTGATAGCCGCAGCAACCCTTCAGACTTATCACCAGGCACTTGAAGCTATTTTCTTTTGTAAATGAAGTTACACACTCGATGAATTGCGTTTATTATGCGTGCTTTGTAAAAGCAATGGCGTACAGAGGTTTCAGTTTTAGTACAGAATACTAACTGATGTGTGAATTAATCTGACAGAGTCGCCTTGTTAGGCTCGAACATCTGGCCGAGCCGCAAGGCATGCTGGGTGACAGGAGCTGCTCTGTCAGTCTTAGTCATCTTGAGATCTGCATTCCCTGCCAATCTGTGTGTCTGTGTCTGTGTGTGTGCGTGTGCGTGCGCATACAGGAGCCGGATCCAAACAAGGCCACCCTCGCGAAGGTCATTCCGACCCCCAACAATGGCTCTGCTGAGCTGGTACCCCTCCAGAGAGATGAGGTGAGCACTTGCTGTCTCCACATGCCTGCCCATCGTACTGCTTTGGAGTGTGGAGCTGTGGGCAGGGGGGCGGGGGGGTGACAGTCAGGTAGATTTTCAGGTCTGCTAGTTGTAGTTGATGTGCCTGATCACAACCCTCTGCATCACCTAGATTATATCCAGATTTGCTGTATGAAATCTTAGGCCACACTTCTATCAATGCATTAGAAAGATGTTGATGTATGAGTTGTCTGTACAATAACATCATTTACTTGGTTGCCATGGGAACATCAAACACTTTTGCATTTGATTTTTCTATAGAAGCCTTTCATGTATACATGTGTGTGTCTTCTTCTGAACATGGTGGCCCTTGTTTCTGAATGCCTCCGTCGGCCCCTCCAGGAGGAGGACGGCAGAAGGATCCTCTCCTTCGAGTTCCAGAAGATCCGCTATGTGTTCGACAGCGGGGAGAGCCGCCGCTTCCACCCTGTGGCGTTTCCGGTGAGACACCCCATGGGCTATTTCCAGTCCTGGCGGGGCTACCAGGAGGAGGTGGAGCTACGGGCGGCGGAGAAGCGCTACGGCACCAACCGCGCGGAGATGGTGGTGCCTGACTTCCTGGAGCTGTTCAAAGAGAGGGCCACTGCACCCTTCTTTGTTTTCCAGGTGTGTGTGTGCGTGAGAGAGAGCGAGTGTGTGGAGTAAGGAGTGTTCTGGCCTGGATACAGATGTGGGGAAGTTACAGTCTGGATGGAATACTGAAGTCCTGGTGTTTGGGATTGTTACAGTCCTGATGTGGTGGCGGTATTCTGGATATGGTGGATAGGAGGAATTTTCCTGAAATTATCTTTTATAGCTGCCGATTCCTGAACACTGCTATAGACCATGTGTGTTTACTACCCTAGGTGTTCAGTGTGGGGAGTGTTAAGGTGGCCACGCATTTCAACAATATCGATGATGTTTAGCATGTTTTTACGTGGTGAAAATTTTCTTTTGTTCCGATCCCACCCACTGTCCACGATTGGCTGACACGAATGTGATGCCGTGGGATTGGTCAGTAGAATTAATTATGCAGTTTCTGGCATTCTTTTCACCGTGCATACCTTTAATTGTTTTAAATTAATATTGAATTTATGTATTTATGTAAATGTCGTCACCGTTTTTTTTTCCCTGAAATGCAGGTGTTTTGTTAGCATGTAACCATGATTGCAGTGTACGCTGCTAGCTTCCTTGTCTTTGAAGCTGCTAGTATTAAACCAGCGTTTCCCAACCCAGTCCTCAGGGAACCCCGGTCAGTCCACGTTTTTGCTTCCTCTCAGCTCCCAGCACACCTGTACCAGGTATTCGGTGTTCCTGATTGGCTGGGAGCTGGGAGGGAGCAAAAACATGGACCGTCCGGGGTTCCCTGAGGACTGGGTTGGGAAACACTGTATGAGACCAACAGTGGCTGTTAGTAAACAGAGCAACTTCTATTTTAGAAGAGTTGTCATCAGAATGACTCATGCGGTTACAATACACTTTCTATGTGGGACTGCCACATCGAAAACATTCTGCCCCCCTAGGGTTGTGGCTTGACATAGAATGAACAAGGTGACAGAGTCCTTTTAAGCTTGCGACAGATTTTTCTTGCCGACGTGTTCAGTTTCGTTTTGTGTGGACTTTGCTTGATGTATACGGCCACCTTTATGGATCTGACATTTTGGTGAAGGTATTCGTCAGGATTTGGTGTTTATAGTCCATGTGTGTTTACGCCTTCAGGTGTTCTGTGTGGGGCTCTGGTGCCTGGACGAGTACTGGTACTACAGTGTTTTCACTCTCTTCATGCTGGTGGCCTTCGAAGCCTCTCTGGTGCAGCAACAGATGAGGAACATGTCTGAGATTCGCAGGATGGGCAACAAGCCCTACATGATCCAGGTACTCCGCCCCCACAGCATTAGCGGGGTCTGATCAGGCTCTTGTTACACTTTCAGCCATGTGTGACCAAATTTGTCCAGCAAAGAAATGCTATTTTCAAAAAACTTTTTAAAAAATTTAATTAGTGCATATTTCCCTGGTTAAGATTTTCCTAGTTTAAGATTACGGTGAGGCTGTATTATGGCCCTTGTGAAGCTTCTGTGGTTAATATGCACGTGCTGACAGGTATACAGGAACAGGAAGTGGAGGCCAGTGTCCAGTGATGAACTGGTCCCAGGGGACATCGTTTCTGTTGGTAAGGTTCCTGTGCAGTGCGTTTGTCATGCCCGGGCAGTATGTGCCATTCTGTTCTGCGTCTTGCCATATATTGACTGTGTGCGTCTCCATTTTGCTTCCCCCTCAGGACGCTCACCCCAGGAAAACTTGGTTCCGTGCGACGTGCTGCTGCTTCGTGGTCGCTGTATCGTGGATGAGGCCATGCTGACCGGAGAGTCCGTCCCGCAGATGAAGGTCAGAGTGACCTCCTGTCTGCAGCGCCCTACCATAACCTGCAAAGCTCTGCATCCTGTATCACCCAACGCATCGAAACATTTCTGCCTCTCCCGGCCCCGTCTCGCCACTCCTCGTTCATCTGCCTGTTTTCCCAGGAGCCTGTGGAGGACCTGGACCCTGAGGAGATCCTGGACCTACAGTCTGATTCCCGTCTTCACGTCATCTCTGGTGGGACCAAGGTGGTCCAGCACACCCCGCCTCAGAAGGCCAGCGCGGGACTCAAACGTCAGTGCAGTTGCTCTGCCCTTCCGCTTGCCTGGCTGCATCTCGTCGCCGCTTCCGCTCGGTTACCACCGCGAGCGTGCCGAACCCACACGCGCTTGCCCAGGCGCCCCCTACAGGGAAGTCTGTCAAATTGTATGCATCTTCTCGCTCGCTTCCACCTGGCGGGCTGAGGCTGTTCCCAGTAAAATCTCTGGGATGGTTCAGTGCATTGTTACGCAGCAGCTGTGATTGTTCTTAATTTAAGACTACGGGACTTTGGCAGCCGTGGCTCTCTGGAGCATCCGTCCTACAGGTTTTGGAAATAAACTTTAATTAGCAGCCGATTTATGCCCGAAACACTGTCTGAGGTGAATCACCGTAAAAATAATTACGGTAGCGGTGCTGAGGCGGGGGAGGAGACTCCAGCATGCTCTACATCTCTCTCCGGCTGGTGGTATTCATCCCTGCGGTACTGGCTGTGGGAGCAAAGGGTGGCCGTCCGTCTGTACCAGCTGGATCGCTGCTCAGTGGGCTGGGCTCCAGGCTGCAAAAATAAACATCTTTTCCTTGTTATTTGGCAGCCGTGGACAACGGCTGTGTGGCGTACGTGTTGAGGACGGGGTTCTACACGTCCCAGGTGAGCAGCTGGGAAACTAAACCCCCGGTTTAGACCTTCGTCCATCGCAAAGTTTGTTTATGGATCTGAGTTCACGTATCTGACGGGGTTTGTGCTATATCGTTTTTAGGGGAAATTGCTGAGGACGATCCTCTTCGGGGTGAAGAGGGTGACGGCCAACAACCTCGAGACCTTCATCTTCATCCTCTTCCTCCTGGTCTTCGCCATTGCGGCGGCGGTCTACGTGTGGGTAGAGGGTGAGTGTTGGCGGGACCGCCGACCCATGGATGGACACAGACTGACCAATGGCGAGGCGTATGCAGTGTTGGCGAAGGCTGATGGTGTTTGTTGATATGATGACCTCCCACCAGGGACCAGAGACCTCACCAGGAATCGGTATAAGCTATTTCTGGAATGCACTCTCATCCTCACCTCTGTGGTCCCCCCCGAGCTGCCCATCGAGCTCTCGCTGGCTGTCAACACCTCCCTGATCGCCTTGGCCAAGCTCTGTGAGTGGTTTCCTGTGTTTTCCTCTCACTAGGGAGATAGTGTGAGAGCGTGAGTAAACGCGCGTGTCTTCCTCCGCTCCGCAGATGTGTTTTGCACCGAGCCGTTCCGCATCCCATTCGCGGGTAAGGTGGAGGTCTGCTGCTTCGACAAGACGGGCACACTGACCAGCGACAGCCTAGTGGTCAGGGGCGTGGCCGGACTCAGGTATGTCGCCCCCCTGTGGACGGTGGGTGTATTGCGGCTCCTCCCGAGTGGCTTTGACATCCCCGTTAGTCATGCTTCCTGGCCCGGTGTCCCGCAGGGAAGGGAAGGAGGTGATGCCAGTTTCGGAAATCCCAGTGGAGACTCACAGGGTGGTGGCCACCTGCCACTCGCTGGTCACCCTGGAGGACGGGCAGCTGGTCGGGGACCCGCTGGAAAAGGCCATGCTGACGGCAGCTGATTGGACACTCACTAAAGGTACGGAGTCCGCGCCGACCAATCCTGAGCCTCTAAACATCCAATCAGCATCCAGCTAACATTTCCTCCAGCGCTGACCCTCTCTTCCAAGCAACTCTGACTGGCCAAAGCTACTGACCAGCTGTAACCCTAAGCACTGCAAATTATGTAACATCTTGTTCTTTGGATTCAGTCTCAATCAGAAGCTTGTTGGTTCAGATCCCATGACCAGAAGTGTAATGTCACCGTTGAGGTCTTGAGTCTGGCCCCTAACCTGCTGTGAAGTAGCTGCCCCTGACTTCTCCCCTGTGTGTCACATGGAGAGCGAGACGGGATATGCAGACAGTACCCAGTTTTCCCAGCATGGCCGTGCCTTGCACGTTTAGCCTTTCCAGTACCGAGGTCTCGATGTCGCCCCCTGCAGACGAGAAGGTGTTCCCTCGGGCCATAAGGACCCCGGGCCTGAAGATTCACCAGCGCTTCCACTTCGCCAGCGCCCTCAAGAGGATGTCTGTCCTGGCGTCATACGAGCGGCTGGGCTCCGCCGAGCTCTGCTACATCTCCACCGTGAAGGGGGCCCCGGAGACGCTGCGGGGAATGGTGATTACCTCTCACCACTCGCACGGGACACTCACCCCTGACTCACCCCACACTGAGATCACTCCCAGTCTGCATCCAACAAATCTCACCTAACGGCATTTCCCCCAGGGGGCGATTGTAGGACTTTTTAAGGTGGCATAAGAGTATCATTAGGCAGTGATATGTTTTGAATCCGTGAGTGACAGGGGAGGCGGCACGCTGGGGGCCAATCAGCTTTCAGCTGGGCCCAATGCCCTTGTGGTCCCGCCTCTCGTCACACCCCACATCTGCCCCTTAACGAGCCCCCCCTCAGCTCACCACAAAGGCCACACCCAGCCAGTTTCTCATACCACTCACCCTTGTGTTCATAAAGGGTGCCGTTCGTCCCCTTCTTTGGTTCTGATTCGTTTTATTATACCATCAGCAATATGCCGAACCCTCATTCCTCTGCTACTGCAATCGTAGATGCTGAATATACCCATTATTTATACCACGCCATGTGTACCACTGTATAGATGTACATTCACTATTTATTTGTCTCACATTTATATATTGTACAGCTGTTTCCAGCACTGCTGTCCTGCTTTGTACTTTCGGATTAGATGCCGGACTGTATTCCGTCGACTGAGCTCTCATTCAGTGCAACAGCAATGAGCGTAATCTATCCATAAGCATAAGTCTTGGTGCCGGAGGTCAGGTGAAAGAGGGAGCTCAGCTCTCGGAAGTCGCCGCGACTCTGACTCTGCGTGTCTGTGTCTGTCTTGCAGTTCTCCGAGTGCCCAAGCAGCTACGACAAAGTGCACAGAGAGATGTCCCGTGAGGGGGCGAGGGTGCTGGCCCTGGGATACAAGGAGATGGGACATCTCACCCACCAGCAGGTGCTGCTGTGATGCCGTCTTACCGGCCAGTTAGGATTCCCTCTGCGCTCCCCACCGATGGGGCTCTGCCACTCCGACAGTCTCTCGAAACGTCCCGGATACTTTTCTGATACTTGTTCTGTACTGCTTTACTCTCTGCTGGCATTCATGGATACTTGGGAGCTCCTAATCAGGGATGACGGACAGCCGTTTTGGGTCCTCTCTCTCTCTCTCTCAGACCCTGCGTTTGTTTTTCAGATTCTGTGGGCTTTCGTGGGTGTGAAATTAGTCTTTTTTTTTTTTTTTGCCATAAAAAAATCATGGTGATGCTATTTGGATTGAAATGTGAGAGAGGTAACCGCGGATGCGGCAGGTGATCCTGTGCACGCCCTGGTCGGTGGGAGCTGGGGGGGGGGGGCGAGTCCACGTTCCCGCCCGCCGTGACCCGCTGTGGTCTGCAGGTGCGCGAGATCACGCGCGACGCCCTGGAGAGCGACCTGCGCTTCGCCGGCTTCATGGTCGTCTCCTGCCCGCTGAAGAACGACAGCAAGACGGTGATCAGGGAGATCCAAGCGGCCTCGCATCACGTGAGTCACTCGTGCGAACGTACGGTCGCTGACCTGCCGCCCCCGTGTTCAGCG
>JAODLC010000049.1:16066591-16088566 GCA_026781145.1 Hippopotamyrus pictus
ATCATCCACCGCAAGTTCAGCTCCATCCAGATGCAGCTGAAGCAGAGCACCTGCGAGGCCGTCATGATCCTGCGCTCCCGCTTCCTGGACGCCAGGTCAGCTCCCCCCCCCTCCTCTCTTTTTTTCCTGTCACTGCATTTTTGTCCTCTCTGTCCCCCTTCCTCTCTCTCTCTTTATCTCTCTCATTTTCCTCCTCTATTGTTTGTTCTTTCTCTCTCTCCCCTCCTCTGTCTTCCCCCTCTATCTCTCTGTCCTCTGTCATTACTCTTTCCCCTCCTCTCTTTCCCTATCTTTCTCTTTTTCTGTCCTCTCCCCTCCCCCCTCCCCCTCTGACTTTCCCTTTCATTCCATCTCAGGCGTAAGCGGCGTAACTTTAACAAGCAGGCCACAGAGGTGCTCAACGAGTACTTCTACTCGCACCTGTCGAACCCCTACCCTAGCGAGGAGGCCAAAGAGGAGCTGGCCAAGAAGTGCGGCATCACCGTCTCTCAGGTGCAGTGTGTGTGTTGGGGGGGGGAGGGGGGAGGATGTCCCGCGGGCCATCGCCGCCGTCTCTTCTGCGAGCTTGCTCCGAGGCGGTCAACACTCACCCCCTCCTCTCTCCCCCAGGTCTCTAACTGGTTTGGCAACAAGAGAATTCGGTACAAGAAGAACATCGGTAAGTTCCAGGAGGAGGCCAACCTGTACGCCGTAAAAACCGCGGTGGATGCGGCCAATGTCTCGGCCCAGGCTAGCCAGGCTAACTCTCCAGCGACACCCAACTCAGGTACGGTCTGCGGCTGCCCCCCCCACCCTGCCCCACCCCGCCTTCCCCCGCCCTTGACCACACACACACACACACACACACCTTATGCCACAGGTGAAAGGTTGGATGTCTTCTTCAGCCTTCATGCTAAAAGAAACTCGCAAACTAGCTAATGTGCCTCTAGCCTTGGGGTGGAACGGCGGCGCCCGGAGGCCAGGAGGACCGGCGGTACTGGTCTGTCACCAGCGAGGTACCTGCGGTTGAGTGTGTTCTGTCCCTCGCGGTCTGCGGTCTTGCTCATCTGGTCCAGCCGGTTCCTGCGCCGATGAAAATAGCCCTGCTGATCTCCCCATTTAAGAACATCGCGCCTTGTAGCAACGCACAGGGTGGCTGCTTGTCCTCCCTCTGGGCAGCCTTGAGTAAGTCTGTTTGATAGCCTTCATTCTTGAATCAGGCTACTTGCCAGTGTCCGGCTCCCTCTGGTGGCCAGACTTGATGACGTTTGGTCAGGATGTTGATTTTCTTTTTGAGACGGATCAGGCAGACAGGGTGGCCTTCAGGCTCCAGCTGTGCTTGGCACGGTCTTGGGGTCCCTGTACCTTTAAAAGGTCTGTCCCCTTTTGCAGGTGGTTTACGAAAACATTCAACCTTCGCCCATACTGTCGTAGGCAGGTCGGGATTGGAACGAAGCGACTGGAACACGCACCCAGCCACACACGCCCTTAACCAGATGTGTGTGCGCTCACACACGGTCATATCACAGCAGAGCTTGGAGCATCAGCATGTATGACCTTTGACACACAAACACACACAGTAACCTCTATTTGCTCAGGCTGCAGAAGGTGACAGGTAGGTGACAGGTAGGTGACAGGTGGTGACTGGTTGTACCTTTGCCCCCCCCAACCCCCCCCCCCCCCCCCAACCTCTCTGGACAGTATGTTCCAAAATAGTCATCTCCCTCACTACCTCCTATTAGAACAGTTTCTCAAACCGGTCCTGGAGGGGGCCCTCAGGCAGTCCCATATTTTTGCTAGGACTTGGGAGGGAGCAAAAATGCTGGTAGTGAGCTGAGAGGGAGCAAAAACGTGGACCGTCTGAGGGTCTCTTGCGGACCGGGTTGAGAAACGTGATTAGAAGACCCTTCTGTTTATTGGGGCTGTCCCGCACTGTCCCACTAGGGGGCGGCAGGGAGACGGGCATCTGACACGTGAAGAGCACTCAAACCACGTAAAGAAGTTCAGTTTACCTGGGTGCTAATTGCTACAAGGGCTTAATGCTAATAGGGCTTAATTTCCCTGTCCTGTCTCCAGCAGGACAAACCCCACCCCAATACTCTACCCTTGCGTGATGCAAACATCGTGCCTCCTCCCATGTAATTTTAGCTTGATCAAAAACAGAGAGGTATTTGGTAAAGTGAAGGGACGTGTCTGAACAGGAAGGCTCCTCCCCCCCAGTGGGAAATACTCTTAAACCTGGATAGTGACAGTCCTGGTCCTGCTCTGTCTCACACTAACCGTAAATGTCACACTGGAGATTAGAGAGGAGCAGGTATAGATTGGTAGCTGGGCTTGACCTCCTGTAAGCCTCTCTGAATGTGAGCTTCCAGAGCCACACCCCCGGGGGCCTTCTCACCCCCTTCTGTACCACCTGCTTGTGTGCACTAAGCATCTTCCGCAGTCTCCCTTTAGTGTGGCGGTTCTTACCCTTTTTTGGGTACGTGCGATGAAGGTATTTTATTAAACGTTGTCTCATACGCTCGTGTGACACGCACAAAACGTGAACAAACAGAAGGTGGTCGGAAGTCTCCAGCCTCGGCTGTTACAGCTGTAGTTATGCCCAAGGCGGTCTCTCCCTGCCGTCACGATAAAGCAGGCGCAGCTAAGTGGGCCGACTTGAATATTTGTAGGGAGAAGTATGTGTTTGAAAATACTGTAACTCTCAGGTAAACCTGACCAGTATATGAGATGATTCCCAGGCCAGGGAGAATGGTGGAAAATAAGAAATAAGAACTTATTATGGGGTGGCACAAGATGGCGATTGCACAGACTGCAGTGCAGCATGTAACCTGACCGTGTACAATCGCATGTCACCCTTCAGCTGTGCTGGTTTTCTTCAGTAAGTACATATACAAAACATTTTGGATACACAGTGGCAAAAATAAAACAAAAGAAAAAAAAGTTTATATACAATTCATTTTTAATCTGACCATCACGGACCCCCAAAGACCCATTCGTGGGGGGTCCGTAGACCCCAGGTTAAGAACCCCTGCTTTAATGGGAGGGCCCCACTGTCGCCCCCTGTCTGCCGCCACTGGCATTTCTGCTGAGACGCCTCATTCCTGCCACACCCATCTTCGGCCATCGCTGAAACACTCTATAGTTTCTCAGCTGTGTGCTGCCTGCCAGACTCACCCTTCAACCCCCCCCCCCCCAACATTTAACCCTGATTGAAACTTTTTACTCAAACTGCCGGTGCCTTCACCCCCACCCCCGTGATAACAGCGCCCCCTTGTGTGCTTCCCCCAGGTGGATATCCTGCACCCTGCTACACACCTGACGGGCGGCTATGAAAAGTTGCTGGGGAGCGTCCTCCACCCCACACTCCGCCTGGACGTGAGTATATGCACGCGCGCGTTTACGTGTCTTGCCACAGTGTGGCGCTGTGTGGCACGTCTGACTCGCTCTTTCTCTCCAGGCCAACAGCAGCTGGCAGGACAGTAACGACCCCCTACTCAGTCTCACATCTTCACCTGCGGCTCCGAGCAGCAACCACTCCAGTACCTCCACCCCCCGTAGTCCCGCCCCTCCCTCCCCATTCGTCGTTAACGTTAACCACTCCCACTGATGCTGTAGTTCCCCCTCTCCCCCCCATTCCCTCTATCCTTGGACTGCATGCTATGATTTTTTTTTTTTTTCCCCTCCGCCCCTTGTGCACGCAGGCACGCATACACAACATGCACATTTCAGCAGGGCGCATGCAGGTCGATGCCCATGGACATGCTTATGGACACATGCGTGCAGGACTACTGCCAGGAGGATGGGAGGCTTCGCCCAAAATGGGGAGGAGCTTCCTGGTTATTGGCCACAGTGTCAGGAGGCTCCGCCCACATAGGGAGGAGCTCCCTGAGACCAGGAGAGGTGGCATCTGAATGGAAGGACTCGACACACAAATGGACCTGGCCTGGACACCTGTTTGGTGCTTGTAAATACGTATCGTAATCTTACGCAGTGTTAACATTCACGTTGACCTCTGCCCTCATAGTTTTCCGGCGGAGCTGAGCTGGTCGGGGTTTTTTTTCCTTTTGTTCTTTTTTTTTTTGATTTTGCAAATATCCGTGTGCGTGCGCGTGTGTTGTCGTGATTCAAAGTTGTGCCGGTGCGTGTTCAGAAAAAGAAAAAAAAAAAAGAGAGAAAACAATTTCCCTGTCCTGTCACCAGCGCTCACTGGTAACCACGGTAACACAATCCAGATCTCGCTGGGAGCTGTGCTCCGCCTGTACATACCAAAGTACTGTCCCCGGTACTGTCCGTCCACCCGTACGGGTCCGTGCCGGGAGGCTTCCGGCTTTGGATTTTGGACCCGGGGCGTGGGCTCATCCGTCCTGTGGCCCCTCGCGTCCCATTGGCAGATCTGTCTGTGCCGCCTAGCAGACCAAGTGCTTCAATCGCAGGCAAGACGCCCCGTAGACAGACTGCAAAGGCAAGGCTTTGCCCCGGGCTCCTTCGCTCGGAGAGACGGAGAGGTTTGTGAGGCGGTTTTAGGTGAATGGTAGCAATCGGGCAGAGGCCAGATGGAGGCTGCCAGTCCCGTCGTTATTTAAAGGACAGGTGGAGGTGTCTTGGAGGGGCGGATTGGCGGTGCTGCGTGACAGTGGAGGTCATTAGGCATACAGAGAAGGGTGGAGGCGTAGACGAGCTGTAGGATGCATATGTACATTGGCTTTCTGCTCATTTTCAGAGACTTCTAGTTTTGTTTTAAAAGTGTTTTATTCATATTTTTCACCCATCGTTTCCTTGGGGGGAAAAATTAGTGAAATTATAGCCTTTTTTTTTTTTTCCTAACGCTGTTTCACAAAGAAAGCACCAGCCACCAAATAAAGAAAATGTACTTGTTGCTACAGAACAGGAATTAACGTATGTTTTGGGGGTGAAGTTATTAAAATAAAAAAAAAAAACAAACAAAAAATAAAATAAAAATGTGACTGTCTTCCATGCATGTAGGGCTTTTAAGAAGTTTTAGTGATTTTTATTCTAATTTCTAATTTTTAATTTTACGAAGAGGGGAAAAAAAAAATACAAAAATGTAGTAACTGAATACAATGACCAAAAATGAGTATGTTCACGCTGTTGAGGACATGCGCACGCATTGTTCTTGGGGGGCCAGTTGGCTCCTGAACCATTTCCATTCATCATTCAACTGTTCTGTCTTCCAACCTCAAGGGGGCAGCATTTAGACTCAGAAACCATTCGTGGGCTCCAGGTACCATTACTCAATCCCTGTACTCGGAGGCTGTAGGAATAGGAGGAACAAGGAAACATTGACTAGTACTCTGTCATTTTAAACCAAAAATAGTATTATAATGTAATGACTATGGCAGTTGGCTGAGAGAAGGTGCGGTGTGTCCGATGTATACTTCGTGTCTTCGTTTGCATCCTTTTTAAATATTTTTTTTTTCCTGCCTGTGAGTATTTTGTATCACTTGGGGGAGGGATGTGTGTTTCCTTCGCACAGGAAGCGCACGTGCGTGTGCGTGTGTTTGTGATAGGAAGCGGTGACATGCTGCCCCTGCCAGTGAGCCACACCACTCGATACAGGAGCCGTCGGGCTCAGAATTAACCAAAAACCGTTTGGGGGACAGTTAAGAGAGCGGAAAGGAACCGAGTCGCTTTGTGTTCTCGTCTGCCCACGTAGCTCTTGGAATAAAGGTGAAAACGTCGGATTATACCATCTTTATGAATGGTTATGTGGAACATGCAAGACATGGAACGCAATCTCATTGATGTTGTTAGGGTTTATCTAATGTATGTTTAAAAAAAAAAAACATGTCAGAACACGGTAGTTACCCTCCTTATGATTAATGTAATGAGCAATGTTATTACTGCAAGTTACTTTTTATATTTCTTACTACTTGTTTATGGTGTCATTTTATTTTTAATAATTGTTTGGTCGCTTTTTCTGTCTGGCTGTTGGTTTGACATGATCAAATGTTTCTTTTTCTGTTTGTTTAAAAAATTGGGTCCCCCCCCCCCCCCCCCCCCTTTTTTTTTTTTTGTCTAACACAATGTTTCTCAACCCAGTCCTCAGGGACCCCCGAAAGTCATTTTTGCTCCCTCTAGCTAGCTGAGAGGGAGCAAAAAGGTGGGGTCTCCGGGTCCCCAAGGACCAGTTTCTGAAAGACTCTAACAAACCCCCATGTCCCCCATTTAAACATCCCGTATCAGTGTGGTTCCGGGCCGCGTTTGCACCCCCCCCCCCCCACTTGAGCTACACCCCTGGCTCTTGTAGCTCTAGTTGATCGACCCAAGTCCTGTTTTCCTCCACCCTCAGTGGCATGTCCTTTAACCCACCACCAGCACCCCCTTCCAGAATGTTCTCCAGATACTTCATTCCTCCACCTGTCCCATACCTGTATGCATCTTCCAGCACTCAAATCCTGGAGGATGATTTTTTTTTGATGATGATGATGATGATGATGGCTAAATTTGCCCCACCCCCATACTGTGGAAGTTTGGTGTATTCCTGTGGGTTGCTGCTTGCTACTCATTTTTCAAGGAACAGCTGAGGAAAGGGCCCATCTCCTATGTGTATAACTGCACATTTAAGTTCCCTCACTATCCACAATCATGGGCCGTACCAAAGTCAAAGAAACAGAAAAAAAATCCACTGCACCAGTTTACATCAGGCAGATTCCTAACCACCCCATCCTGTATTTCCCTGCCCCCACGCCTCTGTGTGAAACCCTTTTCTTGTGTATATAGATTTCCAGACTTGTGACTCAGCCCCTTTTATACCTCAACTTTAGACCTGTTCTAGAAAGATCGTAAAAGAAAAAACACAATGAAAAAAGTAGTGTTCCTTATTAGAAAAATGAAAACTACATATTCTAGCGTGCTTTTATTTCATATTTTTTTTAAGGGTGTTTTTTTTTTGGGGGGGGGTGTGTCTTTGCTTGTTTTAATGGGATCAATGATCTTTAGTCACTACATCTAAAACATTGTGACGTTTTGAAAAAAAAAATTAAAACATTTTAAAAGAAATTGTATTCTGCAGTGGACTTCATTCCCCCCCCTTCATATTTTTTTTTTTTTATAGTTGTAAATTACTGGTACCTAGTCTAGCTTCAAGCCAGTGAGTTCTGGCCTGCATCAATGTGGAAAAGTCCTCCCCTTGTCTAAATGGATCCCGGGTGCTCATGAGTATGCTGTTACCAAGGCTGACATGAAAAACAGACCATTTTACAGACTGTAAATGTGCTGACTGGGCATGTGGAGCAGAATGACAGACCACGCTTATAGGTGTACCGTTCCACACCGCTGTACCACCTAAAGCTAAGCAGGTCTGGGCCCGGACAGCATTTGGATGGGAGACCAACTAAGAAAGTTGGGTTGCTGCAGGAAGGGGTGTCGCTGTGGCCAGCAAGCTGGCTTATCTTGTGGTCTATGTGGATCGCAGTGCAGTGCTGTACAGATGGTGCTGTCCTCTGGAGGAGATGTAAAGGACCGAGGTCCTGACTCTCTGAGGTCATAAAAGATCCCTGGGCATCCTTTGTAAGAGTAGGGGTGGTGCCCTGATGTTCTGGCTAAAATTGCCCACTGTCGCCCTATCAGATCTGACCTCCTAATCACCCCCTATACCTAACTGGTGAATCCTCTCCTGCCCCTTCACCACCTTAGCTACTGTGTGGTGAGCGCACTGGTGCAGAAAGGCTGCTGTTGCATCATCCAGGTGGGGGTTGAATTGGCTCCATAAAAGCAACAGTCATATTTTTAAAAATGACCACAAAACCACCTGTAAGCATTTGTCTGGTTCCATACCCAATCACTCAGACAGCAGTGATTAATAGATTACATCATTTGTGCTTGACTAACTACTCATGCTTCCTTAAAGATTTCATTAGGACATAAATGCTTTACAATCCAAAGGATTGATGACAATAAAATAGTATCTGCTTTCTGCTACACTTACCCCTACCTGATGACGTCTTTCACTGAGTCGTCCGAGACATTGCCACCTCATTTTCACTTGCTACACACGATGTGTAAACATTGCACATTTACGGTTATTGAAATTAACATTTATTTAATTAATGCTGGATAAGTGTTATTCATTTAAAAAGCCGAAGTAAATTAGGCATTAGGTGGACAACGACAGTCACCTAATATTTTAAGTTTATATTCATATTTGATTTGAAATATGCTGTTTATTAAAAAGAAAAATATTAAATATTCATTAAAATAGCAAAGGTTGAGAGGTTCACAGGCAAAAAGAAAAAAAAAGGGTTGCTTTGTCACATCGGAATTTAGAAGGGTCATCCAGCGATAATCCCGTTTTCCTCTCTGTGTGTCGTCACCTCGTCAATACTAACCAAAAGAACGCCATCCTGGCTGTATGTCCCGCCCACTAGGCGGCAGCAAATCAACAACCTTAACGGCTCAAAAAGCAGCGCTGTTTTTCCAATAAAGTTCTACCTTGCAATGTCTTGTACTGGCCCCTACGTGGCACCACCCAGACAACCTTTTATAAGTAACGACTGACGAAAAAGTGCAGTTGTATTTCCATAACGCTCTAGCTCTACGATATCCAGTATTGGCCACTAGGGGGAACTCGGCGCCATAATCACGAAAGTCACAAATCACGGCGTTCGCGCTGTCTCAATAAAAAATGTTTTAGTATTTAATACCAGCCAGTGGGTGGCAGATAATATTCAATAGACCAGGTATGATCATCATGGAATTTTTAGTCCCACAACTGTGGTCAAACGTGCAGCTTCGTTGCATAATGAAGGACAACAAACAAAGAAAAATAAATTACAATTCTTTTTTTGATCAGTTAGCCACAAAGTAACAGCAAGTTATTTTGGGGGAAAAAAAATGTCTCAACATGACGAAATCTCACCAAATAGTAACATTGTGTACCTCAAACCTAAAAGCACAAATCAACAATAACACACACAACTTTGTAGCTGTCATGCATTTCAGATGCAGAATATCAGCATTACATTTCTCTGAATTTCAGAAGCACTGCACACCTTTTTAAAGCAAATTTTCACGTTGTTAAAAGGGGGGGGGGGGGATTAAACAGGTATGCAACTAAGCAGAAACTCTGCATAACAGGGGTAGTATATCACCAAATTCAAAATCTACATCAACGTGAAAACATGAGAGGTAGTTTGGAAGTTTATGATTCAACTATATTTTGAATATTACAGGCAATCAAAAGGTGGAAATGTAAATCTTACGTCTTTAAAAGAAAATTAAGGAGCCACACACCATATAAGGAAAAAAATTCAAGCTCGAGATTTGAAACCCATCATGTTATCTACCACTATGAACTCTTTTTCTGAAGGTTGTCATTTAACCACAATCTTATTAAACCCTGCATACAAAAATGAAAGTGTCTTACTCTTTCACAATGACCTCTCTGTATGTCTGCTTTTCTAAAACATTTTTTAAAATGGTATGTGGCCTAAGGTACAGAACTGAAAATCCATGTCCAGTAACATCCTCATAGTTCTGAGTTTCAGTTTCACCAGCAAGTCACGTTCACCAGAACTACAGCCGAGATCATCCTGAGACTTACAAATCCTCTCCTTAACCAGACAGAACTTGAGGTCTACACATCCACATGGGTGCCAATCGATCCGGGTGAACAAATGTTGGGAAAGACTTGAGCTTGCAGGTGGACTCCCTCCAAACCACACACGGATCACGTAAACCAAAGAACAGGACGACGTTTCAAATCCCGCAGCAGGAAAGATTACAGTATGCGGCCCGTTGCTGACCATTTAACTTAACCGGAAGTATGGTAAACTGGTTAGTAAATAACAGTCCATCCACAGAAGGTTTATGAGCCTCTTTCCTCTCATTACTACCTAAACCACGCATTTTAAAACAATCACATTCAGCAAATGGCACTGATGAGCCAGTCATGTAAAACCTGAAGCCAACTCACGTGAACGAAACTTCCTCCTAGAACAAGCAGAAGGACAGACACTAGTGTTTGGTCGGTCTGTGGGAAAGCCATGGCGTAGATGTGGGCTGTAAAACCCCCAACTGCAGGCTGCACCATTGGCTGGCTTTGACAAAAAGCACGATATTGAGGCCCGCCAGACCAACCATCTGCATTAATGGCACCTCAAAGCAAACCAAAGTTCAGATGAACTGGAAGCCAAGGAGAAGACAGGATCACACTTATTTTTATCTACATGAATACCTGCTACAAGTCAAGTTCTCTTCGTAGGCTAGCGGGCAGAACGGTGGTCAAGGAAACGGCCTTGGGAAGTCACCCATACAGGTCGGGCAGTTCCAGTAAATGTAACAAGTGCAAAATTTCTGTCTGTGTTTTCGTTACAGTCTACTGACGTCTCGCCTGATAAAACACGTCGACTTGGCTCAGGCACTTTCAGCTTGGTATCTAGAGGTCAAGATCAAGGTGAAGATCCCTAAAGATCCTTCTTGCCCAAAGTGAGAGGCACTGGTATTGTGTTTCCAAGACTCGCGCTTCAAAGATGCCGGTTCCATCTCAAACACTGATCTCTTCCTAGAGGACAAGCGGAATACAGCTTAAGCATCTGAGCGGAAAATGACAGCTTACGAGAAATGGCACTATAAGGGCGTGTCGGCCGGAGTGACGTGAAATCTCTGAGGCGGAAAGGAATGTCAACACGGCCTTTCAGGGAATCGGCCACTCACAAAACAGGACGGGCGTCACACCTGACCGTGGTTTCGTCCATCATAAAAAGGGGCGAAAGCACCAGTCGTATTAAACAGTATTTTCATTTGCAAAAGCAAGTTTTCGTTTCAGTCATTGGGAGGCTAAACAAACACCAGTGACTGAACTTTATAATCAGCATTAAGTACAAGTAAAGTTTACATGTCAATAACACACAGGACTTGCCGGTCTGCCTCAGCCACCAGCGGGGTGCTCCACGAAGCAGGGTTAGCTGGGTTAATTTACGCTAGAAATCATGGATGTCCAATAGGAATGCCCCTTATCTAAACACTAAACTTATTGGATGATCATGACTTCTAGCTTAGTTAATCCAGCTAACTGAGAGATCCTGCTTTGTGGAACAGCAGCCGGGAGATTTCAGAGCTCACTGTAGGTAAATCTGTAAGCCATCAGGAAAACTGAGGCTCTGCGGAGAGCTTCACCCCAGAATGCGACGGGACTTCCCAACCGAGTGGGTCAGCCTGTCTATCAGTTAGTACTCCTCCTTTGAAGCGGTCAGACTGCATGATCATTCTGCAATCTGGCCATCGTTCGACATTGCAGGGATGTTGTTGGGGCACTGGGCGGTCTTCCCCGTAGTCGTCTTCATTTTGACGGTGCTCTTTAATGTCTGGAGAAAGACAATCCCCGTACACAGAGAGGGTTAGCCAGACTCTCAGCATGCACGAGGTTTAGTACAAAACATTTTAAACAAGACAGTGAAACACCTTTTGCATTTTAAAAGGTGGTTTAAATGGCAGAGAATGTATCGCGATGAGGGGATACTGGTTGCCATGACGTCCATATGTGTCCCACCTGTCCCAACAGCACAGGTGGCAGAAACTGCGTTTCCAAAGCAACGGCAGCTTTTTCACAAACGAAACGGACGGCGGGGTGGGGTGCATGGCAAAGGTCGATGGCACAGCGCATGGCGTGTTCCCCAGGCACTGACTTCCGCACCGGCACGACATGCTAACATGCGATGAGCCTGTAGAAGCATGAGGGCAGGGCCGAGCATTTTCAGTGGGTGGGGACACTGAATCCACAGCAGTTGTGGGAAGTAAAAGTCCCCATGGGACGGGGGGGGGGAGGAAGGGCTGCGTATGACTGGTCTGTCACTATCCAGGTCACAACTGAAATAGGTGAATCGACTTCATGACCTGCTGAAGAGCCAAATCAAATATTAGATGTATTATTTAAATATTAATCAAGCCCTAACTCACCTCCCCACCCCTGAGGACCATGCAATGCCCGCCACAACGTGGACGGAAGCCAAACCACACATATCTGTGGCTGCTCTAATTGCACACGGCAAGAAGCACTCGTGCAGACAAGAGTAATCAAGCACAGATCTCAACAAGCAGCTTTTCCATCATATTTATTAATATGAAAATGTGACAAAAAATATAAATCTCAAAAAAAATGATAGTTCTTATACATGACAGCGTATTTAATTAGTAGAATAAGTGGTAAGAGATGAACAATAGTGAGGAGCTTTCCTAGGAAGTTAAACACACTTTGACACGATAGTCGTTATGGGTCGCCGGAAATAAACACAGGAAATGATTGTCCATTTGAGGGTTATTCCTGTTTCACTACTGTGTGCTCAGTGTCCTTTTTATCCACTCAAATAAGAATAAATCCAAGGATGCAGGAGGTGTTCAGTTACATTTGATTACGTTTAATTAAAATAGCTGGTTGAAATAAACACAATTTAACAAAATAATAAATATGAACAGGAACCAGATGCAGGTGTTTAACAGTACAGAGTTAACTTGCATGCCACATATCTCACACAAAGATGTGATTTTTTAACAAAAACTGACCTGCGTACACACATGACAACGCCAGCCAGCCTAACTAATCACAACAGATGCATAGCTAAGCTGAGGCCTTCAGGTACCGTTGGGGCACACGATTGGGGATGTGGCATGCAAGCCAAGCCAGTTCTCTGTGGAAGACTCTTTCGCAAAAGAGAGGCAAACAAACAAGTATAACAGAGGGAACCCAAATCCTCGTCCTTCAGTTCGGGACAGATTTGACGAAATTCTCAACCAAGCCATTCGCCCAGCTGTTAATATCCAAGTCTGACTGCTAATGCAGATTTTTATTTTTTTTTTAATACACAAACTGAAGGATCGGGATTAAACACCCCAGGAAAATAAGGAAAGCAGGGGATGTGTAAGCTGTTATGCATCTGTCTGGGTAACGCAGTCATGGTGCTGGGAGGGGGGAATGGTCACAACGAATTAACAAAAACTAGAAACATACAAAATCTAAATATCAAAATTCCCCCGTTCAACTCCACATTAGCAGATGTTCAGCTGCTATTTATTGCCTCTCACACAGACAGACACATACAGGAAGTCACTCCTTGCTTAGATACATGACTGCTAAATAAGCAGTGACAGAAAGTCAAACGAGGCCCTGACAAAGCCTGAACTAAAGAGATATTTCGAAAGGCCTGCCCAGAATCAGGTCTCACAATACTGCACACATACTCCCTTCCTCGAAAGCCCTCACATCGATCTTGTCACAAAACTTCTCTCTAGAAAGCAGTGGGTGGGGCTTGTTGTTTTAGCTTCACGTTCCGTAAAGCATTAAATCTGTTATGAATCTCTATCAGTACATCAGCTATAATAAAAGAACTATTCTGAAGTTCTCCAGTGACAGAGGGAAAGTGCCCTCTGACGTTTTTAGTGTGATTGCGTTCGACCGTTTCTTCGCATTACTGTTGCGTCGGAATAAGTGGCCCATCTGCCACCAACAGTCTTTCTTGCGACTCTTCCTTTGTATTATTAAACGCCTGCAGGATGAGCGAACTCCTGGCGTCCGTCTGCATGCGATCAAGCAAGCCAGTGAGACTGAACCGCAGATGCACAGACTGGATAACACAAGATTTTTCCAGTGAGGTAAATCAAACATTGGTGTGTTTTTTTTCTCTTTTTTTTTTTTTTTTTTTTTTTTTTTTATGAAACCACAGACAGTACATGACACCGCATGTTTGGGGCACTGAAGCAGGCAAGCGCCCCACATTGGCACGGCGTGCAAACGCAGGACGGACACGCATGAACGGACACAAACATGCACGCGCAAACCGAGGCGGAACTTAAAACGGCCGTCACTTGCGCGCGGCCGGGTAGGAGTTATACTGATCGTTACTGGAACTTTCCGAGAGTACCTCTTGCCGCAGGGTGTCAAAGCGCACGCTGGAAGCGCTGCCCTGCACCCCGCCCTTCCTGCAGAGGCAGCACAGGATGCGCTTAAACGTCGACAGCATCTCCTTATCCCGCAGAGAGTAGATGATGGGGTTGATCAGAGAGTTACACTCGGCAAGGACCAGGAAGTACTTCTCCACCGTCAGGACACTTCTCCCCCCCTCGAGGCCATCCACCAGAAGGACTACCAGACCGGGGGTCCAGCAGATCACAAAAGCACCTGAGGGACGCAAAGGGTTTAGTCAGTGATCTCCTCAATCTCTACAGAGTGGGACAGGGCGGGGGGCAGGAACTGGTGTCCGTTTCTGACTTTGCTACAGTGACCAGTGACCCTTGGTCAGTGTTGAGTAAGTCGCTCACAAAAGTAACCCATTACAGACAGAGGTGGCAAGTTCAGGTCCAGAAAATACAAATCATGTCATGAAACTGGAACTCTCTATACTCAACTGGGGGGGGGGGGGGGTACATTCCCTAAAAATAACCATAAACAAGCACTGAATAAAATGATCCCCTATGGCTTATAAAAAGGCTGCAGAGCCCATGTTCCTGTGTGTGCACGTGTGAGAGACCACAGCACAAAACCGACGGCAAGACACAGGAATCCTGACTCGGGGACATTCTCACAAAGTTTAATCGGTTCTGCTCGTTTGTTTCAGGGTTTGAAGCTGCCAAGCTTGGCTTTAAGTTCAGTAGGGGTGCGGTTAGACTCAGTAATCACATTAAAGAGAGTCATCGGTAGGACCCCTACAGTGATATAAACACAAGTGTGTGTGTGTGTGTGTGTGCGGTGCCTCACCCAGGATCATGGTCACGGTCTTCATGAGACTCACGACGGTTTCCTTGTGCTTAGTCTGTGTGGTGTGCTGCGACATCCTCTGGCTCTTCCTGCGCACGTACAGGAAGATGCGCAAGTACACGACCACCATGATGGTGAAGGTGACCAGGTTGAGCACGGCCCAGAAGACCAGGTAGCTTCTGCTGTACAAAGGCGCCATGATGGAGCAGTTCTCCAGGTCACACAGGCATTGCCAGCCCATGCTGGGGATGAGGCCCATCAGCAGGGCCACTAGCCAGATGCCCAGGATGAGCAGCACCACCCGCCGGTTGGACATCTTGCTGTGGAGCTGCATGGTGAAGATGGTCTGGTGTCTTTCCACGGCCACGGCCAGCAGGTTCACCACAGAGGCCGTAAGGCTTGTGTCGATCAGACCCTGCCGAAGAAACCACTGGGGCTTGGACAGCTTTTTGGTCCAGGGGCCCGTATGGAACATCAGGTAGAGGTAAGAGGCGCCGGCAAACAGGTCGGCCGCAGCCAGGTTGCCCAGTAGGTAGTAGATGGGGTAGTGGAAGCCACGGTTGATGATGATGGCCACCATGACCAAGCTGTTGGCAAAGAGGATGAAGGCACAAACTATGATGCCCAGGATCACCACCAGCAGGCTTTGCGAGGTCCATGAATCATTGATGTACTTCCCACTGTGGTTGTAGAAGAACTCCAGCGTCCGGTTGCAGAAGCACCCGGGGGTGTCGTCGCCTACAATCTCTATGCACATTGCTGCCGCGGTGGAGGAGGAGAGCGCAAGAGACACGGGTGAAGGACAGACGTGCAGCTACCGGATGCGATAGTGCCAGCAGAGTGCAGGACAGACTAGATGCTAGCCATCCTGATGGCACACATGGAATGCTCAGCTTAGCGACGTGGCTTCTCAGTCTGAGATCGGGTTGCACTGCCCCTCAAGTCCTCGTCTTCACCTGTCATCCCAAGCAGAAAGAGAGACAGACTTCAGGTTTCAATGATGAAACAGGTTGACATTAAGAAGAGAAGACTACCTATTACCCACTCATCCATCAATCTCCCATAACTCCTAAATGTAACTCCTGTAGCTCAAAAAGAACACAAAAAAAAAAACAATAAAACAACCCTTCTCTCTGTGGCACCTTGCTTTGGATAAAAGCATCTTATGAATAAATGTAAATTTCACCAGCTAGCTACCTTAAGAGATTATCTATCACTGCAGGATAAGCCCACTGGCTTACAGCACTAATATTCAGTGACCAGGGATGTGCATATAGACCATTTTAGATATTCAAACAATTGACAGTATTATCTAAAAGTTATTCACGTGACAACGTAGGAATGATGATACACCCAGCAGCTATTTAAGCAATGTTGCCGGGCAATTTTGCTGACCATTGTAGCTCAGGCACTAACCTGCTGATTAGGCAACAAAATTTCTATTTGAAAAAAAAAACTATCGGCAGTGGGCAACTTTTCATGATCATCTAGATCCAGAAGAGGTGTCCTCGTCTCACCTGGTCAGCAGTTGCCCGGCAACATTGCTTAAAAAGTTGCCCTGTGTATCAATACCGTAAAACTACAGTAAACACAAAACAAAGGGGAATACAATAAATGCAAAATGTATCAGAATCACTCTTTATTGTGACTGCAACAGTCCCATCAATCTTAACGTGTTGCCTAGGTCAGTGTTTCTCAACCCAGTCCTCAGGGACCTCCAGACCGTCCACGGTTTTGCTCCCTTCCAGAGAACTACCAAAATAAATGTGTCTATTGCCTCTGTTGTGAAGCTTCATGTATGACAGATCTTTCCATTTTATTTGATTTAGCACGGAACTAGTCAAATGTCTGTATACAAGTTTCACAGAGTTCGCACAAAATGCAATTTTCAGTTAGCATATCAAAATACCTCCACATTTGGTTTTGTGCTTTTGGTGGCAGCCGCCATATTTTCTGATAAACTCCCATGATTCTTTGCAATAACCAAATAGGCATATCAGCATTCAAATAATAATGCTTTGAACGGTTTTCTGAATAGTCGATTATCCACTAACACCCCTAGTACACAACCCCCCCACATCTGCCTGGAACCACAAAAAATGAATGCAGACAGAAAACAAAAGCTCTGTGTGGCCTAATTACAGAATGGGGCTCACTGAAACATGCCGACTTTCACACACCTCAAACATAAACCAGGCACGGGTGTCGAGAAACTTCTCAGGGTATAAAATGACTCCCCATTCCCATCAACCTGATACCACTGTTTATAAAATGATGTCAGAATTTGGTCCCATGAGGTAACTTGTACAGAGCTATATCAGACTTATAAATGTATATGCATTTATATGGTCAGGGATTAAAATATACACAGAAAAACAAAGAACATAGCAACAGGGCAGGACACACACACACACTATTGTTTTAGTAAACGAAAACAAAGCAAAAAGTGCAATTTCAGAGTGAACTGGAAATCTAAAGTGCCCAAAAACAACCAGGATGAACCATCCCAGGGGAAACATGTCCAAGCAAACAAGCTGTTTTATGCACGAATGAGATGAAGGCTCCCTATCGAAGGCAGTATCTGCTAAACAGAGGTAGTGAATGAAGAACCAGCCATCCCAGTGTGGGCAAAAAACAGCAAAATAAAACACTCTGGTACAACCCACTAAAACCAACAGAGAGAACCTGGTGAAACTGGGTTTTTTCTAACTTTAAGCATTAGTCTCAACATCCGTGTGGCACCATCACGTAACACAGATACTTGAATTAACTTCTAAAAAAAATTCCCCCAAAACACTGACGACTGACTAAGGGACACAAACTTAAAATGATGAAATACTGTTACTGACAGCCTGAATTCCTTAATCAAAAACCCATCTTTGCCCACTGCATGGAAAGTGCTTCAGGACCCACAGTGGGTGGAGTTAACAACAGTAATCCAGGGCTGCTCATTTATGGCAAAAATCATAATCACAATTATTTTGGCCAATATTGAGATCACAATTATTTAACACCGTTACGCACTGCTTTTGGAAATATCATACATTTACTGAACTTTTTAAAAAATGGTTTTTAACGATGGATTTCCTTGAATTCTAAATATTATTCAACTGAGAAACAAAAAGCAACTGGAAATTTATAAAATGGATTTATAAAATAAGACAAGACGGGAGCATTACTGAGAAGATTATTTTGTTTTGTTATTATTTTGTTTTATCTCAATTATTTTGTTTCGCTGCAACCGTAATTCATAATTTAAATTTAAATTCGATTAACTGTCCAGCCCTACAGTAATAACGTGTTGCACCAAGGGACCTAGATAATAGACAAGTCATCAGATTTAAGGTCATTTAGGCTAAATGAAAGTGAATGACAAAGTCTATTCAAAATGAGGTAGCTTAAATCGTAAAGTTATGTAGCTATCTGACAAATCTCGCTTTGTGCTACAGGTCCCAATTCTTCTAACCTAATTATTTCCTGTGAGTGAAATCATGCTTTGACTGAATGTAGGGGTGAATCCCCCACCCCCTGACAAAAAAAAATAGCGTGAATTCTTTGATTGCTGTACAGAGACGTTTTGCGAAGTGGTATCCACGAGTATATGTGGATGTTCAAAATGCATTCTGATTCAGGCACACATCCAGACAAGGCCAAAGTGTGTGAATTATACAAAATTAACCTACCAATTTCCCATACATTGAATTTCCCATCATCCTCAAACAACCCTGGCAAAATATCACCAAAAAATAATCATGTCAGGTTTACAAGCTGCAACATATGAATTTATCGAGACACATGGTTGTACATTTGCCAGTTCTGTGTACAACACAAGTATGTGTGTGAGTGTCCATTGTACATGGGTTTGGCTGTTTCTTTTCGAATCAGCAAACATGATTGTCCTGTTATTAATGACTCAACCACACCCTCTTTCCATCACCACAGCCCTGACATTCATCCTTTCACGTCCTTACAGTGGTCCTTCCCATTATTCCAGACTCAAACTCACCCCCCATCTCACCCATTCACCACATTTTAGGTTCATCATTCATCTTTGCGTCACATATTTTTACAAACATGTCATTTAGGTTGCACCCCAAAGCGCAAATACCACCTTCGCACAATGGTAGGAAATTGATGTTTCGTGGGCTTCAGCATGGTCTGGAAACAATGACATCAATGTATTTTACAATTCAGCCTAAATGGGAGATTTTGTGGAGACGACCCAAAAGGTCAAAGAGTAAGAGATTTCAATCAAATGACTCATTTGAGTAGTAGCAGTAATATGAATCTCAGCCTTTAACAAAACTAAAGGATAACTATGTACTACTTTTTATAAATTATATACCAATATTGTTTGTGAAGGCAAGATAGGTTCATGCTGGCGTCGACCCTGTTTTTCTGGTTTTATAAATGCATGCAGCAAGACTTTCCAAAAACAGCCGCTCCGATCAGAAACAAACGTGTGTTTTTCCATTCACGGTAAATCCAACATACAAAATCACGATATTTAATTTGACACATTCATATATATTCGGAACAAATAATAACGCGACATGCTGGAAAAGCATAAACTTAAGATATTATCAGGGCGACTTCCAAATTAAAGTTTTTGAACTATTAAAACATTCAACACTACTGCAAAATTTTAGTAATTACAAAGACCACAGCCTAACTGGCCGTAAATGGGTACATTTAAGAAAGTTGAGTAAATACGTAGCTAAGAAAAACAAGTCTTAGAGCTAACAATACTAAAGCAATAGTCTCGCCTATAAAAGTCATACATTTGCGTACACAAACACAGCTCCAAAAAGACTAAAACTGGTAGTTTCTTACCAATCAATTAGATTTATTTCTGGCGTGTCCCATCTGCATAAGTGTGTCGTTATTTTTCAATCAGAGATGTTCCACATTTGCATTTCGTAACTTCCTCGGGTTACCTGTGGACAGCAGCCCCTCCGCCTTACAGGAAGGGTGCGGTGCCGCTCGCCTTTATGGTGCCATAGTAGCTCTGCCTTTTCCTCGGTCTCTACAACCTGAGCCAGCTTGTCCCGCCCCTCAGGCTTATGATTGGCTAAGGCCGCGAACAAGAGCCAATAAACATAAATTAAATTTCTGCGCATGAAGGTGATTTTCTAGTGAGTGCCCGCGTGTGTCTGAGCCCGCGTGTAACTCTAGAACGGATTTGTCTCTAGGTCTCTTTTAAGCCGTAGCATTAGTTTTGCTTCTGGTGAGCGTGGTGTCATAAATAATGGTGAAGGCGTCGTCGTGGAAATAGGGTGACGTACAAGTTCGGTCCTGGCCATATATGTCGAACTGAAACGTTAGGGTTTGCGGTGATATTTCGTTGAAGGCTAAATGCAACTGTTCGTTGCAGTCAGGGCGAACCACCGTGTGACACACCAGGTGACATGTTCAAAGGGAGAAAAAAAAACAAGCAGCTGGTTAAAACTGGTTAAAAAGGAGGAGTAGAGGCAAGACATGCTCCTGCTTGCATGCAAGAACCTGGTATGCCTTTGTTGCTGTAATTAGAGCTGCAGCCAGGCTATGCGGGGGAAATACAGAGCCCGCAGGCACAGAAGGCCCCATAGTACCAAAGTCACACGCTGCCTGAACCTACGTTCCCCTGCCCTTTCTCAAAGCATTTCATGGGCCAGACAACACAAATCATGGCTGATAAACGAACATTTGTTTATCAAAGTTTGGGCCCTGTTCTTCATCCCATAGGTCTGTGTTTCTCATCCGAGTCCTTGTGGACGCCCAGGCAGTCCACATTTTTGCTCTTGTCCGACTGCCATGGAATTGGGAGAGAGCAAGAACGTGGCCCATTTGGGAAGACCATCACTCTCCATCCTAGGACAGGGTTTTTGGGGGAGATATGTGTCTGACTTAGAAAAAACAGTGTAGTCTACATTTTTAAATACCATGTCTGTGGTAAAAACTTTGCATTTTGAACAAAATGTCTACAAGAATTCACCAGTGTGTTGACCCCAAGATTTTTTATTAGTGTTCCCCAACCTGGTTCTTGAGGCCTTATAGATGGTCCATGTTTTTGCTTCTTCCAGCTCCCTACCCTACCGTGAGCTGGCAGGGAGCAAAAACATGGAGAATGGGTCGGGTTTTTGCAAATGGAGTCAAGAAGTGGTACAGCAATGGCTGTCACGGTGTCATTAAATGCAAATGTTTAGAGCATTCTCTTACGGTATATTAGGTGGGCACGACATCAACGTGCTAACGACTGGTCTGACTAGATTCCTGTAGGTTGTGGAGGCGACGCTGCTGGACATGGAGACATATGGGAGGTTCAGTGAGTCATTAACGCCTTTAGTCAGGGTGTTAAGGATACAGGCACAACCTTTATTTGGTAATGGTGTAGTGAGACACCTAAATGGGTTCAGGAAGCATAAGATGAAGGGCTGAGAAACGGAAATTGCAGTTCATGATTTAATGAAGTCAGAGAGGGGCCAGAAGTCTGTTATTTGTAGATTATAAAGTGAGACGGTGGGGGTAAGCCAAAGTGGCAATGGACGTATTAGGGAGAGGAGTATTTCCGTTCTTGTAATAAAAATTAGTTCTACTAAGCATGCCCCCCTCCCATTTTATGGTCGTTTGAGTGCAGGGGGTCCTTCCTTCACATCTCTAATCACGCACAGATCGAGTTACTGTACTCGGCGATCTGGAAGCGATTAGCCGCGAACATGGATGAACTCACGCATCATTCCAGACCCACTCACTGCTGAGAACAGCCGGCTCTACGCATTCCGGGAATGCAAAAAGGAGTAACACACACCGTGAAGTTTTGGTTAAAGCTGGGGTGTCGTGGTCCCAAGAGTCACTTAATCTGCCAGTCACACTGAAAATGAGAGGCGGGCCCGTGGTGAGCACACAAGCCATGGTCACGCACACACGAGCGTTCATTTGCATTGCCCTTCATGGGGTGGTGGGGGGGTTGTGAAGGAGGTTGAGTTTAAATTGGCCGGGGGCAGAAACACTTCACAGGAGGGGGTCTCTGAGAGAGATCCTCCACCCAATGGGTGATGGGGGAGTTTTTTGACTGGGTGGGGGGTGAAACTGTAAAACAAAGATTCCAGAACGACTGTTGCAGATGACAGCCAGCTAAGAGGACACATCCACCATGAGCAGATTTTGGCACCAAGAAGGTCTTAGCTCAGGACTTGGCGTGTAGTTTAGTCAAAAACATGAAATGATTTAAAAAGGAAAAGAAACCCAGGAAGACTCATGCTGGGGAATTTTGCATGAATGAATAACAGGGTTCTGACAAAGAGAGG
>JAODLC010000049.1:16105897-16120886 GCA_026781145.1 Hippopotamyrus pictus
AACCTGAGCAGTGCGCGGTAGTAGTGAAGTGGAGCCGTGAGCCCCCCAGGCTGGGACAGACGGTACAGGTATCCCTCGAGCTGCTCCGCCGTCAGCTGCTGCGCCCTGTTCCTGATCCCCAAACGACGGCCGCAGAACAGGCTGCGCACCAGCTGTAAGCAGGCAGGAAGGTACAGGGGTTAGGCATATGGGGCGGGGCACAAGGAAACAGGAATGTACAGAGGGGGCGTGTCATAAGGAAACAGGAAGGTACAGAGGGGGTGTGGCACAGTGATACAGGAAGGTGTAGACAGGGCGTGGCATAAGAATACAGGAAGGTACAGAGGGGGAATGGCACAGAGAAACAGGAACGTACAGAGGAGGTGTGGCACAGGGATACAGGAAGGTACAAAGGGGGCGTGGCACAGGGATACAGGACTGTGCAGATGGGGCGTGGCATAGGGAAACTGGAAGATATAGAGGTACAACCACACACCTATAGAGGTAAGAGTGAAGCTTAGGGTCTGTTATCTTTCCAGTGATTTGTTTTTTAGGGGGGTGGTATTAACTTGCTCAAGGGCCCAGCAGAGATGTGGCTACTCTGCGGAGCATGGCATTTCAATCTGTGGCTGACGGTACCTTGAAGTCCTCCACGGAGAGAGCGATTTCAGGCAATAGGGGCAGTTGGAAGAAACAGACATGTCCAGCCTGCAGGAGCTGAGAAGGTCGTCGCAAGACCGCATCTGTATGAGGAGAGCGGGAACACACACAGTGGGCAAGTGATGCAGCTGAAGTACCGTCAGGTCAGGTCAAGTGGGGAGCATGCGCTGATGCAGCATGTTGCCGCACCCACCACATGGCAGAACTCCTCGGGATCCCAGGTGGCGATCCCCCAGGCAGACTCACGGTCCAGTCCCACACTCCGGAAATGGCCATCCGTCTGCCGCAGCCAGGTGTTACGTGGGTGTTCCCTTTGTCTGGTCCAGCTGCTCGGGTCCTCAACAATGAGGATCCTGCGGGCCGGATCACCCTCAGCGAACCGTGCCACATGGCCATAGTGCCATAACTGACGCTCCCTCACAATGCAGGTAATATGCCTCATTCGGGTCTCCTCTAGCAACCGCTCATTTGACACAAAGTGAAACCATCGGTACCCAAGGATTCTCCAAAACGACACAGTAACGAAGGAGTGCAGTCTTCGTCTCAGCTCACTGGAGAGCCACAGTCATACAGCAAGACAGGGAGCAAAGATATCAGGAGCGCCACACACCCCTCTCCAGCGACCTGATGACCCCCCATGATCTCCCAATCCGTCTGCTGACTTCATAGGAAGAGTCACTAGAGACATGAATGTCGCTGTCAAAGTAGGTAAATCTCTTGACAAGGTCGACATTCTCCCGCAGACAGACACAATTCTGATGGCTGTGCCAAAGAAGTCATTAAATGCCTTGAGCTTGGTCTTGGGACTAGCCATCCAATATACCCATGTATGAGTTGACTTGACCACTAGGATACTAAGATTGGCTAATCAATACCTTCTCAAATTATTTTACTAATTAATTAATTAACCAAGCTGGTTGGGAAACTTAATGAATACATGGACTGGTTGCGGTGCTCCTGTGGAATGGTTTTGGAACTGAACTGGTGTTCATCTACCCACCCAACAAGATATCAGTAACTTTTTGGAAAACAGAAGAAGTTCCATCCATCCATTTTCTACAGCTAATCCTGGTCCAGGTCATGAGGGCAACAATCTAAGCAGGGATGTCCAGAACTCTGTCTCCCCAGCCACCTCTTCCAGCTCCTTCAGTGGGACATCCAGTCATTCCCAGACCAGTCAAGTGATATAATCTCTCCAGCATCAACCTGGATCTGTCTCAGAATCTCCAAAGCATCCTAGGCAGATGAACCACCTCAACTAGGTTTTTTTGATACAGAGAAGCAGCAGCTCTACTTTGAGCCCCTCCCAAATGTCCAAGCTCCTTACCCTGTCTCTAAGTGTGAGCCCAGATATCCTGTGAAGGAAGCTAATTTCCACCACTTGTATCCACAGTCTCATTCTTTTGGTCACCAGTGCTTATGACCATAGGTGAGGGTATGTCAATCAACCCATAAATCCATAGCTTCGCCTTTCAGCTCTGCTGTCTCTTCCAGTACAATGTGTGCATAATTGCTGATTCTGCCTCGATCTGCCATTCAATCTCTGGCTCAATTCTTCCCTCACTTGTGAACGAGACCCAGAGACACTTGAACTCCTCCACATAAGGCAATAAATCATCCCCAATCTGGAGGCGGTAATCCACCCTTTTCTGGTTGAGAACCACGGTCTCACACTTAGCCCCTGCACACACTAGAGGTCATAGCTCGATGAAGCCTACAGGACTACATCATCTGCAAAAAGCAAAGATGTGTTTTTGTGGTCATCAAACCAGACACCCTCCACCCCTTGGTTGTGCCTAGAAATTCTGCCAGTAAAAGTTATGAACAGAATTGGTGACAAAGGACAGCCCTGGTGGAATCCTTAACTCACCGAGAACCACTCTGATTTACTGCTGGTTATGCAAACCAAGCTCTCACTCCGCTTATACAGGGACCTGATGGCCTGTAGCAGCAGGCCTGGAATCCTCACAGGACCCCCTGAGGGACAAGTCCTCCTCTGAGTCCACCATCTCTACTTCCTCCAAGGAAGAAGTGTTACTGGGATTCAGAAGGACCTCAAAGTAGTCCTTCTACGCCTGACTATATCTCCAGTTGAGGTCAACAGCATTCCATCCCTGCTGTAAAAATGGATAAATCCCTGCTTCCTTCTCCTGAGTCACTTGATCATTTGCCAACCAAGGATTTGCCTCCACAACTGCTAAAGCTGCATTCTGCTTGGCCTGCCGGTACCTACTTCAGGTATCCTACAAGCTACCCAAGCTCTGAAGGCCTCCTTCTTTAGCCTGACTGCTTCCAACACCATGTTCAATCACCGGGTTTGGGGGTTGCCATTGCGACAGGCACCAACAGCCTTAGAGCCACAACTCTGCAGAGCCACCTCACATTGCCCACAAATTCCCGGTAAACGGTCGAAGGGGCTGAGCCACACGGGGAAGAACCACGGCGTGTGTTTCTGCCTCTGGCACCATCCCAAACCAACAGTAACGTTACCTAGCCAGGAGGCGGGGTGCGGGGCGTTCATGATGATGAGACGCTGCACCATATCAGGGCGTTCCAGGGCGAAGTACCAGGCCAGCATCCCGCCCCAGTCATGCCCAACCAACACGCAGCATGTGTGTCCTGGAAATACGGGGGGAAAAAAACCCTTAATGTTAAGGTGATGCTGACACACACAGAGCCAACATGCACGATGCTAATAGGGGATGACGTGTGGCTCAGCAGTTTAGGATTCTGTGCCCATGATCAGAAGGTTGCTAGTTGAAATCCCGTGCCTGACAGTGCGATGTCATCATCGGACCCTTGAACAAGGTGCTTATACCCAATTGCCCAAGGGACAGGCTGCCCCTGCTTTCTCAACTGTATGCTGCATTGTAGAAAAGCATCTGCTAAATAAGTAACAGTACTAATTACTATGTGTTATCCATCACTGACATGTTTATTCCCCTTCTTACTGGTTCCCAATGGGATGCACAAGGCAGCGATTGGTCAAAGATGGCAAATCCCACCTACTGTGGATCTGGAAGCCTTATTTCTCCTATTCACTGCAAATAGAGTCACACCTAGGCCGCTAATGGTGTCCCTGATGTCATCCAGCAGCTTTTCCAGCGCATAGTCCTCTGGCCTGCAGGGGGCAGCGGAGTCTCCACAGCCACGCAGGTCGATGGCCACTGTGTGATACTGAGGGCTGAACTCACACATCTGGTACCTCCAGGAATACCTAGAATAAGCCAGGGAAACAGTGAGATCTGGGTTCCTCTGAATTACCCTCAATGAAACTAGGAACAAGAAGGAATAATTTCAGTCCTGATCCCTGGGACCAACTGTTAATCTATGAAAGCTGGATTGTCTCTCAGCAGAGCTGCTATTAAATTAGGCTTAATTAAATTGTACAGTAAGTCCCAATAATGTTTTCACATACAGTGAATTTCTTACTGAGCAAATGTGACTAAAACGCAGAATGTAATAATATCAACAACACAAACATGTTCTTCAATCTTGGAAGATGGATAATTGTGTCACTAAATAAATACATTCAGTTAATTATTGTCAATTTACCAAAGCATCCATACTAATTGTTAGTAGTCTGTGACTCCAGTGGGGGCTGTTGGGAGTGCTCCAGACTTTGTCAGTAATTCTCTTGCATGTTTCCTTGTAAAACATTCAGTAATATCAGCGATGACGACTTGATTGCAATGAATCATTCCTAATAGTCTCTTAACTGCTAAGTAACCAGATCGGGGCTGGAGTAATTTTAATCATGGGGATTTCTCCATTAAGATAACTGGGATGCATACGTGTGCACAGACACATGCTGTAACTGTGGGAAAACCAAGCAGATTGCTCCTTAATCACCTCCCCCAGGAAGCATAATTTTAAAACAACTTTATCAGATGATAGACGCTGCGTGAGAAATGGTGACGGCGCTCTTACACAGCGCTTCGCTGTTTAATGCCCTCTACTGGCGACTGATAATAACTTGGGATGTACGTGCCGGCGCTCACCAGTTCTCCGGAAAACCGTGAAGGAAGAGCATCAGAGGACTTTTGTGGTCTCCTTTCTCTACATAATGGAGCCGCATGCCGGAGCTCTGAGACAAGGAATAAAGCAGAGACAGATAGAAATTAAAATTAAGAAATGAAATTAAGGAGGACAACGGAAGACAGAAAGACACTATTGTTATGAAGACCATCATTATCTTAGTCATTTGGCATCACGCCTTTGGAAGTTGTCATTGCTACATCACACCCCTCAGCGCCGGGTCAGTGCGGGTGGAGACGTTACCGGGATGAGGTTCAGGCGCTCGCCTAATTTTAAGCTCTTTTTTGGCATCAGCCCCGTGTCACTGGTGCCAATCGCGCTCCTATCGGTTATTTTTCTAATTATAGACAAGGTGGGACATTGAGTCATCGGCGACAGAGGACGTGACACAAAGGGCACAAAGGGACAGAGACCTTAGCCGTTTTTGAACCAAAATTAAACAAAGAGAGGTTGACAAGTTCATCTGTTCATTCCGATTAAATACTGTTAATTAACGCCGTGTGCAGTTTATAAATTCGGCGTTTCGAAGCCACATCTTACTGTCGGAAGTGAGGTTAGACTGGGGCGCACCTGGGGACCAAAAGAACACTGCAAAAAGCCGGAAGCACAGAAATGCCGTTGCAGTCAAATATATACTAGTTTCCACGTTGGAATTGATTCTCTATTATAAGCCCTTACCCTGGCCCGCACATATCCATGTCTTCCTAGTTCGGGGTCCCGCAGGCAGGATGGTGGGGATTTTCGAACTGTCCACTGAAACGTTTTACGGGGATTCTTCAGTCCTCTCCATGCAATGCGGGTCAGAACCATGCTTGCAGTTATCAATGCCGTTCCATATACCAGGACCCAGTAAAGTAAAGATAAAAGACACAGGCAGAACCGGGTCGGCAGCAACAGAAACCTTGTAATCTTGCCGGACATTGCTCCTAGCGTCGTAATCAAACGTGAAATGTTGTTTGGTGAGTAATTAAATTAGATGAATAACAAGCACGCCAGTCACTGTTGACCCACATTTGTCTGAATGAATTTTTTATTTTAGGGACGGATGAGTCTAGTCCCGTGTCCGCCCGGTGAGATCGCGATCTGCCGCGATCGTACATTTGCTAAATCCGAATCGACTAGCTAACAAATTAACCGTAGTAGCTATAATCCAATATTTCATGATCGCCACCAAGAAGTTCGCAAGCACAACTTGTGGCCATTAGTTGTGCACTTTGAAATAAGAAACGCGCAACACTGACATATAATCAGATATAGTAATTAAATCATAAAAGCTGAAACTCGCCATTTTGTCTGAAAGTAAACAACACATAAACAATCAATCAGACCTAATACATGTATACTACGCCAAGGGACTTTGTCATATAACATCAGGGAAGCACGGGATATGGATTCTATTGGTCTGCACACTCATTGGTCGTAGCCAATGAGGGCATTTTACTTCACCAATGAGTGAAAAGGACAGCGCATAGGCGCAGCCAATCATCATTGTCCTGTTAGTGCTGTCAATCAGTTCCAGGTGAAAATCCCATTGGTCAGAAAGTGACATAACTTCGATGGAACGGACTGTTATGTAATTTTTAGTGGCTCCAATCAGTAATCTGAAGGTGACAGTGTCTGTAAGAACAAATGGGAAAGGTGTCTTTATGACGGGAAGATCACAGCGCGTTAGATAATGCCTTTATTCAGCTATATGCCAGAGGAGCTTAAAGGCACAGTGACCTATTGCAATAATTGATACATATACGAATTTAAACTGAATGACACGAGTAAATTGAAAGACATACGTAATTACAATACCAAGACTTATATTTATACTCTGGATATTTGTATGTTCGGTTTGTTTGGATGTTACACGTTTTAAAATTAACTCCCAAGATTAGAGATCAACCAGCCTTTACATTTCATAGTGTGTTGGCAAAAACATGTCAGTAGAGGGCAGTATGCGCTTCAATTATTTTCTCCTGGATTAGGAGTGCTATTACAGATATTTAGATACATCAGTTTCTTGTTATGAGTCAAGGATGTAAACACATAAATCAAAAACTTCAACAACATGGGTGTCTGGTAGCAGTGTACCACTGAGAAGGCCACATTATCAATCACATCAAGAAAACTCTGAGAATCCCAACGCATTTTGTGGACACAGGCTGGAAAAGCTGGAAACAATTTTTCTTCTGTCCCAGTCTTAGAGCTGCTGGAGGCGACAAGCTAGCGTGTCAGCACCCTGTACGTAATCACCCATATGGCTCCATCACTCCAGCAATGTTAAAACGCTGGTCACCCACACTCAGCTCTGCGATAACCTGTCTGATCAGCATTACAGCTGTTGCTTAAAAGTGTCAAGACAAGATTTGGAAGGAAACCTTAGGTGACATGTCCGTTTAGCAAATGAGATCGGGATTCAAGCCCATTACCTTCACGCGGCTCATGAATAATGCAGCACAACATTTAAGCTTCACCTTCACTTAGTGTTTCACGCAGTCCTTGGTGCTCTTATTGGCCGGCGAATGGCAGCGCTCTCAGATATGGAAGAGGAAGCGAATGGGAAAAACTGCGGTTTTTCAACGAAAAGCAATGAATGTTGCACAGCAGCAGCATGCACAGAAATCTGCTTGGGGAGGGGGACAGCATTACTCACGCCTGTGGCATTCGACTCCACGTCAGGCCCGCAGTGAGGAGGCTGCTCCGTGGACCATACAGCAAACCCACAGACGCGTCAATTCATGTGATTTGCAATGTGCAATTTATTCAATCAACACGTAAACCAAGGCTAACCGAGAGCTCGGACAGAGCAGCAGGTCACCATGAACAGGACTGGGAAAGTAAGACCCACGGGACACCGACGGGAACGTCCTCCAGCACCGACCATCCTCGGGAAACGAGATTTAACACAGACCTTCCAGCCAATGTATAATCAGCCCCCCTCCCCCCCAAACAAAAACAAACAAACAAAAGCGGGGAGACTGCCCTCCTTCCGTAAAGACAAACACCTGCCCCATGACACAAAGGTAGTTTTTTTTGTTTCTTTTTAATTTTTTTTTAAAAAAGAGATGAGTTTATTCCATGATCATAACAGACAAAATCTCTCCTCCGTACTCAGTGACATACCAACAGTAATTAAAGGAGAAAAAAAAAAAAAAAAGTAAACCTGAATGAAGCAAAACTTCGCCGTGCCAAAGGTCAGCGATTTCATTGAACAGAATATCCATGGCACATAACCAACTGGTAACGAAGAAACAATCAGAATACATGAAGGCATGAAGGAATGAAGAAACGAGTGATTTCTCTTGCTTATTTAAACAAAGCTTTCATATAAGTGGACTTCACTGAAATGAAAAGGGAGGGGGGGGAAAAAAAAAAAACACTAACGGCAGCGTGACCTCCCCACTTAAAACTGAATGCTAGTCGCCACACTGCCAACACACGCACGCACACGCACCCACGCACCCACAAACAAACACACATTAACAGTATATAATCTGCTCCGTGACTTTTGAAGCTCCACTTGAGATATACAGATCTGGGGAGGGATAGGTGGGGGGGGAGTCAGGCATATAATAAAGAAATACAGCTAAAACTAGACTTAAACCTGAACATATTAAATGGATAAAATGCCATGTTGACTATTTTTATTTGTACACAAACCCTCTGGTGTCCCACCCACCCTGAATCCCTTCAAAAACAGGAAACAGATGCCAACTAGAATTATTATACAATACAGGCTCTGGATGGGGGGAAAAACACTAGCAAAAAACTTGGAAAAAATCGGAGGAGTCTTAAATCTCATCCCCTTTTGGTGCCCCAACAGAATAGGAAGTCACACTCCACTACAATCAAGAATGATACAAATTCAAAAAGTTTTTTTTTTTTTTCAATTTTTGATTTTTTTTTTTTTTGCATCTGCTACAGCTTCCGAAGTGCCTACCATTTACAGTCCAGATAAAACGATTGAAGATGAACACACTCATGCATGGGCTATGAGGGGGCAAAGTGGGCCTTCCTGAAGACACACACACACACACAAAAAAAAAAAAAAACCCCAACGAAAGAAAAACTGTGGACGTGTGGCCTGCAGGGGTCGATACAATGGCAACTACCATCTCCCTGTGCGTTACGTGTCTGTTATTTGGGGCAGGGGCTCCTGGCGCGGTGTTTCGGGAAGCCTTGGGAGGCAGGATGGGGAAGACGTGCGCAAAAATGGTCTAAAGCTGCGTGAGGAATTATAATACAAGCATAGCAATCACGTTGTACTCAAAAAACAAAAAAACATCCCCTTCCTGACATGTTGGTAACCCCACATGGGGGGTCTGGGGGGGTACCTTTTGAAAGTTATCACTCTGTCAGCTGTGACATCACACTAAACAGGAAATGACAACCAGCCCTCAGGGGTCCACTTCCCTGTTCTGCGTCACCTGTCGGGGGCGGGGAGGAAAAAAAAAAAAAAAAACACGAAGAAGCTCTGCTTTCGATTCTGGCACCGTCTTGCTCGTTTATGAGGGGAGAGGACAGGAAAATATTAAATACTCATATGGGTCATTTTACGAGGGTTAGGGGGAAAAAAAAAAACCACACACCTTGCGGGACTGTCAACCTTAAGAAATGGTTTGGCATACATACCAGCTGCAGAGGGTGCTGTAAGGGGGCTAAACAAAAATGATCATTAAAAAAGAGAGAGAGAGAGAGAGAGAGAGAGAAACCTTTACAGTAGATCCTACAAAAACAAAAGCACGATGAGCTAAGCTCCCAACAAGACTGAACTAGCATCTGTATCATTGTTCATACCTCCAGGTGAGTGTATATATAATATATATTATATTGTGTATGTATACAGGTCAGAAGTGTAAGGCATGTTGTCTCTACCCTCCTCTCCTGAGAATACTACAAATCTCAAGACGTCAAGTCCCTCCCCCCACCCCCAAATCCCACCCCCGCTTGCATGTATTCTCTTCAAATTAGTAATGAAAAACACAAGAGGGGAGGAGGGAAAAAAAAAACGAAAACAAAACAAATGCGGTCTTCAGTTTCCCCCGGCCTGACTCCAGGAGTCTGGCGATCCGTGAAATCTCTCCCGGCCAGGAAACCGCTTGCATGTTAGCTACTGTGTTCTTGACGTCGGTCCGCTTATGACTCCGCCAGTCCGTGAGTCGTCGGGTCAAGTGGCGCTCGGCGTGAGCGCCCCGTCCCTGTGGCGACACTTATAGGGGACTCGCTCGCCTGCTTTTGAGAGGTCCATCCCCTCCGAGAGGTCATTGGGGGGGGGAGGGGTTTAGAGAAGGCTCCCCCCCCGGTGCTGGAGTTCACCGTTGGCAGCTTGAACCGGGCTGCTCCCCAGGCAGGATCTCTCAACTTCAGTCCCTTTGGTCCCCCCCTTCCCCAACTCTGCCACCCCCCCCAGACTGACATCCCCCTGTCTCATCCAGAGTCTGTGTCTATGGTTCTCCCCAGGTGAGTTTCTCTTTGTATTTCCCCAAGTTGCATTCCTGTGTTTAAAACAGGTTCTCCTCAAAGATGGCCATCAAGTCGCTTTGGAAATTCATGTCGATGGTGGCTGCCATCTGTAAACAGAGACGGAGGGTGTCAGGTGACAAGCGACTAACAGGCCGAACGCATTGGTTTAGGTGGCTAACTTGCCCAGCCCAGCAAAGGCCAGGATAAATGAGAGACATCAGCTGGGTTCCCCCAACTTCCAAGGCACCAAGACTGCGGTGCCCAGTACAGGAATTCAGACCCCTGCTGTGGATGTACAGAGGTGGCTGGTTTGGGTACAAAAGCATGTGAGCAAACTTATTGACATTAATTAACCTCTTAAACAGCCGACATCCTGTGAACACAGGGGCTTAAAAATGTGCAGTGTAAGTTGGTTTCTTAATGTTTAATTGTGGCCAGTTCAAGGATTTTATAAAAGTTTGGGGAGTATAAATCATACATTAAGGTTCATTATTATTAAGATTCTAACCTTAGCCAATGACATGTTCTGAATAAGTGCACTGTGGGGGCCAATCAGCTTTCATCTAGGGTGAGGGCGCCCCTATGGTGTTAAATCCATAATCTCTTTGCTCACCGCCTCTCGTCTCCTCCTCTCCTGCTCCCTGCGACGCGCCAGGTCCCTCTGCTGGTCAAGCGCGCTCTGCGAAGAGGGGGGCTGTGGGGCAGCGGCCGTGGGCGGGGGCTGCGAAGCAGAGGGCGTCTGTGTCTGCGGCGGCTGCACGGGCGGGGGCTGCTGGACCTGCTGGGCCGCCTGCGTGTGAGGAGGTGGGGGCTGCTGTGGTGGCTGCTGCTGCTGCTGCACCTGCTCCGCCCTCCTGCGTGCTTCCTCATGGGGCCGGCGGGCCTGTTCCATTGCCTCCTCCTCATCACGGCTGCGGAAAACCGACCGAGACAGTTGCTTGTACACCATGGTTAGCAAGAGAACAGGGACACTGCCTTCATACCCAGAAAAGCCCCACGCCCCTCACCGCTGCCTCTCCTGCTCCCGCCTCAGCCGCTCCTTCTCAGCCTGCTCCGCCTGGGCCTTCAGTGCCCTCTCTCGCTCCTCCTTCTCACGGGCAGCACGCCGAAACTGTTCAAAGCTGTCGCTTGATGATTTGAGCGTAGATGAGGGTGCCAGTGCGGGCTTCTGCGCCAGGCTGGCCCAGTGGCCCATGTTCTTCAGCTTCATGTCCTTCGGAGATGGGAGGGACTGGGATTAAACCCCGCGGTCCTAAGCTGCCGTGATCCCCATGCAGAACAGCGGACCCATCCTACCTTTTTGGGAGCCACTGGAGTCTTAGGCTCCTGTTTGAACTTGTCCTTGTCCGGAACATTCTGGGCCGGGCCTCCGGTGTCGAGGGAGCGAATCACGGGGCGGGAGCTCTCCAGGAGCTTGGGGTCCGATCCTAAGGGATAAACCCTGTCAGTCACATGCAGAGGGGCAGCCACATGCAAGCACTGCACTGCCACACCCTTATGCGCCCCCCCGCTTACGTTGCTGCCCGTGTCCTGGCTGCGGCGGCTTGCTGTCTGGGTGCTTGTTGGCTTCCTGGCGGAGCACTGGGCTGAACGGCTCCCCCTGGGATGCTGGCGAGGGGGGTAGCTTCTCCTCTTTCACCCCTGCCAGTGCTGAGGGCACCCGCTGCTCCTGTCACATGAATATGAGTGGGACAGGCCGGTCACTATGGTCACACACATAGCCTGGCCGACCAACGGGGTCACACGCAGATGTACTTACAGGCTTCTTGGGTTGCATGCTGTGCGGGGAAGATGGGTGGGTGATGGGGGGATACTGGGGCATCTGGGAGGAATGCATCATCAGTGGGGAGGGGCTCTCCCTCAGGTGTCCTGTTACAACACGGAAGAGGGCAAGGTGTTACAGACCAGCATCTGCATGATGCAATTTGACAGAGCATAAACGCAGCATGGGGTTAATGAGCTAATTCGTTGTGTTGGTCTCCTGCTGTGGACCAAAATCTGCAGAGGACATGGGTGTCGTGCCTCACCTGCATTGTAAGGGTCAGGCGTGTGCTGATGCGGCGATGGATGCTGCTGTTGCTGCTGGAGAATCTGCGGCCCTTTGGCAGGGGCTGCGGGCACTTTGTGCTGCTGCTGCGCCTGCGCCAGCTGGCTGGGCCCTGGCGCATAGGCCAGCGGCTGCTGCAGGAGCTGCATGTGCCTGGGCGGCTGCGCATGCTGCGGTGGGGCATGTGGATGCGGGTGCTGGTGCGGCTGTGGTGGGGGGGCCTGCTGGACTTGCGGCGGAGGTGGTGGCTGCTGCTGGGGGGGTGGCGGCTGCTGCTGCGGTTGAACTGGTGGGGGTGGCTGCGCAGGAGGTTGCGACTGGACTTGCACAGACTGCAACAGCGGGGCCTGCTGCAAGTGCTGCAGGTAGAGCTGGACCGGGTTGAGTGGCACAGGCTCCTCGTCGTCCTCCAGGATCATCTGCGGAGGCTGGGCTGAGAGCAGGCCCTGGGGGGTTAGGGTGGGTGGAGACAGGGGCCGCGGGCGCAGCGGTTGGTGCAGTGGCTGCAGGTGGGTCAGCATTTGCTGGGGCAGGGCTGGTTTTGGGGGCTGCGGCTGCGCCTGCTGCAGAGGCTGCGGTGGCGGCGGCTGCTGCTGTTGTTGTTGCTGTGGCTGCTGGGGAGCAGAGGGCTGTGCAGGTTTCGGAGGTAGAGGGGCGGCCCGGTTGCTGGGGCGCGACGGCTGCTGAGGCATGGCATTGTGCAGGGCTGGGGAGACATGAGGGGGGATGGAGAGGAGTGAAAAGGCAGAATCGCTACTAAAACTCAAAGATGCCCCACAGACAGTGACGAAGGACAGAGCGACCTCGGCCTGGATCAGAGCCCCAGTGCTGGGATCTGGCCAGACGGCCCTCGGGAGCCCGATTCCGGCTTGAAGGGCACGGCTTGTTCGGATCGGCGGGACGCACCTGGGGTGGTGAGTATGTGCTGGTTGAGGAAGGGGTGCGGCTCGCTGGTCAGGGGTGAGGCAGGTCCGGCGGGCGCGTGGGCATTGAGGTGTGGGGGCGGTGATGGCAGGTGCCGCAGCTGTTGGCCGAAGTGCGGCAGTGAGTCAAAGGTGCTGCCCAGTAGCTGTGAGGGGTCCAGAGCCGGCACAGGAGGTGCTACGTAGGCCGGCGGCGAGGGGTGCTGCTTCAGTGGCGGCGCAGGCTGAACCACCGGGGTCATGGGAGGTGGAGCGCTGGAACCCATCGCCTGGCTGTGCGGCTTCTTGCCCTCCTTCCCAGAGTGGCTCTTCTTCTTCTGCTTGGAGATGACGCCTGGGAGAAGAAAGCGAGAAGAATCCAGCCACGCTGTCTCCCAGCTCTCACACCTTCACAGACGCTTGTGTAAAAGTGCGTAAATGTGAACGGTGGTGAAACTCTCACCGGTGTCGGATGCCTCGCTGTCAGAGGAGCTAGATTCACTGCTTCCCGAGTCAGACGAAGAGCCGGTCTTCGTCTTCATTGAGCTCATCGCTTCCATTGTCTTCTCGGCAACTGCGGAGGACAGAGGTGCATCAGTCCCGAACAGACACAGGTCACACTGCCCCCTGTAGGCGCCCGCGTGCACTGCAGCCTGCACCCACCAGGCAGTTTCTTCTTCTTGCGCAGGCACGACGAGACGTATCTCTCGAGCTCGCGCAGTGTGGAGGGCTTGAGTGTCTCGAAGTCGATCTCGATCTCGTCAGGGTTCGAGTTCTTGAGTGAGGGCTCGCGGGACTGGATGATGTGCACCACGCGGCCCAGCTTGTCACCCGGTAGCTTGTTGATGTCCAGGCTCAGTTGTCGTTTTTCCTCGTAGGACATGGGCTTGCAGTGCTCCGGCCCGCCCGCCGCACTCCCCACATCCTCCTCTGGGTCTCCGCTAGCAGCTGGGCCCAACGGGGGAGGGAGCTGGCCGCTCGGGGGGGCGGACCGGCCGTTCTTCGACGCCTCTTTTTTACTGTGGGGTACAGGATGGAGACACTGGTTAGACAGCAGGCACCCCGGTGACCCTTGACCCTAAAGCCATTGTTAGTACTGTGATCATTAGCATCACTTGTGGCCCCTGGTTGCGGTGAGGCCCCCAGGCCAGGGTTGGCCATTCCCTACCTGGGCTTTTTGCTCTTCTTGGGCAGCAGCTCTTTGCTGCTCTTGCTTTTCTTGGGGCCTTGTGTGGGCGGCTCCTGCAGCTCCTCGGGCAGCGAGGTAGGCCCGCCAGCCTTCTTCTTGTGCTTCTCCTTCTTGCGCTCCTTCTTGTCTTTCTCCTTCTTCTTCGGTTTATTAGCCTGGGGCTGCGACAGAGCTGCCAGCTGCTCGTGTACCGCCTTCAGCTGTGGGGGGGGGGATCATGGGTCAATGTGAGCCATGATCGCAGACACAACCAGCCTAATCTGACTGTAACAACCATACAACCCCCACCCCACCCCCTGCATTCTAAAACGAAAATAGCAGAGAGATCCTAAACACAAAGACCTTGAGAGGGACTGAACTTCCAAACAAAATGGCAGGTTTTTTTTTTTGCCCCTCCCTGTCTAACAAAATACACTCCAACTGGTGGCTTAACTGGTTGATAGCCCAGACTATCCGTCAATCAAAGTGTCAGCCAATCAGCTGTCAAAAAAAAATGGGGAATCAAATCTTCCCACCTGCTCCTGGAGCTCAGCCAGCCTCTGGGCCCGCTCCTCCTCGGAGTCGTCTGTGGAGGATTCCGACTCGGAGGAGGAATCACTGGAGCTGTCAGAGGAGGAAGGTGGTGCTGGCGGTGGTTGCTGCTTGACGGGGGCGGAGAGAAGCCCGTGCGAGTGCGTGGTGGCTGAGGGCTCCTCGGGTTCATCCGGCATTTTGGCGAAGCGC